>JAVQMG010000037.1:0-600000 GCA_032878915.1 Castanopsis chinensis | reverse complement strand
CCGACAGGTCTTCCTTCTCTCTAGATGTGAAAATGTATTTTGTATATTCGAATGTGTGAAAAAGTCTAGGTTTTACTTCTCGCTAATCTGTTTCATCTGCGTTTTTTTTTTTTTTTTTCTCTCAACCCTAGAATTATAATGATTTATTTTTGATTTTGAAATGGATTTCGCTGTGGTTCTTTCGGTTATTGTGCACAAGGTTTTGCCTAAATTCAATTTAATGGCCGGTGAAGGTTCGGCTCGTCTTTTAGTTAGGGGAAAAGGAGTTGATTAAGCATTGGATTAGATTTGTTGAGAGTGGGTTGACTTCATTGACTGGTGAAGGGGAAATGGGTGTTTACAAATTTATTTTGGGAATGGTTTGCTTTGCTGTGGACTGTTGCACGATAGTTAAGATCGTCGATGTGAATGGGTAGCAAGAAGGAAATGAGTGAGCAGGGGGCTTAAATGTGAATGAAATTATGGTGAATGAATGAGTGGATACTTTGTTTGTATGTTTGCATGCAGACTCATGAAATTCTCTTTCACATGAACAGTGCACTGTTCATCATGTCCCATGAATAGTGCACCAGGTGCTGATAAAAAAAGAAAGAAAAAGAATCCAGACGCAGATGCTGGGCTCCAAAACGCAAACCAAACAGAGCTATAATATGATGGGATTGAATAGATAATCGACTTTTACTTGTATATTATATTATTTTTACTTATTATTCTTTTATAAAGTTATAAAGAAAGTACAAGAAGAAATTCTTTCTTTTCTGTTACCCCTACCCCTAGTCAATAATGTGGTAGACTATCGTCCCATTATTTTGCAGAGACAAGTGAGAGACGTAATGTAAGGATGGATAATTTTTGTAGATGGATGTTCTTGGTTATCAAATTCACTGAATTTTTTTGTTATTTTTGTTCCAAGATTCTTAATTATCAAGGTTTAGGTAAGTTGTGTCTAATGCTTTACTCATTTTGCTAGAATTGAAAGTTTAAAAGGTAAAATATACCATTCTCTTTTGTGTAGTTGGGATGGTTGGGACAACTTGCATGCATGGCTTGTTGTTTAATAATTATGACTCTCGTACGGGGTAAATGTTTCCTCTAAGACGTACTTTTGATTGCTGAAGTATAGGAGTGTGTTGTATGTTGTACAAGTATGTACTGCACTTTAAAATGTGAAACTTTCATGTAACTTTTGGATTAAGAATTGTGTTGAAAACCTGAAGTCACAGTTCATTGGTTTGGAAGAGACTGAAGGATGTATATTTGAAGTTCATCTTAATCCATCAGTGGAGTTCAAACCCTCTATTTGTGGGCATAGAACTACAATTATGAAGTTTTTGTTGTATATCTTATTGATGATTTAGGACATTAAAACTCATCTGAACGAAATGAGTAGATTAATCAAACTGTAAAGTTTATATGGGGGCTACCTTTTAATTTTGTAATTTGCATAGCAAATCAAGTTAATATTCTGTTCCCAATTGGAGGTCATTTTGGACACCTGGACATCACAGCAAGGAAAGGACATTATTTTAATGAGTGACACAGTGCGATACTCTAAATTGTTTTGCAAACCGATGAACTGCACATTGAATGCCAGGCTAGCGAAAAGGATTGAGAAGACTTAGCAACCTATCAAAAATCAAGCAAGTTCATTGTGAGATAGCTGCGTGAATGCTTTTCTTGGTTCTATAGTTTCTAAAATACTAATGATAATCTCAAACTTTAGAAGGGAGGGTAATTTTTTTTACAAGTAAAAGAAAAAAAAATGGAATTACTACTACTTCGTACCATAACATTCAGACTCAGTCCTTGATAATGAACAATAGGAAATGAAAAGAAAATAAAGAGAGAGAAGATGAGTCAAGTTTAGGGACGCTATAATGTGATTGACAAATAGGGTAGAGTATTTTATGGAAATGTTACTTATACATACTTGGGCTGATAGTCACTATCGATGCAATTTACTTGTATTGTATTAATGTAGTTTTCAAGTTAGAATGTTTTTGACTATGGTATATTCCAAATGAGTCCTCAAATGAGTTTGCTTTTCTTAGTTTTGAAATATCAACGTAATAAGAAAAGGCGATTTGAGTATGTATATGCATGTTTTATCAAAATTCTGATTGGATTTTGATTGAACTTGGATACAATTCTTTGAATCAACCTGATTTTGTTTACTACACTCATATTAAATGAAATATGCTCCACAACACGAGACTACACTAGTCAAAGAAGGAATATGATGATGATCAGTTTTCGAAATATGGTAGTTGCCAGCATTGAACAAGCAGATGTTGTGATAGCTTCTTGTTTCCTAATCTGCTTTTCACGAAAAAGTCAACTTTGGCTTTTCCTAGGAATATAAAAAAGAGGCTATGGAGCATTAAAACTCCATTATAGGTAAAAAGAGTGTAAAGTACATGCTTGGGTGAGTTCTTGAATTCTTGCTTAATCAAATATTATGAAAAACATTTCCAGTTACTCCATTCCCTTTAATTGTTGTGCTAATGGATTTTATCTATTGAATTGGTAAGCAGAAGGTGATAATGTGATCCCATTTGTCTCTCCATGTATGATTTATATTATGAAGTTCTGGTGCTAAATAAATTTTTGACAAGGCTAAAACCATAGCTCTATTTCGATGCCTAAGGAAGCTAGTAATTATTTATAGGTTAAATTGTCCTTCCCTGAAATATAACCCAGGTTCTAGAGGGGTAGAAGAACATTCAGGTTTGAGATTAGGTGGTTGAAGGCGAAGGCAATTTTGGAGAAGATGAAAACGTGGTGGGAGTCTTACCAGTTTCAAGGGTTCCTGAGCTGTAGATTGGCAAATAAACTTGAAGCACTAAAAATGGAATTAAAGAAATATAATGAGGAAGAGTTTGGAAATGTGGAAACTAAGAAGAATAAGTTGGGGTTCAACGATAGCTTAGATGATATTTCAGGGACAAAAGTAGAACTGAAACCATATCATTTTCTAGGTCCTATTTCTCATCCCTAAAACATGCATTCATGTTAGACATGATGAAAAATTACTTAACAAATTTGCCGGTAATCATTAAATATTTGTCTCTTACACAGCCAAGGGTTTCTGAAGTTGATGGCATGCATGACTTTAAGTCAAACATGTAAATATTGAATTTCTTATAGTTTTACTTCAAAAATTGAAAGCGATTCTAGTTTGCTTGGTCAGAAGAGATGTTGATGAAGCAGATCCAAATGCATTGGAATATTGTGTTTTTTGAGTTGTATGCTTTCTTGACTATTTGCATTTCAAATTTTCAATCAATTGCATGCTGATACAGTCTATTTCTTCTTGGCAGTTTGTTGAATATGGAGTTGAGGGAAGCATTATGCTTCTCCAGACGTGCATAGATCACTTGAAATTTTACAACACAGACTCGAAGAACGTGCAGCTGGAATTGGCTGTTGCATCAATATTTAAATTCCTCTTGGGCAAACCAAATTTCAGCACCGTGTTTTGTGAGTCACTAAGAAATACTGAGATCAATGAGGGAACTCTGGAGAATTTCTCTAATGTATTACACCTGTCTGTATCAGAAAAAATTGGTATTGGTCTAGCTTTATCGGATTCTGAAAATCTTGATAACAGGAATTGTGGTACGTTTCAATTTTTAAGTGGAAGTGCAATCTTGATGCCAAAAATTTATTCTTGCATGATTAGTTTCCTTTTGCATTTATTGTTATGTGCATATATTGAACTGTTTGATATGGACTTTTTGATGCTTTTTAGGTCAAAGTTTTTGTATGGCTCAGATGAAGGAATTGTGTTCCAATCCTGTTTCGGTTGGCTGTACTGATCAAATTAAGAACATTGTTATGCTCCTCCAGCGGTCTGAGGGCCTTTCCAAGCATATGGATTCCTTTATGCAAATGTTATCTCTAGTGCAGTTTAATGATGTCACCCCATTTGTTTTAACTCCATTACTTTCAGATGAACTTCGTGAGGCTGATTTTCTGAGGTTACAATCTTTCTTCATTGTATTTCTTCTATATTGGTTGTGCTGTTGATTTCAAAGCTGTCCTGTCCTGTTTTTGTGGTGTTGAAAGATATTAGCTGTCTAATAACGGTAGTTGTTTTTGTTACAGGAATATGAATCTGTTCAATGACTGCGGAGAAGATGATTTTGATTCTATTTTAGCAGAAATGGAGAAAGAAATGAGCATGGGAGATATTATGAAGGAACTAGGTTATGGTTGCACAGTTAATGCATCACAGTGCAAAGAGATTTTATCTCTTTTCTTGCCACTGTCTGAGGTTACCCTTTCTAAAATACTTGGCACAATTGCCTGTACCCAAGCTGGTCTTGAGGACAATCAGAACACCTTTTCAACGTTTAGCTTGGCTGTTGGTTGCAGTACTTTGTCTGATCTGCCTTTGTTGAACTCTTGGAATATTGATGTTCTTATAGATACAATCAAGGAACTTGTGAGTTTACTTATTCTTCTTCTTGCTGCAATTTTGTAATTTTTTTATTGTAACAATCGCTTTGCAATTGTCTCCTTTGTATCTAAGTATGTGTGTTGGATACAGGCTCCTGCTACTAACTGGATTCAAGTTATTGAAAATATGGACCATGAGGGGTTCTACATTCCTAATCATGAGGCGTTCTCTTTTTTCATGTCTGTATATAGACATGCATGCCAGGTATATTTTTATCATGGGTGAATCTACTTGCGCATTAAATATATCTTAGGATCAATATATGAATTTAATGTGGAACGTATTAGTTCTAAATCTTTGGATTGAGCTGTACAGGAGCCATTCCCTCTCCATGCCATTTGTGGGTCTGTTTGGAAGAATACTGAGGGTCAGCTATCTTTTCTTAAATATGCTGTATCAGCACCACCAGAAGTATTTACATTTGCCCATTCTGTAAGGCAGCTGGTATGATGCTATATATAACCAGTCGTTCCTTCTTTCCTCATGTTATCTCTTTTTGATTCTTTTGAATGACCAATGTTTGTTGCAGGCCTATATCGATGCAGTGAATGGACATACGCTTCCAATTGGACATGCTAATCATGCATGGTTGTGTCTTGACCTTTTGAATGTACTGTGTCAACTAGCTGAGAGGGGTCATGCCACTTCTGTTCGCTCAATGCTTGATTATCCTATTAAACACTGCCCTGAAGTCTTACTTCTTGGGATGGCATGCTTTAATGTACTCTCTTTGATTTATTTATTATTTTTCTAAATAAAAAAATTTATTGTTGCTTTGCATAATTTTCCATATATTCTTTCTTGGTTGATAAATTTTGCGTGTGTTATTTCAGACTGCATATAACCTCCTCCAGTATGAAGTCTCGTTTACTGTTTTTCCCGATATAGTTAAAAATGGCATGGGTAATGGAATGATTCATCACCTCTGGCGTGTCAACCCTAATTTTGTGTTGCGGGGATTTGTAGATTCTGTCAGCTGTGATCCAGACAGTATGACTAGAATATTGGATGTCTGCCAGGAGCTAAAGGTAAATATTGAGTGAGCATAGAGTTTGATCACCTTTCCTCTTTCTTTGTTTTTGTTGTTGTTGTTGTTGTTGTTGCATTTTGAACTCAAAATCTAAACAATGTGCATGTTATATAAGACTGCTGAGTGTTGATTATCGTTCTGAAGATCTTGAAAGATATGAAATTAGCATCCAATTTTGTTAATTTTTCCATTTTCTTTATTTTTCATTGCTGGGAACATTTTCCAGATGTACCCTTTTGTTTGTCTAATGTTTTTGTATTACTAGAATAATTTATTTCTCCTGTTTCTGTAATCAGATTCTTATTTATTTTGCAGATTATATCATTAGTGTTGGACGCGATTCCTTCTGCTTATGCCATCAGATTGGCAGCTCTTGCTTCACGGAAAGAACTTGTAGACCTTGAGAAGTGGCTAATTCATAATTTAAATACATATAAAGATACTTTCTTTGGGGTAATATCCAGTTGGTCCTGCATCCTCTACCTTTAAATAGCATTGATAACTATGGGAATTCTAACTTATGGTTCATGATATACTTCCTCTGTCCCAAAAAAAGAGTGTATTGCTTTCAAATGGCACTATTTTTAGTAAATATCAGCATATAAGACTCTTTACTTAAATGCCCTTCAATCTCATTTAAAGGTGTGCCAAAAAGTAATCCCTTAGATTTTTAAATAGGTATGTTAACTGCCATTCTAAACCTTGCGGTTGTGTATGATTTGATATTATTGAACAACATGAAGAGGGATTCAAACTCAGTTACCTTTAAAAGGGGGATTTCTGAAGGACAAATGTTACTATGTTAGTCAAATAGATTTTATCCTTACTTGAAATGTAGATAGTAGATGTTATAATGGTTGCAAAGTGATGCTAGGAGAGAGCGTAATCACATAGCATATATTGGCGGTTCTTGATATTTGTATTAAAAGATGGAAAAGAAGGTGTTAAACAAAGAAATCCAGGGATTAGGACGGATTTGAAGGGTGAGAAACAAGATGTGTGAAAAAATAAAATGATCAAAGAAGGCAAGTGGGATTTAGACAAAGATGTCGAATGAAATGACTAATTGTATTAAAAGAGTGGCTAAAGACGTACATCGAGAATCCAAAGGATGTGGGTAACCGACTAAGGGGACTTGGTGGTGGAATAAGGATGTTCAAGCAGCAACTAGATTAAAGGGAGAGCTATAGAAAAGTATTTAGATGTAAAGACAATGTGTCTTATGAGAATTATAAATTGATGAAGAGGGAAGCAAAAATGTTGGGCCTATGATGAATTATTTTTTTATACATCATAAGTGGGGAGGGGGAGTTGAACCCTGGATGCCTTTGTTGGAAACACTAGGAAGTGCAAGTTGACCTAAAGGTCATTGGCTATAGCAAGTTGGGGACAAATGATGGAGTAAATAATGTTTATAAACTTGGTAAGATAAGGGGAATAAAAATGAGAGACTTGATGTAGTAAAGATGAAGATTAAAGGATGTTAGCAAATGAGGAGCATATTAAAGAGAGTGAAAAGGTATTTGATAAACTTTTCAATGGAAGCGATAAAACAGTTGTGTTGGTGCGAATTGAGTAGCCCTGTTGAGAATAGAAACCATAGGTAATGATGCATTGAGGAGGATGAAAATGGAATATTTTTTGGGACTGGCTGAAATTCCCATTGAAGTATTGAAGTTTGGAAGTGCGTTGGTGATATGGGTTTATGTTGGTTGACAAGCCTTTGTTGACTTCAAGTGTTAACAAAATGCCTAGTGAGTGGGGGGAGAATACTCTAATTCCTATTTAAAAGAACAAAGGGGCGATACAAATTACCATGGAAACTTACTTATGAGAATATGGTTCCTGGCTGTTTGATGTGGATTGTTTGAATGGAAAGAAATCGGTTCTCTTTTGAGGCTACTGAGAAATCTTTGGTTCAGTTACAAGCTTTATGCTAGAAGACTCTTTTTGATTGGTCTAGGTGTTGGGGCTCCTCAAATTGGTCTTCTAATGAGGTTCGCCAATGGAGTCCTCCATTGGGAGATTCATTTTTGTAGGGATGTGCATAATCGGAAATTGGAAGCTTTTAGGAGCTTCATAAACACCATTTATAGCACTCCTGTAAGTAGTTTTTCCCTTGGAATAGCATTTGCACTCCTGTAAGCAGTTTTTCCCTTGGAAAAGCATTTGGAAGCAGAAGATTCCCTCTAGGATGGCTTTTTTTTTTATGGACCGCTGCCTTGGGAAAATGTCTGACAATTGACAATTTAAGGAAAAGAAAGGTTTGCATTTTGGATTGGTGTTATATATGCAAGTGTAATAGTGAAATTGCTGTCCATCTATTCCTTCATTGCCCGGTTGCTTCGGAGTTATGGGATATGGTTTTTGGTTTATTTGGAGTTTGTTGGGTTATGCCAATGTCTGTTGTTGGACTATTTGCTTGCTGGCAAGGTCGATTTGGTTGCCATCATAATGGAGATATTTGGATGGCCATTCTTCATTTTTTGATGTGGTGTATTTGGAAGGAGAGAAATAGTAGGTGTTTTGAAGACAATGAGCGTTTCATACCTGATTGGATTGGTTCTCCGTGTGGAGAAATGGTCCTTTTTCTTGCATTTTGGATTTGCTTGATTTTTGTAATGTTCGTATTTGATTTGGCTCACCCTTGTATACTCCCTGTGTACTTGGTGTCTCTCTCTTTATGATTTCAATAAAGCTTTATTACTTATCAAAAAAAAAAAAAATTGTTCTTCTATCATTGAGTTTCTTTCTTCTTGTAGAATTGCCCCATAAGTTTTTTTTCTCCTTCTTGTTTGTTGCTTTTTTTTTTTTTTGTGTGTTCACTGTTCACCATCATGAACACCTTGTATTTGCTTTCTTTGTTTTTTCATCTTGATTAATATTATTCTTACTACTTATCAAAAAAAAAAAAAAAAAAAAAGGAGTCACACTAGGGTTTGAGTTGATAACCCAGTGGTATTGACACTTTTTGTGGTGCTTGATGTTTGGGGTGACCCCACCTCCCCCTCCCTTAATTTAAATAGCAAAAAACGAAAACTTAGGTATAGTACCTTAGGTGCTATTTCTTAGGTTCTCTTCTTAAGATTTGGCCATGTGGCTGCTTAACTAAAAAATACATTTTCATCCTATCAGAAAAAATCCACATGACAGAATCTTAAGAGATGAATCTAAGGAACAGTATTTAAGTACTGTACCTAAGTCTTGCCCAAAAAAATATTATTAATAAAAATAGTAAAAAAGCAAATGTCAATTAATTAAGTAGAAAAGCATATGCATTTTGATAGAATTGAAAAACGGAAGGAATACGGGAGGAATACATTTGTTGAGGGTTGATAACTGACCCCAAAAATTTCGATACTAAAGCGTGATTATTGTTGTTGTAAGGGCCACATGGGAGGATGTTGAAATAAATTCTTTAAAATTTGAAAATGGACGCTCTTTTTGGCACATCCCTAAAGTAAATCAAGACACGTTATTTTGGGACGAAGTATTTTATTGTTATCATTAAAAATTTTCTTGAGATGTGTACAAAACATGGTTTGATGTGAGTTCATCCTTTCAGGAATGCCTCAATTTCTTAAAGGAGATTCAATTTGGTGGATCCCAGGATTTTTCCACCAATGCGTTCCATGATTCTGGTGCTGTCTCGAATCTTTATTTGGAGACTAGTTCTACCTTTATGAAGGTTCTTTCTACAACTTGGTTAATCTGTCCATCCACATGCATTCTCATTCTTGATTGTCTGGAACCTTGTTGTCTCTGTTTTTCACCACAGGTCCTTAAAGCTCATCCTGGCTTGATTACTTCCAGCCAGCTTGCTGAGGAAATGGAAAAGCTGCATGCACCTGTTATGGATACTAATCCCAGGTTGCAGAATGGTGGGGCAACTGATTCTTCGACATCTGATGGATATTCAGATGATATTGAGGCTGAAGCAAACTCTTATTTCCAGCAAATGTTTTCTGGCCAGTTGACCATTGATGCAATGGTCCAAATGCTTGCTCGATTCAAGGAATCTTCTGTGAAAAGGTTAATGCCTGTTAAAGCCTTTCCTCCAGTTGCTCGGTATCTAATTATATTCTTGTGTTTTTGAAAGCCAATATAGCCTTGTAGCTCAACTGGCACCTTTTGGTGTTTTCAATGGAAATGCCTAGGGTTTGAATCCCCCCTCCCCCATTGCAAATAAAAAAAAAATTGTGTTTTTAAAACCCTTTCAGGTTTTGAATGCTTTGTCTTTCTCGTTCTACTTCTGTTGTACTGTGTAATGGCTATCATTTCTCATATGTGATGGCATCTTTCACCCTGTATTTAAATGTCTTTCCATGTTTTAGTCTTTTGGATAACCACAATGGAAATGGTCTGAAGTGGGTTGTTTTATCTTTCTAGTTTACCAATTCATTATTTGCCTGAATAATTAAAACCTACCAAAAGGTGCTTTTCACTCAAATCTGCTTTTGCAACCATTTTTTACTCTGAACTTTTATTTGGTTTCTTATTTCAAAATAACAATTTAAGGTTCTTCTGCACTGACTGACAGGGAACAATTAATTTTTGAGTGCATGATTGCAAATCTGTTTGAGGAGTATCGATTCTTCCCTAAGTATCCTGAAAGACAGCTCAAAATTGCTGCGGTTCTGTTTGGTGAGTTTTCTTACAAAATTTGCAAATGACTCTCTACTCAACCATGATGGGGTCTAATACTCAATATACTCTGATTTTATACATTCCCTTTGTTTAATTATATTTAAACAGCTGGAGTTGTGCTACTTGGTCCAGTTTCATTTATCCTTTGATTGGGTATGTTGAACTAAGTACGTTTAATTTTTGGGTCTTGTTCCCAGTAAAGGGTGTTATGAATAAAACAATCCTTTTGTGTACTAGTTTTGGTAGGTGGGGTTAGTTGCTTATAGGTTGTACTGTCTAGAAGCTAGTCCAAGGGTGTCTTCTTTTGAAAGGTTCCTTACATTATCAAAGAAAAAAAACAACGCTTTAGTAAAACAACAGTGAAAGTGTCAGATTTAATTTTCTGAAATAATTTTTTTTTTGCCTTATGATGAGAAAATTAATGATAGTGTTGGAAATTAATACACTATGAGAATTACCCAGTATCTCCATCCTAGAGTCGTTGCTTTTTGTAGATAATATTGTTCATCTGTAATGCTTTAGACTTAATTGTGTCCCTTGTACATGAAGTAGTCTCGTTGCCATAAAATGTATATGAGAATTACCTTGACACATACCTCTGGTCAATTATATTCCTTCAATAGTAGCTTCTAATGCTGACAATGTTGAATGTGTGTGTTTATGAAATTTGAGATTTATGTGATTATGTATGTCATGCTTTGTTGCATGTCTTCGGCAGATTCATGCATTGACTTTATAAAAATGCCATTTTTTGCCTGATATAAGTTACACTGATATAAATGCTTTGGCTTTCAGTATTTTAACAGACATTGTCCTTATATACTGTTAGAGCCATTACATATCCTTAAGTTTTGATTTTCTTTTGGAGGTTGAGCAAAAATGGGGAGTTTGATAGTTTTTTCTTTTTATGTTGCTATGAGAGGATCCTTTCTCTTGCCACTTTTCCTTGGAAGGGTGTTTGGGGTTGAAGGCCCCTTAGAGAGTGTCTTTTTTTGTTTGGATGGCGGCATGGGGGAATCGAACAATATATAAAGTTTGGGAGGAGAGGATATACTAGTAGATAGATGTTTTATCTGTCAGTGTAGTGGGGAGGGGGTGGATCACCCTTTGATTCATTGCACGGTGGCTTCTCATTTGTGGTGTTTTGTATTTAGATCTTTTGGTATCTCATTGGTCATGCCAGGGAGTGTGAGAGATCTTTTGTTTGGTTGGAGGAATTGGTTGGGAAAATATTTGTCAGATATTTGGAATTTGGTTTCATTTTGTTTGATGTGGATTCTTTGGCGTGAACAAAGTAGGACCAGTTTCTAGCTCATTTTTTTGAGACTTTGTGTGATTGGTCAGCTTGGGGACTCACAAATAGAGATTTTGTTCCTATGTTTATCGAGTCTCTATTTCATTGTATATAATATTTTTCTTTGTAGTTGTTTCCTTAC
Source organism: Castanopsis chinensis (assembly GCA_032878915.1). Lineage (NCBI taxonomy): Eukaryota > Viridiplantae > Streptophyta > Magnoliopsida > Fagales > Fagaceae > Castanopsis > Castanopsis chinensis. The sequence goes on along the minus strand of JAVQMG010000037.1, from coordinate 588,425 downwards.
GCTACTTTATGCTGTTTCTTTAGGCTTCTTTGTGCGGTTTTGCATAAAGTAGTCTCTTTTCAATAAAATTTTCTTGTCAGAAAAAAAAAGTTATGATTTTCTTTTGTTGCCATGGTTCTTAACCATATTTCAGGCTCTGTGATCAAGCACCAGCTTGTAAGTCATCTCACACTGGGGATTGCTCTGCGTGGTGTGTTAGATGCACTACGCAAACCTGCAGATTCAAAAGTTTGTATCTTCTCTCATTGAGTGCATTTTCTTTTATTGGTGGTGTTATATGCTATTAATAGTGGTTATTTTAACTTTTATCTTATGCAGATGTTTGTGTTTGGGACTCTAGCTCTCGAGCAGTTTGTGGATCGTCTGATTGAGTGGCCACAGTATTGTAATCATATCTTACAGATATCTCATCTGCGTGGTACTCATTCAGAACTTGTTGCTTTCATCGAACAGGCTCTTGCCAGGATTTCATCAGGCCATTCAGACACAGATGGAGGTGGTCATGGTTCTGTTGTTAATCACCATGGTCCCACTCAGTCTTCCTCAGGGAATTTGGAGGTAAATTCTGAAGTTTATCTCTTGACTTCTGTCATGCATTTGAACTCACCAAAACCAAAGTCATGAAGATTAGACTTCTGTAGTGCATAAAATTACTTTTGGAAATTGTGAAAATCCTATACAAGTTGAAGAATGGATTGTTTGAGGATTCATTTTTAATGAACTAAAAAAAAAAACTCAATTCTCGAGAATGCATAATCCACAGTAGAGTCTTTTGAGAATGAAATTTGTTTGGCCCTTTAGCTGAGCTATATATGTATTTATATTTTCTGAATAATGCCTTTATTTTTATATGTTGGAACATTGGTGCAGTTAAATGGCTCTAGCATCATACAGGCTGGGCAGCAGCTTTCATCTCCAATACAGATTCAACTGAGACATGAAATTCTTGAGGATCGTCATAAAACTGCTGCAGCATCATCTAATGATGTGAAACCACTCTTACCTTCTGTAGGGCAATCTTCAGCTGTTCATTCAGCTGATGCCTCCAGTATTCAGAAGGTAACTCCCCCCTTCGCTCTCTCTCCTTGTGGTGTCATTTTTTATCCTCTTCCTGGCATGTGCTCATTTTATTGCTAAAGTTGCAGCCACAGATTGCTGTCAGTGCTCCAGCATTGCTGCATTCTTCCCCTGGTTTTGTCCGTCCTTCTCGATCAGTTACATCTGGCAGTAATTTTCTTTGACCTAAAATTATGCCTTTTGTTTTACAGAAGTTTCAACTCTCAACTAGTCTTCATTTATTTGTTAAATTCCATCACTATAGTCATGCTTATGCAATGTAATTTACAGGGTTTGGGTCTGCACTGAACATTGAAACACTTGTTGCTGCCGCTGAGAAAAGAGAAACTCCGATAGAGGTACTCACTTCCACATTCAATAACTTTCACTAAAATACTAGCTGTATATCTGTGTGGTGCATGTGTTAGTTAAAAATCATATGTAAATTAAGGAAAAGACTTCATATATATATATATATAATAATTTATATATATCTTTTTTTTTATAGGTAATAAGACTTTTATTGAAAAAAATTGAACATCATGTTCACGATGGTGAACACTTTGAATGAGAAACAAATACAATATAATCAAGAACTAAAGGAAATAGAGACTAAGAATTCAGATAAAGAAATACAATTCGTACACCCCCAAATACGAGCCCAACGAAATAGAGTACCAAAGAGGAGAGATTTTAGATGATATGATGTTCTCTCCTTGTCTTAAAAAATGTGGTTATTGCGTTCCTGCCAAACTAACCACATTAAACATGCCGGGATCATATTCCAAATGGTTGAAAGATGCTTTCCAAACCAATTTCTCTAGATAAAGAAAAAAGAGCTAGCTGGCCTCTACATTACCCACTAGATCCCAAACACTGCAAAAGCTTTACATCATAAGGCGCAAGAAAACTACAGTCAAGAAGAAGATGATCCACTGATTCCCCATCGCAGCAGCACAAACAACACCTATTAACTAGATTCTGACCTCTCTTCACAAGATTATCAATGGTGAGTATTCCATCATTAGCTGCTGTCTATAAAAAGAAAGACACTTGTTTAAGCACCTTTGCACACCAAATGCACTCCCATAACAGTTTATAAAAAGAGCACACATCAAACACCCCAGACGTAGTTAATCTTCGGTCCAGGTGATCGTCTCCCTCACCCCTCGCATAGAGGAATAAATAAGCTCAAAAAAGGAATAAACAGTATCTGCCTCCCAATCCTGAGGACCATGACAAAAAAGTAAATTCTAGCTCCTACTACCTCCTTTTGAAGTAGATACTACCAAGTCAGAGACCGATGCTTCTTTAGAAAGAGAGCAAGCAAACATAGCAGGAAATAGTTCTTTCAAAGGAATAGGCCCACTCCATGGATCATGCTAAAAACTAACATGGCAACCCTCCCCCACATTATACAAAATTTGATTAAAGAACTTCTCTGTTCCTTTCATAATACTCCTCCACATTCCACATCCATAAGAACCTCTTACCCCTCTAGTGAACCAGTCTCCTCTCGCCTCACCATATGTGGCTGCTATAACTTGGCACCATAGTCTGTTACTTTCTTTCCCAAAATGCCAAAACTACATCCCAAGCAAGGCCTTGTTAAACAACCCAATCCCCCAGATCCCCAAACCACCAGTCTCAACTGGCAAACAGGCCTTATCCCAAGCAACTAAAGGATATTTAAAAACATCCTCTGAGGCCTCCCAAAGGAAATTCCTCTGAATCCTTTCTATTCTAGCTGCCATAGCCTGAGGGATAGTAAACAAAGATAAAAAGTAGGTGGGAAGGTTTGAGAGAGTACTTTATAACAAAGTATGCCTGCTACCTTTTAACAAATAAAGTCTTTTCGAACCAGATAGCCTATTCTCCATCTTTTCTATAATAGGATTCTATACCGACGAATCCTTATAATGGGCCTTGAGAGGCATGCCTAGATATCTCATAGGGAGAGTACCCACCTTGCAACAAAGGGTACGAGCCAAAGCATTCAAATTCCCAACATCACCAATAGGAACAATCTCACTCTTAGCTACATTAATTTTCAGTCCCGTAATAGCTTCAAAGAAGATCAGCACCATCTGAATGTATTATAACTGTTCCCTAGAACCATCACAGAACAAAATAGTATCGTCAACAAAAAGAAGATGATAGATATGCACACCCCATTGTCTATGGAACTCCACTTGAAAACCACAAAGAAAACCAGCATTTTCTGTTATCTTCTATGGTCAACTCAACGCTTCCATGACCAATAGGAATAAAAGTGGGGACAAAGGATCCCCTTGGCGAATACCATGAGAACTACCAAAAAAAACCCACAGGAGATCCATTGAACAGTAAACTAAATATTAATTTTTTTTTTTCAAAGTCATGGAGGGAAGCACAGTTCTATTGAAAAAGAAAACTACATTTTTTTTAGATGATTAAAATAATTTAAAATGAATAATGAAACTTAAAAGAAATACTCACAAAATTTTGGTAATAGAATTTAGTAAGAGTAATATTTTTGAACTTCTTGAATGTGGTAATGGAGTTTCACTATAAGAAAACTATATTAATAACTTTAATGTATTTATACAAAATTACGATAGGATGTCATATGATGTTTAATAGTTATGTTGAGCTAAATGAGCTATATGACCCAATTTTTAGTATGAGGTCTATGATGTTGACACGTGGTGCAATTTGGATGCATGTTAGCTAGAGTTGAAGATCTTGATTTGTGACTTATTCAGCGTTTGATATTACATACACAATGGCACTTTTGTTTTCTACATTTATTTTTTATAAATCATTTTATGTTCTATGAAAATTTTGTGTTCAGAGTCTCAGAGTCTCTATGTCATCTGGTATTGATATTTTTATCTTAGCAATGAAGTATTTTCTGTTTTGCGTCCATTATCATAACATCTAATTTATATTTTTTGTATTTCACCGAGTCCCTATATTCTTCAATCAGGTTAAGTTAATTTTGCATGTACAGAGTTGGGCTGGGTGGCCGATATGAACTTATATTTTAATATGATGCATATGATTTTTGGCACTCCAGATGTTTCATGTATAGTTTAGTATTGTGGAGTTTTTTGGTTGACCTGAATGGAACTAATTATTTTTTCTTCTATGGGAGGGATATTTGTGAATAAGTTTTTGCAGATTAATGACAAATACTAATTGGTCTAGCACCTAGACCATCCTATGCTTGTTCACATTTTTTTAGTTCGTTTATAGTGAGCTGTCCTAATAGTGGTGCCTTTTCTATTCAAACATTTTTTGGTTATGTTCTTTAGTAGAAAATGCAAATTGTTCATGCCTGTGTATTTTATTCTAGGAAAAAAATATTTTACTTATGAACTTAATTTTTGTGATTGTGATGCAATAAATTACGATTTAAGTTTTTTAATTATAGTTTTAGAAAAAATTTATTATTGAATTATCTTACTCAATTCAAATTCAAAATAATACTCCCTTTTTCAAATGATAAAGTTCTTTAAAAAAGAAAAAAAGAGAGGAGGATTTGTCTAGTTGTCTTAAAATAAATAAAGAGTTTAAAACTAAAAGTTCAATATGCTATAGAATTATTATATTTAAAAAGAAATAATTCTTATTGAAAGTGGTGTCACATTTAATATAGTTGTAATGAGTGATAAGTACTCGCACCAAAATTAAGTATTGATTTGACACATGGCACAAAATTCAACTTCAATTTCGGAATCTAATTGGATTTTCTCCCAGCGATGGCTATATATATATATATATGTATGTATGTATGTATGATATGATATTCTTGTTGTTTAGTTTAGTATTAATGGAGTTTTTTGTTGACCTGAACAGAACTTCTTATCTTTCTTTCTTTCTGTGGAGGAATATTTGTGAATAACTCTTACCAAATTAAGGATGAATACTAATTGTTCAAGTACCTAGACCATCCTACACTGTCGCATTTTTCCTTAGTTCTTTTAGAGTGACTTCAGGTTGAATAGTTGTTCTTTTTCTGTTCACCGAAGAAATGTTTACTGTGGGGTCTTGCAGGCATAAAGCTGATTCTTGACCTTTTTTTGGGTGAAATTTTGTCAGTGCCATTGCTCATATATCTTCTCTCTTTTCTTCAAATAATTATAAATTTTGTGTTTGAATAATTTGTGCAACTCTAAATATTGATGGTATTTTTTCCTTAGGCTTGTCATTTTCTGTATTTATGTTGCCACAAGTGTTCTTATCTGATCTTGTTGAGCAATTTAGCAAGCCAAGCCTTCTAGTTAGTGGCTCCGCACCGTATCCCTAACCATACATTTTCATTTCAGGCCTTAGATTTTTTCTTTTAGTGGATTAAATAGATAGATACCCAAGAACCATAATCTTTGGAACACTGTTTCTAATAGTCAATAGGGGTCAGGTTTGTTTGGCTGTGGCATCTATGCTGCCTGGCCTACAAACGTTTTAAGTGTTTCAACTCTTAAAATTAACAAAGAAGATGGTGCTTTCTGATTTTGGTTATGTTTGTGAGATCTGATTTGAGGTTGTATCTTGCTGTTAGCTATGTTTTACAACTTCCCGTGTTTGCTCTGGGTGAGCTGGTTCTGTTTTAGGGGGATTCCAATCTGAGCCAGTACTGAGTCCCAAAGATTGATATTGGGAGTTCAAGAATCATTAGTTTGGGCACTATATGTAACATCAAATAGCACTTCCTCCCACAATAATGGGATAAAGGGTGAGGTTGTGGGTTCAAGAGCCCACTTGGTGCATGTGTAAGTTACCAATAAAAAAACATTGTGGTGTATATATTATTTTAAAATTATTGTATGAGAATAACTGTGTTTCAATCAATCCAATCAAAATCACGGGAACAATGGAATTTGCATATCGAACAATTTACCTTAATATTTTTTGGGTTGTCATGCTATTTGTTCATATCTGTCTTTATCTTATAAGCATCTATGTTCTGTTTACAGGCTCCAGCATCAGAGATTCAAGACAAAATATCTTTTATTATTAATAACATTTCAGCTACTAATATCGAAGCTAAATCTAAAGAAATAACTGAAATTTTGAAAGAGCAGTACTACCCCTGGTTTGCGCAATATATGGTTATGAAAAGGTTAGAAACTTTATGACTTAATCTTGTATTGGTGTTTGCATTTATAAAAGAACATGTTTTGAAACATATTTGCGTGAACTTGTAACTTTCTTTACTCCATAGTGTAATTCGTTGTATTGGTCTTTTTCATTGTCTGGTTCTTTCTCAACACCCCCTAACTTTCAATGGAACATGCATTGAACTGGATTTTTATGATCTCACATGTGCATGCATGCATGCGTGCTCGCCCACACACACATGTTGGTATGCCTTGCAGCTGCCGTTGTTGTCATCTTCAGCTTTTCTTATCACTTCACGTAATACCTAATTTTTGGCAGAGCAAGTATCGAGCCAAATTTTCATGACTTGTATTTGAAGTTTCTGGACAAGATCAATTCAAAAGCTTTGAATAAAGAGATTGTGCAAGCCACTTATGAGAACTGCAAGGTTTGTCTTATAACTATTTTATTTTTGTGTTTAGAAGTAGAGATCATTGTAATAATTTGGCATCTTTTATTTTATTTTTTCAGGTTCTTTTAGGATCAGAGCTTATAAAGTCTAGTTCGGAAGAGCGTTCATTGCTGAAAAACTTAGGTAGTTGGCTTGGGAAGTTAACAATTGGGAGGAATCAAGTCTTAAGGGCTCGTGAAATAGATCCTAAATCTTTGATTATAGAGGTGATAAAGGGATCGTTTTTTCTTCTTGAGTTATATTATAGTTATTATTTGAATTTTGACTTTTCACCCCTCTTGGGATGGTGGTGACAGGCATATGAGAAGGGATTGATGATTGCAGTAATTCCGTTTACTTCTAAGGTAGGTTAAGCTGACAATTGCCAATTTTAAGGCTCTGAACTTGGGTGCTGTGATCTTAACCATCTACTTTTTGCTGCAGGTTCTGGAACCCTGCCAAAGCAGTCTTGCATACCAACCCCCCAATCCCTGGACCATGGGCATTCTTGGGTTACTTGCTGAGATATATTCAATGCCTAACTTAAAAATGAACCTCAAGTTTGACATAGAGGTAAACATACAATTGTTTCATTGTTGATGCATTCCTAATATGTCTTTGGCTCTCTTAGCTACTTATATCCTTTTGTCATTTTAGGTCCTATTCAAGAATCTAGGTGTTGATATGAAGGATGTTACACCGACTTCTCTTCTCAAAGATCGCAAAAGGGAAATTGAAGGGAATCCTGATTTTTCTAATAAAGATGTTGGAGCATCCCAACCACAGTTAGTTTCTGAAATCAAATCAGGAATAGTGTCTCCAGTGAATCAAGTTGAGCTACCACTTGAGGTTGCTAGTCCTTCTAATTCTGGTGGCCACACGCATTTACTATCTCAGGTTTGTTTGGTTAGAAATGTTGAACATCTGTCAATGTTGTTAAAAGCGCGCTTAGGTGCGCTTAAAGCTTGGAGCCCCAAGGTCTCAGTGCTTTGTTTGGCTAAAAAAAGCTCATTTAATGAAGCGCGCTTTAGGCACGTTATTTTGGCTTCTTTTTGAAGAAGCCTATGTGCTTAGGCACACTTATTTATTTTATTGCCAAAAAAATATAAATCATCAAAATTAATTGCTTGATCTTGAAAGAAATGACATGGACCAATGATTTACTATACAACCACTATTCTTAATGTGTTTTTATCTACTTGTCAAAAGATATGAACATGTTGATTGACCCCCTTTTTCTTGTGTATTTCATCTTTGTTTGCCCTGTTTCTATGTTCTGAAGTTCTAACTAATTTGGTTTGTTCAGTATGCTTCTCTTCATCTACCTTCTGGTACGTTGATGGAGGATGAAAAACTATCTGGTTTGGGATTGGCTGATCAGCTCCCTTCTGCTCAGGGACTCTTACAAGCCACTCCATCCCAGTCACCTTTTTCGATTAGTCAGGTGGTTGTGTTTTCTTCCTTCAGTTTATTAACAATTGATCATATTTTAGTAGCACACACTAATGATCTGGTTCTTCTCCTGTTTGCAGATTCCGGCACAAATACCCAACATTGGAAATCATGTTATTATCAACCAGAAGCTCAGTGGTTCGGGCTTACACCTGCATTTTCAGAGGTTTGAAGCTGAAAATTCTTTTACTGCTTTTTAAGTACATTGCTGAGTACTCATCACTCTCATACATTACAGCATGGTTCCAATGGCGATGGATAGAGCTATTAAGGAGATAGTATCTAGCATTGTTCAGCGCAGTGTATCCATAGCTACTCAAACAACAAAGGAACTTGTTTTAAAGGTTTGTCAGTGCAGCTTAATGAAACCTTTTTTTGGGTGCCAATTATGTAATCCTTTTGTTCTTTGGCTTTATGCGGTGCCGTAAACTCCCTTCAATCTATTCTTTTTTTCTAACAGCCATGTCCTATGTTCATATCCTTCTTGATCTACCCTGAACTTGAAAATAATCTCTCCATATAAGGCATGAATTACTTGGTTTTCCATGCAGAGCTTCCTTCTTCAGTACGATCAAGTCATATCTTTTGTTGCACTTACCCATTCTAGTTCATGTGTTTCAACTGTGCTCATCTTTTTTTTTCTTTGCATGCGCTTCCTTATCTTGTTCTAGTATGATCCCTTTTTCTTAGTAGGCACTCTCATTTAGGAACATTTTTCCATTTCGATTTTCATGTATTCAAGCTACAGGCACTGCCATCTATAATCTCAGTTTTCTTATGGGTAACTGGTTCAATATATTTAACTTTTCCCATTTTTATTTTTAATTTTGCTAAAGTTGTGTTTTATATATAGCAAGTGAAAGAGATTCTATGAAATTACTCTTGACTGAGACCCAATAAGACCATCCAAGTAATAATCTAAGTCAATATGTCTTCAGTTGCATCTCCAAAGCTTCCACTTCAAAAAAAAAAAAAGCACCATGTGACGAACTCCTAAATCAGCCTTGAATTTCATTTATATAGTTTATATATATATATATATCCCTGTTGTGATTCAAGTGCTTTTATGAGGACAAGCTTTGACGGCTGGGGGGGGGGGTGGGAATGTTTTGTTTTGAATTGAATAAAAGACTTGCATAAACCTCTTTCTTTAGCAATGTTTGAACAACAGAACTATCCCAACATTTTCCCATGTTTAGTTGGGATTGCTGAAGCCCATGTCACAATATCTCTCTTGTCGCTGTTGTTATATATAATTGTTACTTACTTTATTCAAATATGATGGTAGGATTATGCCATGGAATCAGATGAGACACGCATATTCAATGCAGCACACTTGATGGTTGCGAGTCTGGCTGGAAGTCTAGCTCATGTAACATGCAAGGTAATATCTATCACTATACTTTCACAATTTCTTATCCTGTTTGGTTTTAGATTGTTATAAAATCTTTTAAAATGTCTGCTTTTATTTTCTTGTGTTAACTTTGGTTGGTGGCTTCTGCTAGGAACCCTTACGGGTTGCACTATCAAGTCAACTGAGAAGTTCGCTACAGAATAGGGGTATTGCAAATGAAATTATGGAACAAGCTGTGCAGCTTGTTACCAATGACAACCTTGATCTTGGCTGTGCACTTATTGAACAGGCTGCCACAGACAAGGTTAGCTCTGATGATTGTGCACTTTATGCTTGCCTGTGGTGTGTGTATTTTAGTTTATGGCATATAGAAGGTTCATCATCATCTATTAAAGCATTTTCCTGACCTTTTCTACACTGGGTGTTTTATACTTGGTGGAAATATAGAAAGTGTCTAAATTTTTTTGTTGTGTTTGTCAACTAAAATACGTAAATAAAATTTGTAACATAAGCTGTATGGAAGTTGCCCTTTGATGAATGTGAGTGTCTTGGATTAAGACAATAACTTGTTGTTATTGCCTTGAAAATATTTGGCCATGTCTTATATAATTGGACAGAACAATTATGGAAAAGGAGATGGTACCTTTAAAAAATTATGCCCAAGGTTTGGAATAATTGGCGAAGTTAAAGTTGACTTACGATGTTTGCATGTTTAATTATCACCTATTCTATCTGAATTAGTTCTCTCTTTTACCTTCTTAATTGAGACAGTTTTTTACTAATGTTATTATAGGTCTTCCTGTACTTTTTTTGTTTCCCTCGACTTGGATCATTCACTCTTCCTTTTTGGTGCATTAATCACTCTTCTTGCATATGACCAAACCATGTCAAGTGACCCTCCTTATTTTCGTAAATAGGGCTGCCCCTATCTTTAAACAAATTTCATCATTTGAAATCCTATCTTTTCTTGTATTTCATTTATCTATCTTAACATTCTCTTAGCTACCCTAATTTTTATCAAAATGTTGCCTCTCAACAACTCAACCTTCAGTACCGTAGATTATAGTTGGTGTTATGGTAGTTTTGTAAAAGTTTTCCTTGAACATAATAGATAATCTACTATACGCAATATGCTCGATGCATCCCCCTACTTCAGTCAGCGTGTTTTTACGCTATGATTTACATTCTCTTCAATCTCTCTAGACTTGTGAATTATTGATCCAAGATATTGAGAGCTCTTACTTTTTGGTATCTCTTGACCATCAAGTCTTGCAACCTCTTCACTTTTTTTCCTACTTTTACTTAATTTACATTCCATGTATTTTGTTTTACTCGTAGTTGGCCAAAAGCCTTTAAACATCTTTCCAAATTTGTAGCTTAACATCAACTCCACACCTTGTTTCATACTCCAAAACTATATCATCTGTAAAGAGCATACACCAAGTAATTTCATCTGGTGATTTCATCCATCTCTAGTGCAATGAGATATGGACTTAATGTTGATCCTTGATACAAACCTACTGTGGTAGGAAACACAATTGGTACGCCTCTACTTGTTCTTACGGTAGTTAGAATCTTGTCATACATATCCATAATAAACTTAGTGTGCGTTTGAATGTGAATTAAAATTTTAAATTATTTAATTGTTCAGCTTATTTTTGCTACTATTTATGGGCCTTATTGCATTTTTTGGCACTATTCATGAGTTTCACTGTACTATTTCAACTAACTTTTACCTTTATCTACAGTACTTTCAGTAATAAGTTTTTAGTTTTAGCAAAATAAGCGGTATCCAAACAGACCCTTAATAGATTTTAGAGGAACTCATTTCTTTTCTAGGTCCCTCCGTATAACCTTTGATTCTTTAATATTGTTGTTTCATGTCTTAACCTATATTCAATCATTCCCTCCCTAAGTTGGATAGTGTGACTCGTAAGATACATTCCGTGTTAACTTGTCAAGTTTTGAATATCTCCCTTGTTTTTGTAAATAAGTATTAGAGTATATCTCCTCAACTCACTCGACATTTTGTTTACGCAAGATCTTATTGAAAAGGTTTGTCAACCAACATACGCCCATGTCATTAAAGCACACTTCTAAACTTAACTGGGAATTTCATTTAGGGTGGAGGAAACACACCTAAAGAGTACAAAACCTTTTCAAGTCACTCATAGATGTGGTGTGGAAGAGCATTAAAATAGGATGTGATGGGATGGGATAGGTTGTTAAGAGTACACTCAAGTTGACACAGGCATTGGTAGTTGGATCCAGTTCTGGTATGACCGTTGGTGTGGAGATCAGCCTTTGAGGTGGGCGGCTTTTCCTGTCGTGTGTGATTTTTCCATACATAGAGAAGTTTCAGTGGAGTGTTTGTTGGTTAGATAGATTTCAGGGGAGAGGAGGAGCGATGTAAGATTCCTCTGCAACTTTGATGATTGGGGAGTTCAGGTTGGTGGCTTCGTTTCTCCATCTTCTTGATTTAGATATCCCTCTTAGAGAGGGTTTGATCGAATGAGGTGGAGGTTGAAAAGGAATGGGGAATTCAATGTTTGCTCTTTCTATGTCTCTCTAAGGGGCTCAAGTACTGTGCTCTTCCTTTGAAAAAGAAGTTTGGGTGTTAAGGCCCCCCATAGAGGGTCTCTTTTTTGGCAGTGGCAGGGGGGAAGGTACTCACATGTAAGAACTTCATTAAGTGGGCTATACGTTAGTAGGCTGGTGTTTCATGTTCCAATGTAGTGGGAAGACAGTGGTTCTTTTTTTGCTACATTGCACAGGTGCATTAGATTTGTGGAGCTTTGTTTTTAGATATTTGGGATTCATAGGTATCATTAGAAAAGGTTGTAGACCTTTTGTTTGGATGGTGATTCATAAGACGGATATTTGGAACGTCGTTCCATTATGTTTGATGTAGACTATATCAAGGGAATGCAAATGGTGTTTATTTTAAGATGGGGAGAGAATAGGGATTCAATTGTTAGTGACTTTCACTAGCTCCTTATGTGATTGGTATCGTGCATGGGGCTTTATGAATTGAAATTCCATTGTGATGTTTATATGTTCATTGCCTTTCTGTACATAATTCTTCAGGCTTCTTTATGTCCATTGTACCTTTATTAGGCGTTCTTTAATAAAATTATTTTTTCCTATAAAAAGGGGGTGGTGATAAGGACATTTGGGGCTATGGGGTAACCTTCTCAGATGCTTAATATCTCATAATCACAGTTGTGAATTCTTTAAATTCAATGAAGCACATCCTGAAAGATGCTTCTGTTCTTTTTATACTAGGATTAGGAGGTTTAAAATAAATGCCTAGTGACCCATGTTAAATTGTTAAAATCCAAGATTACACTCCAAGGCTTGGTTTATTTATTTATTTTTTTTTTAAAAAAGAGTTGTTTAAAGGTCTTAGAAACTCCTAGGACGTTTTAGACTAAACATGATTAAAAAATATTCTTTGATCTTCAGAGAGGGTCAGAGCCACCTTCATTGGATGTTGGCATGTGGCTTCCCAATTAATAAAACTCAAGATTGTGCCATAGTTGGAAGCAATGTGGCTTTACTTATTTTTGAGCTGCATCATGCAATTTCAGTGCTTACTGTCTTCAAAATTAATTCAGCATTAATTTTTTAGGGCTTGGCTTTCCGTTTGATTGGACAATGGATGATGAACTGATTGTACTTTGATCATTCTATTTTTTTTACAATGTAAAATTTCAATTTATGGTTTTTCTGTGGTGCATTGATTATTGTAGGCGATACAAACCATTGATGGGGAAATAGGTCAACAACTTGCTTTGAGAAGGAAGCATAGAGAGGGTGTTGGTCCCACATTTTTTGATGGAAACATGTATACACAAGGTTCTATGGGTGTTGTACCAGAGGCCCTCCGGCCTAAACCTGGTCACCTATCCCTTTCTCAACAACGAGTTTATGAGGTAGGCACTCGACTTTTTGCATGAGGTTTCATATGATGCTTAGAGACATAGTCCTTACAAGGTTTTTTTTGGGGCATTCCCTTGCACTGTTTAGGACTTTGTTCGGCTTCCCTGGCAAAGCCAATCTACCCAGAGTTCACATGCTATGCCATCCGGTCCTGCTACTGCTGGCAGTACAGGTTTGCCTGGTGCGTATGGCTCAGCATCTGGACAATTAAATCCTGGCTACTCATCTGGCCCAGGTAGCACAGGATTTGAAGCAGTCTCTCGGCCACAGGATGAGTCGACGGAATCTAATTCGGCTCTGCATCTTAGGTGTTTTATCTATCATGTTCACTGGTTTTTTTTTTTTAATAAAAAATTAAATTTATTGTTTTTATTTATTTATTTTTGCTAATATGCTTGGAATTCTTTCTGAAATTATATAGTGCTTCCTCACTTCACATTGGAGTTGCTGATGGTCCTAGCCACATTAGTTCTGAAAATGATTCTGCAACTGCTTCATTTCCTCCAACTACCTCAGCCTCTGACTTACATTCAGTCGATTCCTCTGATGTTGCAAAAGTAAGAGGTTTTTATTTTCTCGATGAGTTTCTATGTTGGGGTATCAGCCTTTGTTATTGATATATTCTTGTAATTTTTTGCAAGGAGTCTGGAGCTTCATCACAGTCATTACCTTCACAGGTTACCGCGGAACGCCTTGGAACTGGCATATCAGAACCTTCACTCACCACTAGGGATGCATTGGATAAATACCAGATTGTGGCACAGAAGGTTGCAAATAAACTTTGTTGTTTGTCCTTTTTGTTCTTTTGCCTTCGGTGTCCCCCCCACCCCACCTTCCCCTGCTCCCTTTTTCTTTTATTGTACATCATTATCTAAGCATCGTTTGTGCAACTTATGCTCATGTTCTGGTTGATAAAAGGAGCAGGTGACCTACTTTAGATTGTTGCGTGGCTACCATTACCCTCTGGGCTATAGTAGTTTCATGTTTTATTTTTTTCTTATTGGTTTCTTTCAGTTTTGCTATTATGGGTTAAGAAGTACCTACCATTTTTTATTGAATCCCTATTTATGATGGTTTCAGTTGGAAGCTTTGCTAAATAATGATGGTAAAGATGCAGAAGTTCAGGTATTGTTTTTCTTTCCTTCATCTTGGCACTACCACTATGCTATATATTATCTGAGGTACCTTTGTTCTGGTGTTTCTTCTGTCTTATTCTATTTTGCCAACTCGTTTGTGAAACCTTAGTTTAATTTTATTGCACATATGTTTACGCTAAAATGTGTCTTGGGATATATTTGTGTTCAGGTAGTCATTGCTGAGGTTCCTGAAATTATACTCAGATGCATAAGTCGAGATGAAGCTGCCTTGGCTGTTGCACAAAAGGTTTGCTGTCTTTTATAAGAGAACATTTTGGGTCACACACACACACACACACACACACATGCATTTTATGTGTTATTGCTTGAGCTATCTCAGTTGCTCCATAATTTTGTCAGTGTCTTATTAACTGATTTGAATAGGTCTGAAAAGAACCTTATCTCTCAAAATGTTTTTCCCAAATTATTCATTGATTTGATTTTCATTCTAAATGATGTTACAGGTTTTTAAAGGTCTATATGAGAATGGGTCAAACAATATCCATATTGGTGCTCATCTGGCAATTCTGACTGCAATTCGTGATGTTTGCAAGCTTGTTGTTAAGGAGCTCAGTAGCTGGGTATGCTATATTGAACCTTTTTCCTGTTTCTTAAGATGCATTACCTGTTAGGGAAAGTCTGGTTCGCCTTGGCTATATATTACTACACTTGGTATACATTAAGTTATATATATTAATTTTTGATAAACTTGATTCCCTCCCTAATGAATTTACCACCTGCGATATGTGGTTAGGGAATCTGTGAGAACTTTTCTACGTCATATCTAATCTCTATGGCATTATGATACTTTTGCTTCCATGCTTGCAAAAAAAATGTTATATCACCTTCTGGTAGTTGTTAGAGGGTGATCTTTGGATATATAGTAATGTGTTCCATTTCTTTATCATAATATAAGTGTACATTTTTTGTTACAGGTTATTTACTCAGATGAGGAGCGGAAGTTCAACAAAGATATAACTATTGGCCTTATTCGCAGTGAATTGCTAAACCTTGCAGAGTACAATGTTCACATGGCAAAGCTTATTGATGGGGGCAGGAATAGTATGTATAAGGAACTTCATTTTACATAATCTGTACTGGGTGCTATAGTTGACTGACCAATTACATGAATGTGCAGAAACTGCAACCGAGTTTGCGATTTCCCTTTTACAGACTTTAGTCGTTGAAGAATCTAAAGTTATTTCTGAACTTCACAATCTTGTTGACGCTTTGGCGAAGGTTATCTTCATTCATTTTGTGTAACACTGTCTTTCATCATGACGTGTCGCACAGTTTCTTACCAATTCTAATTTGCAGGTTGCTCAAAAGCCTGGATCTCCAGAGTCATTACAACAGCTGGTTGAGATCGTGAAGAATCCTGCTGGTAGTGTGGCTGCTCTATCTAGTGTAAATGTTGGAAAGGAGGATAAGGCGAGACAATTAAAAGACAAAAAGGTCACTGGAGATGTCATTTTCCAACTATTACTTTTAGTTAGAATATTGTTTATTTCCTGATCCTAAAGTATTTTCTTTCTACTGAAATAGGCTCCTGGGTACTCTACAGCAAGCAGAGAAGACTATAATAATGCAGAGTCTGTTGAACCAGATCCGGCTGGTTTTCGTGAGCAGGTACCTTGATGTTCAATTCCTTGGTTTTAAAGATCTGGTAGAAGATTGTGTAGATTACATGCATTTGACCAGAATTGCTGATTTAAATGAAATTTAAGAAGAATATATTGGGTGCATTGGACATTACCTTGACACAATGCTTTCATCTTTTGATAAGTAAGTACTTCAATTGTAAAAAACCAAGGGGTACTACCCAAGTACAGAATGTATTCAACGGAAGCACAATAATAAAAAAAAGGAAAAAAAACAAAGAAATAAACACTATGACATTAGCTAAAATTCATGAAGTCCATAAAATATATGAGCTCCTCATTTGAAAAAAAGGCAATGGGGACAAAGTCCACTCATATAAAGACTTCAAGGTTGCGTTTGGATACTTGAAATTGGATTTGGATTTGGATTTGGATTTTAAACCAATGGATTTGATTTTAACTTTCATGGGGTTAGATGTTATTTTAAATCCAAGGATTTCAAGGTTTAAAGTACTTGGTGGATTTGGCCAAATCCAAATCCTTGACATATTTAAATTATCCAAACAAAGTGTTGGGATTTTAATCACTCAAATCCAAATACACATGTCAAAATCCTGCTATCCAAACACACCACAAAAGTATTTCAATATTCAACTTCAACAAACTAAATTTTTAGAACTCAGTTTTCATAACTCAAAATCTAAACTCAGATCTCCTATCTCTTCTTTATTTCTTATTTAACTCACACTACAATTCGTTTGGGTAAAAAACTGGGTTTAGATTTCTAAACAAAAACTCAATTTTCACTCCAACATGTGGAGGCCCACATGTCAAATTGGGTCAGATTTTTTATATAGTTCCAACCTCTTTTTTTTCCTTACCCGCGTCCCTTTCCTGCTCCCCCACTTCTCTTTTTTTCCCTCCCAAACTCCTCTGCTTCTCCTTGATAAACATAAACAGATTTTTTATAAACAGTTCTTTTCCTTTTGTCACCCTTCCATTGCCTCATACCATTACAAGTGATGAATATTGAATACCAAGAAATCATAAAATGATTTTTTTAACAAAAGATGAGAGGCCAACAATACAGCAATCCAGATCCTTGTGTTTAATTGGTTTATGTTTAATTGTTTATACTTGCAGAAAATTCTGTAACAAATCCCTTGTCTAATCTACAACAAACAAACGCATTACCATTTTTGAGTGGCAATTTATAAGAAAAAAGACTCTTATTTTTAGTTCTTTGTTTAAAAATCCCTTTACTTCTTGACTCCTGAGATACGAAATAATCAACAAATAACAAAACCAAGTCAGACCAAAGAAATTTTGTGAATTTTCTTGAGATACGGAATTTTCTGGGTTCATTTTCCACGGCTTAACCTAAAAAGTTTTGTTCACCTAAACTTTACACCACACCCACACAGCAAACCAAAACTGAAAACACACCTTCATCACAATGAACAACTACAAACCCCGAAAATTCACAATACTCAAACCCAAAAAAAATTTACAAAATCAAAACCCAAACCCAAACCCACAGAAAATTCACAATACCCAAACCCACCATGGCTCTGATTAGATTTTGCTCAAGTTCCACATCCATACCCACAGCCGCGGCCACTAGTAGATCGGCTACCCAAAGTCGCAAACAGAGAGTGAGGCATGAGAGAGAGAGGGACGAACAGATGGTGAGAGAGAAATCCACGAGAGAGTGATCGATCTTACCGTTGATGGTCAAAATCAATATAAGCAAAAAAATTAAAGAAGAGAGAAGTGAGGAATAACATAGGCAAAGTGAAGAAGTTGCGTGAACTGGAGAAGAAAGAAAGAAAGAAAGAAAGAAAGAAAGAAAGAAAGAAAGAAGAAAAGTAGTTGGTTGGGTCTGACATTTGAACGTGATGAGGCTTAAGAGTGGGTCCCATTAATAATATGTTATTACCAAAATGCCACTTAAATACTTGATATCTTAGTTTTCAGAATTTGGATACTCCTAAAATTTGTTTTCAATTCTCATAACCTAACTCAATTTTTTTGAGTTTTGAGTTATGAAAACTCACTCAAAAACTAAACCAAACAACATAGTTGGAGTGGGTCCCACAATTTATGAGTTTTGAGTTATCAAAATTGAGTAATATAACTCAAAACTCCTCAAACCAAACAGGCCCTAATCTTCTAGCCCCAAAACTCATTGCATTCCATTCTCTCGATACACACCACATAAGACACAACAGAACCACAACCCAAATTCCTCCACTACCTCTCCTCCCATACTGCCCTGCCCAACTAATTTAAAAATGGGCAAAACTTAGTTACGGTAACTTAAATGCTGTTCCTTATGTTTTACTCTTAAGATTCAGCCATGTGTCTACTTAACTAAAAAATACACTTCCATACTATGAGAAAAAATCCACATGGAAAAATCTTAAAAAAAGGGCACCGAAGTACTGTCCCTAAATCTTGCTCTTTAAAGATATTGAACTGAAAACAGCATCACTCAAGAAATTCCAAATAAACAAAATATCATATCTCACAAATCCCAAGCCACCTCACAATGTAGGAGTAAATGATTGACATCATCTCCACTGTGTTTTACAAATAAAGCACCACTCCCTAATAACAATCCCACAATCCCCCCTCTTCGTTAGATTATCCTGTCAAAATCCTCTCTAGTCTAGAGCCGCACATCAAGCAAAGGGGCAGGAGTTTTCCAAGTATTCTTCCACTCCATAATAACAATTACCTCTTCCTTATATGCTGTCTTTGTTTAGATTCTGTGTCTCATCTAATTTGCAGTGGTATACTGTGCTTTGTTGGTGTCTTGTGTTCATGCTTCTTTAAAGAGGAAGTAACTCCCCCTCCCCCCCCCCCCCCCCCCCCCCCAAAAAAAAAAAAAAAAAAAAAAAAGGGTAGGCATATGATATTCTTCTGTTGCCTTTTAGGTTTGATTTATTTTGATTGGATACTGATACACATAATTGTATTTTGGAGTTTAAATGTAGGTGATACTGAGTAGAAAAATGAAAAAAAGAAGAAGAGAAACGAACCGTATTATGTGTTTTTGCTTTGCTCATAGCATTTATGCTGGTGTGTTAATATGCTGTAGGTCTCTATGCTGTTTGCGGATTGGTACCGGATATGTGAACTACCTGGTGCAAATGATGCAGCCTTTACCAATTACATCTTACAGTTGCATCAGAGTGGACTGCTGAAGGGGGATGATATGACAGATCGCTTTTTCCGCCTCCTGACGGTAAGTTTTTCTCCTTAAAGCTATCTTTTAACCTGATATTCAGATATTCATACTTAATGCCTTTCTCTCATATCAGGAGCTTTCTGTCGCACATTGTTTGTCCTCTGAGGTGATAAATTCAGGAACATTGCAGTCGTCTCAAGTGCAGAACCTGTCCTTCCTTGCAGTTGATATCTACGCAAAACTTGTCTTTTCAATCCTGAAGGTAGGTGTTTATGAATTCTAAATATACCATATGGTATTTTCATTTTTGGAATCTAATGTTATGATTGATTTTTAATATTTTATAATTTGATGAAAAATAATTTATTCATTTGATTATTTATGGAGCAGGGATCAAATAAAGTCTTTCTTTTGTCTAAGGTTAGTCCAAAGTCCATACAAAAATGTAAATAGTAAAATTTCGGGGCGGTACAAAAATTTAAATACTAAAATGATGGTCTGTATGGTATAAATGGTATTTGACAGATTCTGGCAGTGACAGTAAGATTCATCCAGAAAGATGCAGAGGAAAAGAAAGCTTCTTTTAATCCGAGACCATATTTTAGACTGTTCATTAACTGGCTGCTGGACCTGGGATCTCTGGAACCTATTATAGATGGTGCAAACTTTCAGGTGTGGATAGTTATCATTCGCTTTTGCATTGTTCTCTATGATTCACACTAATGTTGGTGCTGTATATTGCAGATTTTGGCAACGTTTGCAAATGCATTTCATGCTTTGCAGCCCCTCAAAGTTCCTTCATTCAGGTTAACATTTTTAACAAAATAACAGTCGATGGTAGGATTTTTTAAAGTAAACATTATGAGCATGTGAGCTTTGATACTGTAATAAATATCAATTTGGATGGCTGTGAATTGTGTTTTCCTTTAGTTGTTATGCTGACTTGCTGGTTGTTTCTTGAGAGCTCACTGATAATTTCTTTGCTAATCTGAGAGAAATAACTGTTTAATTGTAAGAGTTAGTAGATTAAAGCATCTTGAATAGAATAATTTAAAAGAAATTCTTGCATAGGATATTATTATTTTAGCTTGTCAGTCAGACAAGTTATGTCCAGTTGATTTCCTCTTTGCTCTAATAAGCTTTCTAGTTGGAAAAAATGCAGGGTAGTTTTCACCAGAATGGCTTGAGAGTTGAGAGATCCATTGAATTGGAAAATGTTGTAAGATTTAGTCTAGGAACCTGATGATTTGTGCTGGAATAGATTTATTTGAGGGTTCATTATGCTTTATGTGGTTTCTATTAATCATGGTTTTGGCATGCATGTATTGGATGTGGGAAATCTTGATGTGTAAATAAATCTAATATTGCTTCAATTTTACACTCGCATCACTAATTTGGTTGAAGTGGTTCTCCAGCTTTGCCTGGCTTGAGTTGGTGAGTCACCGGAGTTTCATGCCAAAAATGCTCACTGCAAATGGTCAGAAGGGTTGGCCCTTTATCCAGCGCTTGCTGGTAGATTTGTTCCAATTCATGGAGCCCTTTTTGAGGAGTGCTGAACTTGGAACTCCGGTTTGCCTCTTTATCTCAGTTTCGTTGTTCATAGAAACTATGACCTACATATGATAATTATCTTTTGTTTCTGTTTTCTTCAATATGCACAGGTTCATTTTCTGTATAAAGGCACACTTAGGGTTCTGTTAGTGCTGCTTCATGATTTCCCTGAGTTCCTGTGTGATTACCATTTTACCTTCTGTGATGTGATACCTCCAAGCTGCATACAAATGCGAAACATTATCCTTAGTGCGTTTCCTCGTAATATGAGGCTGCCTGATCCATCAACTCCTAATTTGAAGGTATCTCAATAGATCTTGTATTGTAAACTGTTTGATTAAGAGACTAATCCTAAAGGGAATTGGTTTTCTTCCATTTGCAGATTGATTTACTTCCAGAAAGCAGTCAATCCCCGCGCATTCTCTCTGAGGTTGATGCAGCTCTTAAAGCAAAGCAGATGAAGGCTGATGTAGATGAGTATCTGAAGGTATTTGGCTCTCCACTATATTTTGTTTTGGCCTTACAATACCAGGGGAAAAAAAGTCATGGAGAAACAATGTTTCACTTGAAGCAGACGTGGCTTACTATAATTATTAATTTGGATTTAATTCCGTAGTGTTACATTCTTGTGATCCTTTACTTGTTGTTGTTGTTGTTGTTGGTTTTTTTTTTTTTTTTTTTTTTTTTTTTTTTATCTTTGTTTTGTTTTTCGAATGTTATACAGACTAGGCAACCTGGGTCCTTTCTGACTGAACTCAAGCAGAAGCTCCTCCTTCCACCAAGTGAAGCTACCTCTGCTGGTACCCGTTACAATGTACCCTTAATCAACTCCCTCGTGCTCTATGTTGGAATGCAGGTACTCATTTTTTTCTTACTTATATTTGTCTATTTCTCAAAATCTTAAGGACCGCCATTTTTGTTGGTAGATTGACTTCCCCAGTTTCTTTACATGCATAAAGTGATTTTTACTTAAGCATTCTTACCCTGTTATTGTTGATAGGTCAGTTATCAGTTCTTTAATCACCATTATCTTTGCTTTATGTCACTTGCGTTTGTTTTTGAAACTTCTTGAAAAAAACTTGGCCATTTTTTCTTCTTTAAATGAACTATATTTTTTGGCATGTGTTTGGGCTTGAGATCAATTTGAAATTAAAATAGGATGCTGTGAAATTCTCTTTCTCTGTGCTCTGTTTTAAAAAAGTTTTTGTATGATGCTTATCTTTGTGTTATTTTGTACAGGCCATCCAGCAGCTGCAGCCTAAAACTGGCCCATTGGCTTTGTTCTTGGTTGGTGCTGCCTTGGACATCTTCCAGACTCTAATAGGGGACTTAGATACTGAAGGGCGCTACCTCTTTCTCAATGCAGTTGCTAACCAATTGCGCTATCCAAACACCCATACACATTACTTCTCGTTCATTCTTCTTTACTTGTTTGCCGAATCAAACCAGGTACAAAAGGTTCTATTGTCAATGTTACTTGGTACATTTTAATGTGTATATTTTAATCAATGTTGAAGATGGCAGTCTGTACGTACAGCTTGATTGAGAGGCAATAGGAACACCTTTTTTTTTTCATAGTAATCGAGTCTCAGATAGTATTGTTACTCCTGCTGTTATCAGAGCTGTAACATAGTAACATGTAAACTAATTGACAACATTTGTACAAAGTTTGACTATAACATTTTATTTATAGTCTATCACGGTGGGGTTATAACTAGTTGATGACGTTTGTATAAATGCAGTCATTAACAATTTATTTATAGGTTCTCATGGTGAGGTTATTCTATTGTTAGATCCTGGGTTTTTCTGATTTAAAAGAAATAGTCTGTAAATTACTAGGTTTATCCTTCAACTGGTTTTAGTATATGATGATCTAAGATTGTTATAATGATAACATGGATTATTCTGCTGCTTAACTTGATTGCTAATTTCCTTTTCCCTGGGCAGGAAATAATCCAGGAGCAAATTACAAGAGTATTGTTAGAACGCCTGATTGTTAATCGACCTCATCCATGGGGCCTTCTGATTAATTTCATTGAATTAATTAAGGTTATGATCTTTTTTTTTTTCCTAATTTTTTTGTTTCTCTGTATGCATTCCAACTTGAATATCAAATTTTATTCTGAGTTGGTCAATTTTTTATTTTTATTTTTATTTTTTCAGAATCAAAGATACAATTTTTGGAACCGAGCTTTCATAAGGTGTGCCCCAGAGATTGAAAAACTATTTGAATCAGTCTCAAGATCCTGTGGGGGTCCAAAATCTGTGGATGAGAGTATGGTTTCTAGCTGGGTATCTGACGCTGCCCATTGATCCTCCCCAGCATGCTTGTCAATTTTTTTGATATGTAATAATTTTTTTATTGAAAAATAGGAGACCTCGTGTACATAGGGGCTTGTCAGAGAATTGTTATGTAAATATAACCAGTTAAAACAACTAGGTACATTGTATAGTGTTCAGGATTCTTAGAATTGTATTCAAAGAAGAGATTTTGTTATTAACTTTATTTCGCTGGCAAAATGTCGAGCTTTTGGATATTGCCTGAATTACTTGAGGTGTAATTGGTACATGGAAGAACTTGTCTGTTTAACTCTCAAGGGAAGGTGAGATACTGAAACTAAACAATATCCACTGCCTGGAAAATAACCAACAAAGGTAAATAATTGTTGTCTTTGAAGCAAAAGTTGGAAGGATGGTATTCACACTATAATGATTGACAAAACTAGAGCCCAAAACAATCAATGTGAATGGAGTTTTTGATGTTATTTGATGTGGCAATGCTACTAGAATCAACCGTTGGAGCGAAAGTTTTAAGTGTAATTGTCATACAATTTCTAGATGTATTGAATGTGAACTAACATAGCTTCCTAAGCTTGAGCCATAGTAAACTTTTGGAGGCTCGGATCTTGTCAGGAAATTTTGAAACTGCTGTTATCTCCTCAATCGTAGATCGTCTTGCCTTTGTTGTCTTCTTGTTTGCCACTTCCTTGGCTCTGCTTATTTTCTTTTCTGTCTTCTTCAATGCCTGGGCACGTTTTCTCTCCAGTTTGTTCTGCCAGAAAAAGAATAACACAAGATAAGATTTTTAATGAAAAAGATTGTGACTTTGTGGCTTCGTATATCCAGGCACCTCTATATTTCCTACTACATTTAGATGAGCACAAAATCCATAATTTTTACTTGTGCCCATAACTGACACTACTTCTATTATAAGAAAATCTTAACAAGCACCTTGGGGGTGATTGTTAAAGATTTTCCTAATATGGGTCCTATCCTATGTATTAAAAAATGAATTAAATGAAAGCAAAAACATAAAAGTATTTGTAAAGTTGAAAAAAATGCCGTAAAGTTGCAAAAAAGACTAATTATTTAAAAAGTCAAAAAAGTTGTTAATATGCACCTTGCAAACACAACCCTTTATTATATATCATTATAGCTGTATCAATTGGTATGAAAAATATTGTCCTTACTCTCTAAACTTACTAGTTACTTGCATGTTTTGTCTTTGTTATAAGGTGATCTCTTTGTGCAATAGTTACATACACTATTACTCTTACATAAGCGTGAGTTCCACATTTAGGAGGTGTACTCACCTGTGAGTGAGGTGTTGTATACTATCCTTAAAACAAATAATAAATCCCGTTAGCCATATTCAGGCTTAGGCTTTCACTATTTATTTTTATGTTATAGCACTCAAATCATGTCATAATTTAAAGTACTTATCAAGAAAGAACATTCAACAAATATTTTTCCACACCTCAAATTTCTTCATCTCCTCCTTCGCCTTTTTGGTCTTCTCGAATTCCCAATCATTTATATCTTCTTCCTTCCTTTCCAGCCTGCCATAACATGCTTACTTAAAGTCTGTCAAATATTTGACAAAGAGAGTAAGGGAGGATGTGTTTTCTTACTTGCTCATGAGTTTGAGGTATTTAGCTTTCTTCCATGCCTCTATCTCAGCATCAAACTTGTGCCTCTTGACATCATCTAAAAATGCATGGTAAGGTTTCAGGCGAGTCAGCAAACTTTGCTGTTCAATATTGTTCAAGCTATCAGCCTCAGAGGCTCCATGTAAGCTATTACCACATGCTACATTGCTCAGCTCTTCAGGAACTTCACTCTCCTCTTCCAATGGAGGTAAAGTCTGGCTGGAAAGTTCATGATCACAAGCTGTAAAAAAAGTTTCTTATATTAACAACACTTTCAAATGCTATTTTGGGCCACTAGTTTGCATGAAAATGATGCAAAGATTTTATTTTATTTTTTGCCTTTTTACTTGCACCAAACAAGAAAATGAAAGAAGGAATTTACAATATTTTGATGCAAGAAAGAAGAAGTTAAAGACAAAACACAGAGAGAGAGAGAGAGAGGACAACCTTTCACCAAGTTCGGGCGTTGAAAATGTGTACGGCTGTTATCCATCCATTTATCGATTTCAGTACTGGTAGTAACTCTCTTGCTATCAAAGGATACTGTGTCGGAGCTCTGAGAATTAAAACCGATTCTCATCATCAATCTTAATACAAAAAAAGTGTGTGTGTGTGTGTGAGAGAGAGAGAGAGAGAGAGAGCACTGGATATATGAAAGAGCCCAAAAGCAAGAGGGTATGAGGCATACACTTTCTAATCTATAATACATTGAAAAAAAAAAAAAAAAGAGAGAGAAATTTAAATAAGAACATGTCAAGAAATCAATGTAGCAAGATTGAAAACGGTTCATCAAAGCAATACTGTAGGCATATTTGATCATTTTTTTTTTTAAGAATCCATACATATACAAAACAGGAAACAGAGAAATCAATCAAACAAAATGAAACTTTCCCACAAGGTCAAACAGTCACTTAACTTTACTCTTTTTTTTTAATTACTTTTCTTGCAAGAATACCTGGTTTCTTGAGTCTCGTGGGCTGGAGTAACCACTGCAAATGGGTGATGGAGAATCTGGCAAAACAGCCATGAGAGACCCCACACTCCAAACACACAAAGGACAGCCTTCAGAGGAATCACACTGCGTTAAGGGTCTGTCTGAGGAATAATGAACCAAATGTGACTGATTATGGTGGTTGTACACAGAGTCGGAGATGGCCATGGAGTTGATAGTGGTGCTGCTCCTCACGCTGAATGGGTGGTAGGACGTTTTCTGTGCTCTGGTTTTTCCCAGCATCGTTTTCTTGGGAATCTTGAATGAATGTTGTGGGGTGGTCGCTGCTATTTCTTCAGTTCTTGTTGCTGTTGGACTCATTAATGTTTGTGATATCCAATCTTCGATTTCGTGAGACTGAGGGTAACAACCGTCTGCTGATTCTTCTTGAATGGTTGCCAGCTGAGCTTTGATGAGCTCTTTCGCGGAACATGTGCCTGGGATGTCAGACATTAGAAAACACTCGAACGCAGAAATTTCAGAAAGAGTGGATTTTTCCTTTCATGTCATAGTGATATGCTCTATATTCAATCAAATGCGGAGAAAGTTTGATCCTAAGGTTACGTTTTGTTCTCTTTAGCTTGGAAGAGAAAGTAGAATAATTTTCTGTTTTAATTTTTTAGTACTCGTTATGTTTTTAGTATTATTTTCTAACAGAGTTAAAAAAAGAAAAAGAAAAAAAAGTAATGGCGTAGAATTATTATCAGAGCAAAAGTGAAGCTCTATTTATTGTTTTTTTTTTTTTTTCTTTTTGAAAAACTTTTATGACTGAAAGTTTGAAACTTAAATTCTATGCACAATTTTACCAAAAAAAAAAAAAAATTATACTTGATGAGTGATTATTAGTGATTATTAGTAAGTGAAAAACTAATGTTTCGATTCAAATGAGAACTAGAATGGTTTGTAAAAATTTTGTAAAATAATTTGTAACTATAGAACTACGTCTTTAGAACTGTCTCTTTGTTAAGGGTGAAAATTTATTTATTTGTTTTTTATTTTTATTTTTAGAGGGAGAAATGTCTAAATGGGATAGTGCTTTCTAATATTAGTGGTTAATTTTGTTGCTTAATGCTTTTGGGTGTTGACGATGTATGCTCAGAGATGTCTGTTTCTTTTAAACATTTTGATTACTTATAGAGATTATAAAATCCCTCTTGATATTTTCAACTCCCACTTAACGTGTGCCAATGGCAAAATTTTGAATATTGGTATTATTTTCAAGTTACATATTAATAAAAGAAAATTTGTAAGGACATATCATACAAATTTTTGTAGAGATTTTTTAAAACTTTTTGTAGAGTTTTTTTTTTTTTTTTTTCCTCCCTTGAGAGTGAGTATCTTGGAAACTTGTCATACTCACAACAAATGTAGATAACCACTAGTTTGGACTTTAACAAGAGGTGGACAACCGAGCTTAGCATTCTTACAAAATGGGGGTTTGGTCTTATTCTACCGCTACTAGCTTGTGCATGAACTTTAAAGCCCAAAGTCCAAAAAGTTAAAAACATGATAATAAGCAAAATGAGCATTGTACTTCAAGGAAGAACCCATGGTAAAGGGAGATTAGTGGGAAAGATAGAGAACCGACTGTGCATGTGCGAGGTTCATGAATTTTAAGTTTTATCTTGGGTTTTTGGCAATAGAATGTGGTTAAATATATAAGGATACCAGTGTCGAACTTATGGGTTATGGTTGAGAATTGAGATGATGCCACTAAGCTAATTAGATCTCCTTTTTCTAATAATAATTAGAGGTTAGTTTTCTCTTCAGGGTTTGTTTGGTTGGAGAGGTGGAAAAGTGGGAGGATAAAAAATGGTAGAAGGATGAAAAAGTAGGAGGATAGAAAAGATTTTAATTTATCTCGTTTTTATTTGGTTGGGAGTAGAAAAGTAGAGGGATGGAAAAAGTAAGTTGGTATAAATCTACTCATATACCCTTTTTAAAAAATGATAGTCAATTAAAACAAAAAAAAAAGTGACAAGCAACCAAAAAAAAGCAATTACCCAATTTATTAAAAAAAATCATGTCTAGTTTAAAAAAAAAAAAGAAAGAGAAAAAAAGAAGAAGGAATTGGACGAATTGCCCATGTGCAAATGCACATGGACCTTTTTGTCTATTAAGCAGCCTCATTTTCTCCCTTCAGTTTTCTCTATATTTTGGAGAGAACTTTTTTGGTGAGCCCTGGGAGAAAACACTTGGGTCTCACCATTTATTTTTCTTCCTCTCCACTCAACTAAATACACCAAAAAAATTTACTTTCCCATTTTCTCTCCAAAGTTTTCTATCCACCCTATTTCATCTCCAAATAAACATACCCTTAATGCCTCTTCATCCATGTTGAATTCAAAAGCCCTTAAATAATGACTTGTATTTGGTAATCAATGTAAGAAAAGGGTTTATTTATTTTAAATGTGAATATGATAGAATGGAAGATAGGTTATGGCAAAATTCATAGGTGGGTTGACTTTGGTAAAGAAAAAAAATGATTGGTTAAGGATAATAAATGTAGATGGTGGCCAACTTGGGTAAAAATAGCCGAATATCACTTTTTGCCAAAATTTGTAACAAACTAGCACTGTTTTGGAAATATTTAGCAATCTACCACTTTTTTAGTACTCGAGTTTCCCAAAATCGAGTTTCAAATAGTACTCGAGCTTAGTAAACTCGAGTTCCTAGGGAGTCGTTAGCGTAGCACTGCTGACTTGGAATTTGTGCATTTAAAAAAAATAATGTGATACTCGAGCTTGATAAACTCGAGTTCCATGCAATACAATACTCGAGCGTCCTTGGCTCGAGGTATTTGTAAATAAAATGCTATTTATTTTTCTTCTATGGTACTCGAGCTCCCCAAGCTCGAGTTCCTTGTAATATGGCATTCGAGTTTGGCAGGCTTGAGTTCCTTATTATTTTTTTTCGATAATCAACATATAAACATAAACAGAAAAATAGGTAATTTTTGAACATAAAATTAAGTAATTTTCTTCATTTGAAAGCACAAACATATGTTTTTATTTATTTAAATAGGTTTGAGTCCACGTTTACTGTATATTCAAATTTAACCATAATGCTTCCAAGAAGTTAGAAATTGATGAGAGTGTTAAAAAAGAATGAACAAGGGATATGAGTGGCCGAAAATTTCATATTTTGAAATTAAAATCTCAATATTTTACAATGCTTCTATTTAAATAATACAAACATAAAAAAAAAAAAAAAAAAAAAACTACTTATTTTTATGTTTATGTTTATTTTTTGACTATCCAAAAAAAAAAAAAAAAGTATAAGGAGCTTGAGCTTGGTAAAGCTTGAGTACTGTAGAAGCTTAGTACGCTCGAGTATTGTGTTGCATGGAACTCGAGTTTAGCAAGCTCAAGTACTACTTTATTTTTTTAATTGCACAAATTTTAGGTCAGCAGTGCCACGCTGGCGACTCCCTAGAAACTCGAATACTAAAAAAGTGTTATATTCCTAAATATTTTCGAAATAGTGCTAGTTTGTTACAAATTTTGTCAAAACGTGATATTTGGCTATTTTCACCGGCGAACTTGTTTGTGACAATTAGTTCAAATATGTGTGTACGTGGACTTGACGTGCACATTGTGGCTAACTTTCCCTTAACCATTTTGGTGTGTGGGTGTTTTCCCTGCAAACACACCACCCAAAAGGTTCCTCCCCTTTATACCAAATCTTACCTTCTTGGGATCAATTATGATGTATTGGACCCTTTTGCAGGCTTGGGCTGCATATTGGGCCTTCCAATTTGGACTTTTGTTGACTGGAGTCATCGTAAGCTTTAGTAGCCGCTCAGCTGTGGTAGATTTGGAGCTATGGTACTTTCTCCGAAACCCCTTGCACTTTGCTTTTGTTACTTGGGCCTTACGGGCCAATATTTCCTATCTCAAGGGCACACATGATTTTTGGATTCCCTTTTGAATTATTATATATATATATATATATATATATATATATTTCCATTGAAATCAACTCGCGAATTGATGAGGGATTAATCAAAGCCATACGAACCAACCTCCTGTTTAACTTGTTTGGACGAAAAGATTTTGAGGAATTAAATTCTGCTATAAATTACCGTTCCTAGTGTTGGGAGATGTTTTTCATTTCCATATAGGAATTCAGATAAAAACGACTATTCATTTTTACAATTATTTTTTTCAAAAGAAATTAAAAGTACAAAGCTTAATTGTCAGTAAATTATTTCTTTCCTCGTTTTTTTTTGTTTTTTGTTTTTTGGGATAGATCCCTTGTCATTCATTCCTTCATAAACTTCCAACAAATTAAAAAGAACGTTTTTTGTTTTTTCTGAAACAAAAAAGAACGTTTTTTTTTTTTTTCTTTTTAATGGAGTCTCAAACACATGGGAAACAAAAAACCGAAAAAGAAAAAGAAAAAAAATTGTAAAAGAATAACGTTGGTATCATATCTAATTCCGCTCATCTGTTATGTTTTTAATTCAGAAAATTTTTTCTTCGAAGTCTTATAGTAAAGAGAGATTGCAGAACAATCACCCAACAACGTAGCTCTCCCTTAAAGCCCATTTGACATAATAGTGAGGTTAACAAAAGAAGGAACTCTAGCAATCAAGCCTTCAAGACTGCTTTAAGTAGGAAGCATATTCTTCACATATCACTAGCATCATCACGCGCGTGCGATGAGACCTTTTTGTTTTTGGATTAGTATTATAATTTTTCACTTATTTTAATTTGAAATTTTCACTTATTTTTTCACAAAAATTGCAAATTTAAAACCACTAATATGGCCAAAAAATAAACCTAGTTCTAAAAATTGAACACAAAATAACATTGAAATATTTTTTTTTTTTTTTCTTTTAATGTGATATGCGGCAATTTTTTTTTTTTAATAGAAAACCGTGGGAGGGATTTTTTTAAAGAAGGTGTGGTAGTTTTATTTTTATATTTTTTCCCTGGACTTAGGATAGGTGATTTTTTTAATAGAAAACCGTAAGGTGGTTATTTTTAGAAGGTGAGATGGTTTTTTTTAGGAGAAAGTGGGGATTGTGGAGAGTTTTTATTTTTACACTTTTTTTTGTTAGTAGTCCTATTTTGTACCTAACTCTAATTTTTATTTTGAAAATCTAATTTAGAAGTGAATAAAGAAATTTAAAAATTAACAGGAGAGTCGTCATATTTTTTAAGCAATGTTTTAGTAAGAGTTAAAGTTATATTTTTACAAGATTGCCCTTTAGTTTTATCTCTACATAAACATAAAGCTATAGAGCATTTCTAAACTTAAAAATGTGGAATCCAAACAGAGAAGCCTTTTAAATAGTAGTATAGAGAATAGTAGTATTATACATGAAATCACATTTGATCATATTCTTATGGGTATTGGGGTTGCTTTTGAGAATGAGGTCAAAGCTTTCACATAAAATGACTCAGTGCTTCAATTGATATCCATGGTCAGTTGAAGGGACATTTCCATGAGGTTCAAGCAGAATGCATACGTGAAAGACAGACACATAAAGGCAGAAATGAGATCATGCTTGCTGGAAGCCAGAGTAGTTTCCAGGTAACCTAATGCCCGCGATTGAAGGTCAAATATTCAAACACAACCGGAAGATATGCAATTGTCCCAGTAAGAAATAGACTCATAAGTCATAATGCTCATCTCCCCAACTATGGTCCTAAACTCTGCGCACACACGCGCGCACACACACATACACATTCCAACAGCAGCAATGCTTTTCAAATTCCAATGACTATATTATCATTCTGAAAGACAAGAAGAATCTTAAAGTAATAAGTGCTAAAACAAGAAAAAGTGCAGAGAAACGTAACAACCTGCTGCAACCTCTCTCTCATTAACAGAAACAAAGATAAACTACAGCTGTTTAAACCATTAAGAGTCTACAATTTAAAGTCTATCTTTCATAATTTAAATATTCGCTTATTCATTTGAAACCCAAAATAAATTCATTCAAAACCAAAAATTCACCACATTGGACATGGTATCCTGTCGTAAGTACCCTTCTAAGCCTCTCTACGCACAAAGTATAGCTTACCCATCACATGAAGGATGGCAACAAAGGCTATGAAGCCAATGCTCATGACAAGAACAACATTGGGCGAGATCTTGAGTCCTGGGGCATCATCCGTGTAAAACTGGAGCATAGTCCCGGCTGCCCCTCCAGAGGCACCACCACTTGTCGTCCTCCTCCTACGCATGCTTGCTGTAGCTGCTGCACTTCCCCTTGGGGGAGCTGTTCCACCCAAAGCCATTTCTGCAATAGCCATTCAAAAATATTTAGAGAAAAACTTCAATATCTTACAAATAGAACTGCAAATTATGTAAGATAAAAGATTTCCAAAGCATCATTATTATTATTCGAATGATAAGGTTACACAATCACCTAATGAGTCTTTTAACCCATGACCTCAAACTTCACCTTGCTTTTACAAGGGAAGAAAGTGCCATTTGAGCTAGAGTTTGTACTATGGCATTGCTGCTCATCTTTGGCATATTTTTTTTAATAGGTAAGTTGCACATGATCACGCCCTCCACCCAAGAGAATGAACTGCCATTTGAGCTAGAGCTCATTGCAAAGAGTTTTGGCAACTTTAAAACATGTAATACAACACAATTGATATTGATAACTTCATTTTAGAGGTATCACCATTCTTTACACATTTACTATTAATTCTTGGAGATACTAGTATTACTTTCTAAAATTTGATGCATACATTCAACCAAGGAATGCTCAACATTTCAAACAGGCAGCCATAAATATTCAAAAACTCAACTCAAACGAAGCAGACAGGAAAGATTCGTTTGAGAAGACATTGTATCATTTCCATTTTTTTTTCAAAGTCCAATAAAAGCATATCTTCCCCAAAAAGAACCACATGAGAAATTAAGAAAATAATATCAACAAGAAGAAACATTACTGGACATGATGGTTCCACCCTGTAAATGGAACAAGGGGGACTCACTAACAATTCATTTTATATATATTGTATCAAAAGTAACAGTGTCTCCAAAGTAGTTAAAATTTATTATTAAATTCAGATCAACCCAGAAGATGGTTCCTGTTATATTTTTAAAAATAACCCTGGACTGCATAAAAGAAAACAAGATCCACAGTGTGCATACGCTTCAAAGAGTCAAAAACAATCTGACCCCCGAACCTTAAACTCCTCAACCTACTACCACCACCACTACCGCTCAATACTCACATAATTCTGGCAATCAACTGAAGTAAAACCTCATACATTCCTATGTGACTAGAGGCAATACACCTTATTGGGACATACAAGCTCGTGATTATATTCCTTCACGAATTTCAACACCGCCTTGATCTGCACTTTACACCCAACTCTAGCTCAGGAAAAAAAAAAAAACCCCTAATATTTCAAATGTGCATGCAGCATCACACTCATAACATGTTGTGGGTGTGAATGTGATTCTACAAAAACACTAAAGACCGCCTCGTCTTTAAGACCTAATTTAACATCGCTCACGACGAAAACCCATCACGGGAACGCACAATTAGACAGCATATGATATATATACGATACCAATTTGCTCCCAAAACTAATTTCTTTTCTCCAATCAGGCAAATTTTCCCAATCTTCCCACAGAACCAAACACATCCACAGCAGAAAAACAAACCAAAGTTGAAAACAAATATTCAAATCAAGCACAACCAACAAAAAAAAAAAAACCACATTTAAACCCTAGGACATGGCCAAAAAAACCAAAAAGCAACAAAATTGAGCATAAAAACATACAATTGGAGCTAATTCTGAAACCCTAAATCTCCAAAATCTAACCAGACGTATCAGATCTGAGAATAAATTCATGAAAAAAAAAAAAAGCAAGACCCTAAGACCCAGATCGTGAAATTGAAAATTGCATGCAATAGATCCAGAATTATGAATCAAATAATCGAAGATCGGAAATTGAATATCGAAATTTGAATGTATAAAGAAAAGGGGGGGTCAACTCGCCTGAGTCGACTCGGTGATTCGGAACTCGCCGGTGTTTTTCGAAGATCTTAGAAAGGGGTTTGGGAATGAAAGAAGACTCTCTCTCTCTCTCTCTCTCTCTAAGATTTGTTTACAGAGAAACTCTAAGATTTGAGTTTTAATACATAAAAACATACGAAGCTGGTTTCGGGGGGGTTTTGTAGTTTGGAGAGTACACGTGGTTTATGTCCTTGTGGGAAATTCTATGACTTTCCACGCCTACTCAACCAATCAGATTTCGCCATGTCATAATTTTGTTTTTTGTTTTTAAAAACATCTTTGACTTTAATCATCCTCCCTTTCTGACCCATCCCAAGAAAAACAAGGAAACAATCAAACTCGGCCCCGGAGCTGCAATATATTTATAAAAAAAAAAAAAAGAATTACAAACTACTTTCTTTGTATTAGAGAAAATCTAGGACTACCATTTTTATGCAAAAATTTTAGGGACACAAAAATCACCACCATTTTTGTCAAAATTGTTTGCATGGCATATTGTGAATGGTGGATAAAAAATGATGAATCTAAGTGAAAGTGACAGATAATCAATTATAGTCTATCACATAAGATAACTGTGGTTTTTTATTTATTTATTTTTAATAGTTTGCTACAACTTTAACGTAATAGAAAGTGAGTAATAAAGAAAAGCCGATGGATTCTGATGAAAATAATAACAACCACTTGCAGTTTACTACATAAATTGCGGCACAAATAAAATGACTAAGCTTTTTGTTTTTCTTTTCTTTTTTTGAAAACCCAAAAAAAAAAATTCCCTAATAATTTCATTTTAATTCAAGTATTAGAGCATTAAATATAAAACTTGTGAGTAGAATTTGTGGTATGTTTTTGTGTTAGAATCACTTTTCTTCTCCCTTGTGAGTGTGTTTTTTTAATTTTGAAGTGAAAATTTGAAATATTGAGTATTAGTTAAAGTAGGGGGTGTGCATGAGTCAGATTGAGTGGGTAAAGGACAATATTTTTATCTAATATGCCATTGGCGAGTTGAGAAAATTTTAATCCACCGCCAACTCACCAAAGTCTAAATGTAGTGGATCGGTTGAAAATCTCGGTGGTTTCAACTCGATAGGTTTGGCGGGTCAACAATAACATTGTTTTAAAAGTATATCACATACTATAATATTTTATTAGCAACACTCAAACTACCATAAAATAATAAACTATATTCAAATGTATAACTCATGCACACAAAATTTTTTGTAGCCGTAGATGCGGACCCAATATATTACGCACGTACACAAATTAATCAAGCCTATGAGAACATTTAGTAGATGTGCAAAAATATATGGGAACCAGATCAAAAAGACAAACAGCATGCTCCATAAAAATATAAATACAAATATTAAACAATACAAGACATAAAAGGAACTGCCTTAATGGTTGCCTAGAATGGTATGTGCAATTGATGGAAGGTGAAAATTGAAGGGATAAAAAGAAAAGGCTTGAGAAAGGTTAACAGAGAGACAGAAGAAGAGTATACCGTTGAAGTGAATAAATGGAGTAAGTGGAAGGTGAGTTTAGATTTTTTATTATTATTAGGTGTAGACAAGTCCTATTTCTAACCATACATACATCCATATATATATATATTAGGTTTAACAAAGTTGGTTCTGTATCTTTTATGTTTTTTATGGGTATAATTTTTGTAAACTTTATCATGTTTACTTTTTCCTTTTTGCCTGGAAGGAGCAATAGGGGGTAACCATATTGTTCACAGAAATTACTCATTTCATATTTAGCTTTCTTTTTGTTTTTTAATTGTTATTTTAACAATTTTTCATCATTACACATGTTGATTCCAAATTTTTTAATAGTACTAAAAATATCACCATAAGTTAAGTTATCATAATCAATAGAATTATTTTTTCCAATTAATTATTGTTTTACCTTATAAGCAAAGATAAGAGGCAGACTATCAGTAAACCTCTCTTTCCAATAAGGTTTCGTGGAGTCTTTTTGGAGCATAACTCTGGAAATGAAAACATTTTGGTACTATCTGTAATCAGACATAGTAGGGCATCTCAAATTATTCAGATAATCATAAATTCGAGATGAAACATTAGATGGAGTACTAACAAAATATTTGAGAATAGTATAGATTAAGGTATTAACACCATCATGAATACCTTGACCAATACTTTCATAAAAAAATAGGCATACCTTCATCATTCTTTTTAAGAGAGTGTTTAATAGATTCTTTGGATTCTTCTGTGAGATGTGAAACCTACCATTCTTTAAGAGTACCAGAAAAACCAATAACAAGAAGTTCAACAATTTCAAGATGGTCAAGATCATAATGGTTATTCATGTATGCAGTAGCAACCATAGACATATGTCCGATTTTGTTAACAATTTCTTGTTCAGACAAACCATCAATATTCCATTTATAAAGCTTTTCAGTAGAAACAGAGAATTGAGTTTGAAAAAATCTTTCTTCGAACTGCATATCAGGAGGAGTATGTCTTGAATACCAGTTTTTTGTAAAAGATGTAAGTTTGGATTTTCCAACAAATTTTTTAACTTCTGGTGATCCATCATCAAAAATTTTTAGCAAAAACAGAAGATAAAGAATCAGAATCTGTATCTTGTTGGGAAGTAGATTCGTCTTCTTTTCTTGAAATAGCATAAGCAGCTCTTCTAGAAGTAGAAGTACCTTCAGTTTTGACTTTCAAATCAACAAGTATTTTTTCAACATTTTCAAGAGTCTTAGTCTGAGAGGTTTTGAAATTCATTTTTTCTCTTTCATTGGGCAAATCAATCGAAGGTTTCTCAGATTTTGAAATAGTAGTTTTTTCAACAATCTTTTCTTCAATACGGTCAAGCTGTTGACCTATAACATGCAATGATTCATTAGCAAAATTGTTTTGTTCAATAATGGCAGAAACGGGGGTTTTATCATCAACAATTTTGAAAGGGGGGGCTTTCACCTCAGTATTCTGGTAGGTTATCAAAACAGTTTCAAGAAGTGGATGACTAGATCTAACAATGGTTTTGTCTTCCTTAATAGAATTTGATTTCTTTATTACTCTCAAATAATGTTTTGAAGTTTCATCTTTTGAAACATAATAATTTTCAAGGAAATCAAAAAAAAAAAATGTTTTTGCAATTGGTTCATTTTTTCTTTCCATTTCCTCTTAACTCGATCTTTCTCTGATTGAGCAAAATTACTTTGGTAATACTTTCTTTTACTTCTATTTTTGGTTGAAATAAATTCATTAAACAGGGAAACCATGTCAATTTCAAAAGGTTCATTCAAAACTCTTAATTGACTTTGGTAAACAGGGGTTTCAATAGGTGGAAAATCATATCTAAAGGAGCATCAGATTTTGTATAATCTTCTTTTTTCATTAGCATTTTTGCTAATATTAGAAGAAGGTTCAGCTTTAGTAGAATAAAAAGCAGTGCTAACTTGGGAGTTACAAGTTGAAACTCCTTTTAGCTTCAAACCAGTGGGTTTTTCAAAATTCTTTTGAAAAAACTCATCAAGATCATGATCTCTTTTAGCAATACTTTCAGATCCAGCAAAGGAATGTCTTCCTTCGTTAATCCTCAAAGGTTTGTTTTCACCAAAACTTATTTTAACTGTACCATCAAGATATTTTTGAATATGAGTAAGATCTAGTTCATAAAAAACAGGTTTAACAGGTGGGGATTCTCGTTCCAAAATCCATTATTTGGGAAGAATAACATCTTGCCATTGAATCATTTTGGGGTCTTGAATCTTAGCATCAGGGGTTGAACATTGGATTAACATGGTTTTACCAGCAGGATCTCTAGCTTTAAAATAAGAGCTCAATTGAGAATCAAGCAATCTGTAATAAATGCGGTAAATAAGAGCAAAAGGCTTTCTACCTTCATCCACATCATAACCAGGTGTCAATATGTTCAAAGTTAAAGCTTTAACAATATTAGGATCATCCTAAGCAAGGGCAAGATCAGGATAACAATCAAAATAAACAGAATCATCATATAAAGAAGCAGTAATCATACCAAGAATGCTATCACTAAATTTTTTAAATCTAGCATCTCTTAGACACTTGAGAACAGAAGCATTAATACCTTTTCTAGTCAATGGTTTAACAGCAACTTGAACAAGACCAATATGCAAATATTTAAGTTTTTTAGTCATGAACTCATTAATATTCTTTTTGGAAAATAGGCAACATTTTTCATGAGTTTTAGAGATAGGAAAAGTTTGTTCAACAGTTCTAACTCTATATTTAGAAAAAGCAGTATTTTCAACCCATCTAAGCTTGTAGACAAACTTAGTAGAAACTTTTGGGATATTCCATTTCTGGAAATTAGGGTACTCACTTTCTTCTACAGTGTGATCTTCTTCATTCACAATATCAAGAGGACAACCAGTCCTGGAGCTAATAGAGGAGTTGGATCTCCACATCCTATCCATACTATCCTAGTTATAACACTCAATTATCATATTTTTCTCACAACCGTTGCATTTCGTAACACATACTGTAACCAACCCTATACCTCTCTTATACCATAAAGGGGGCAAATGCACGGTGCAGAAGGGGGAAGCACAACAGTATAGCAATAATTCAAAGTAAATGCAATTGAAAGTAAGACGGTAAAACCAACCAAGCAGTTATAACAAAATAATCAAAGATATTAAAACAGTTGTGTATTGAAAATAATTCAAAACACTTGCAGCAATAGTGGTAGTAATTACAGGATTACAATAGTCAACAAGATAAAGAACAAGGCTTGAGTTACAAGCTTAGAGTAAATACAAGTAGTAGAATTCTGAAGCAAAGGGATTCTAAAGGAAAACCCTAGAAAGAATTCTAATCTCCAAAGAAAATTCTAAGGAAAATTCTCAAGAAAATTCTGACTTGCAAAAAGGGACAACCCCCCTTGTATAGGTAAATAAAGCAGTGAATAGTAAAAGTAAATAGTGACTTTTTTCACGATGCATATCAGGGTTCATAAGGGACATTAGGAGCGAAATTTGGAAGCTTTATCAAAAGAACCGGCCTTATCAAGTTGGCTTTTGTGCCAAAAGTAGTTTGGCATCTTATGCCAAAAGTAGTACCAGTGAAAGAAACAGGCAGGTAAAGCAATAGTAAGAACTTTAACCTTGAGTAAATATTGTAGCAGTATTGGCCATTGTGTAGGCTAGACAAATAGTAAGAGCATTAATCAGGAGAGCATCAATCAAGTCCTTTGTGTATGCTAGACAAATAGTAAAAGAGCATCAATCAGGGCCTTTGTGTTGGCTAGACAAACATCAATCAGAAGAGCATCAATCAGGGTCTTTGTGCAAGTTAGACAAATAGTAAAAGCATCAATCAGTATCTGCAGCATCTGATGGGTAACCATCATAGGGATCTCGTGAAGGATAAGGATCCCATAGGGGATCATCATTACACTCATGTTCATGATAAGTGGCATACTAGTTACACCATCCACAAGATAGCAATGGTTCATCTACAATATTTCTTCCTGGTGTGAGGAACATGCTTAGGTCATTATGGCGTGTCTGTTGTAGATGGCGGACAGCAGAAACATACGGTTTAATCCCAAAAACATAAATTTTGTCTGTGCATCCTATGAAGTGGTAATCTTTCCACAGTTCTTGGATGACATCTAAAATTTGATTATTGAAGTAACATCTCCAACTTTCAGCAAGAGCATAGGATGTTTATAGGAAAGGTAAGTATCACCTTCATACCATTGTCCCTGGTGGGTATAACCATTAATGAGAATGAGATGTTTTGAGGTTTGGACATTCATCTAATTGTCTTTTTCCTATTTTGGTAGAGTGCTCCAGCATCTAATAGAGACAAATGAACTTTCGATCTTTGCTACAGCCTTTTGTATAATATCAGGAAATTGGCTGACCTGATCATGACTCATCAGTTTTATGAGTCTAATAAAGCCAAATTCAAATATCTAGGAGAGCCAAAAGGGATCTCTGTCATCATCATTTGATCCATCTTCATAATTGACCAAAAGGCCAAGGAAAGGATGATTCATTTTATATACTTTGAGACTACTCCCAATGTGTTCTTCCCAAATGGACTGCATATAAATGTCATTAATATCATCTGAATCAGCAGGATCAGGAATAGTGGTTGTAACAAGTGTTTTGAAGTATTTGAACTAAAGATCAAGAGATCTGGTCATAGCCTTGTTTTCAAAAATACAAGATTGTATTTCTGTTGGCAAGTTAGCAACATCACTTCTTAGCAAAGATTGGGTCTTAAGGCTCATTCTAGTCTAATCAGTACCCATTATAGTCTTTTTATCCATTGAATGGATTTCCTCTTTGCCAAAGAGTTGACTGGTGAGGGTTTTATCTGTAATATTTGGGTAATTAAGATGGCTCCTATGAGCCCCATTAGGATGGCTCCTATGAGCCTTATTTTCTGAAACAAGGTTAGCAAGGTAACTGGTATAGGCCTCATTTTGAGCAGTAAGGTTAGCAAGGTGGTTTGTGCAAGCCTCATTTTGAGCAGTAAGGTTAACAAGATGGATTTCAAGAGCTTGAATGGTTTTTTTGAAACGGGTGTGCTAATTTAAAGTGAAAGCAGGTTGGAGGTTGTCGAGAATGAATTTAATGGAGTCTGGTAATTCACTATAAACTCTATTGTGGAATTGCAGTGTTCTAAACAAAATTTCCTGTAAAGCAATTACCATGTCACATTGCCAGGACAAATTCCTGAAGGGATATTGCATTACTAGGTTTTACGCTAGAAGATGCGCCTTCATGCATTAAAAAAGGTTGTCTCGCTAGAAGCCTTTTGTCTTGAGGATAGCCCTGTGCAGGTGCTTTCCCCTTGTTCCTCTTCTCTGCCTAAGAAGTCATAATATCCCACCTACTAGTGGTATAGATAACTTTAATCCACTTATTAGTGGAACTTATACTAGCAATATCTTTTTCAGCAATATGGCTATTGTCCTACCAAGAAATACTGAAAATATCAATATATATATATATATATATATATCTATATATAGGTCAAGACTGGTTGTAGCAGGATGGAAATTTCTCAATCGTTTACCAGACCCAATCGGCTAATTTGGGGGCCTAACCCAAACCACTCACCTAATGTACCTGAGTGGGTTTGGCCAGCCAAAGGTAGGTCGGGCGGGTATCCTACACAATCCTAGTTAAGGGTGTCCACGGGTCGGTTCTGGTCGGATTTATGTCCAACTCACAATCGACTCAACCAAATCCGATGGAGATTTTTTAGATCCACTATCAATCAGTGAAGGATTTGGGTCGGATTGGTCAATTTGAATCTGCGTCAGATGGCAGTTAGTCTCGGTCAGAGTCGGGGATGCGATTTGACAGAAACTCGATTGCTTTGGCCGAAATTTGGTTGGATCAAGTTGAAATCCTTCAAATCTGGCGAGATCTACACAAGATA
The DNA here is from genome assembly GCA_032878915.1 of Castanopsis chinensis. Classification (NCBI taxonomy): domain Eukaryota; kingdom Viridiplantae; phylum Streptophyta; class Magnoliopsida; order Fagales; family Fagaceae; genus Castanopsis; species Castanopsis chinensis. Next base: position 547,278 of record JAVQMG010000037.1, on the reverse strand, counting down.
TTAATGAGTTCTTGCTAGATCTAGACGGATCTCGAGGAATCTGGCAAGAATCTGATTTGAGGAATTCCTTATATGGCGGAGAACAGCAGCCTTCGATTGGTGGAGATCAGTCGGGTTGGTTAAAATCATGTTTTAATGCAATGACCCACCAACCAATCCACCACAATCAGGTTTTGGAGGTCGGAAACTACCACCGATCGTCACAAGATTCAAATTAGGTGATTTTAGGGTCGGCTTGGTCAATCTAGGCGGGTGGGTAGGGTCCACGAGTGGGTTGGACAACCCTAGTACTAGTTTATAGTTAGAGTAATTTACTCTTTCTTTACTTGAGCTATATAATATATGTGCTCAAAAAATTTGATTTCCATATAAAATTGTCATAATGTTAATAAGCATAAACATTAGCGGAGCTATATTTTTAGACAAATTTTAATTTAACAAATAATTTTTTGTTGTTTAACACTTTAACCTACTAACTTTTAAATACAACTTGCATTGTTTAGCACTAATTAATTATCCAAATGTCAAAAAGCCTTATACCTTAATTAGCACATCTCTATGCACAAAGCGCTTGGAGAGTTGAAGGTCTAGGAGAGAAAGGGGTGAAAAAATTCAAGTTATAAGAGCATCCGCATCAGATAGTGGATGATAGAAAAAAGGGTATGATTTTACAAATTTTACCCCAAAAAAAAAAAAAAAAACACCACGTCAGTCCTTCTAAATCACTGTTCCTTTCCAAAATTGCTATAGTAACCGTGCATATTTATGCCATTATTGTAGCTTTCTATTTTTTTTCTCTTTCATCTCTCATCTGATTATCTCTCCTCTCTCATCTGATCTTTCTCTTCCTCTACCCTCTTTCTCATCTTATCTTCTCTTAAATCTAACAACAAATCATCAAATTCTTCAAACGTAAATCTATCTAGATCCCAAATTCATCAAAACCTCTCCTAATATATATATTTAAGAGGCTTTCCCTGTTTGGATTCCTCATTTTTTTTGTTCAAAAATACCCCTACACCCCTATGTTTAAGTAGAGATAAAACTAAAGGACAATCTGGTAAAAATGTAACTCTAACTCTCACTAATACATTGCTTATAAATACCCTCATTATACCCACTTACAAGTTTTCAATTAATGGGAATAAATATATAAATTAAAAATCCTACACTTTAAGACCCACAAACTCACATACAATGTCAGTTTCTATCTCACTTTCTATCTCTCATTCTTCTTCAGATTGAAGGCATTTAATTTAGCTTTACATCCTCCTTTATTTTTCTTCAGATTGAAGACATTTACTATTAGAGGCTATAACAATTTTTTAGGTTCTATCTTTTCAGGGTGGCTTTTTAGGAGGGTTTGTGCTTAAACTGGCTGCTTGAAAAAGAATATTGGTAAACTCCTTTTTTAAGCTTTTTTTAATTGAATTTACGATATTTTTGTTAAGGGAATTAAGCTACTTGGATAAGAATTAAGATTGATTGGTTTTGCATTTATGTGTGTAAGTATTGGATAAGATTTATGCGTTCAAGACTCTCTCTATTTATGCGTTCAAGTACTTATATATTATTCTCTTCTATTTTGGTCCAAAAACTTAATATTTAATGTGATTTTAGATTGCAACACTTTTTTTGGTTTTTGGGTTACAGATTTGGTGAACAATTTGGGTACAATTGAGAGGTCTAGGACCAAGGAATTTATGGAGGCACTGTAGGCTGGAGCGAATGTGTGCATGATTGGTCAATTTGGTGTTGGGTTTTAAGGGAATTAAGCTGCTAGAAGTGGTAATTTACGCCACTTTTTTTTAATGTAATTTACACTACTTTTTTTTAGAGGGTATTATGTAAATAAGTTTTTTCATGTAATTTACGCCACTTTTTTTTAGAGGGTATTATTATATATTTGATGTATCATGTTAATAGTTACCCAATTTAAACCTCACATGATGTGTTTGTTATCTAAGAGATTGTTGTAAAAAAATTTCTTTTGTAACATAAATTATATTTATCATTTGTATAATTCTATGTGAAATTCAATTTACATTTTTTTTTATAATTATTAATTTACTATTCCATAAAAAATGTTACGTACATTTTCTCAGTTTTAAGAGTAATTGATATCTTTGAAATTTAAACTCTTTTTAACTTTTGTTATGGATATGTAGTAAGTGGCTAACTATTATTGATCATTTTACCGTAAAATAAATATATTTGAAATTTAAACTCTTTTTCACTTTTGTTATGGATATGTAGTAACTGGTTAGCTTTTAGAATTAAAATAGTACATGTAGTTTTTAAACTTTGAATTTGAAAAAAAAAAAGGTGGTCGAGTAGTTTTTAAACGTGAGATTTTTTTTAAGTAGTACATGGATAGAAAATGAGATTTTTTTAAACATGTAGTTTTTTTTTTTTTTTATAAACTTTTAAATAAGGATAAGGTCACACTAATTCCCCACCTTAATCTTTTAAATCTCCCTAAAATTTAGTCTTTTATTTTATTTCAAAATTAGATATGTTAGTGTTTAAATATAAGGATATGGATGGGGAAGTTATGGTAGTGGTTTTATAGTAGGAGTCTTCTTTTTTTCCAGAATATGGAAGAGATTTAAAAGAAAAAAAGAAGAAGAGGAAAACGTGAATTTGGAAAGAAAAAAAAAAGGGTGGTCGGGTAGTTTTTAAACATGGGATAGAAAGTGGAATTTTTTAAAATAGTACATAGATAAAACATGAGATTTTTTAAAGCGTGTAGTTTTTCTTTTTTTGATAACTTTTTAAATAAGGATAGGGTCACACAATTCCCCACTTTATTCTTTTAAATTTTCCTAAAATTTAGCTTTTTATTTTCTTTCAAAATTAGATATGATAGTGCCTACCAGCCTCTGAGCATGCGCTCACTTGCATGCTCAGAGGCTCTTCTATTTTTTGGGTAAGGGTCAATTTAGAGAATTTATTATAATTGTTTTTTCATCGCGCATAATACTCATCACACTCTAGATTTTTTTTTTTTGTAATTGAAAAATGTAGTAATTCTAAATTATAATAAAAACTTTAAATTAACCCTTACCCAAAAAATAGAAGAGCCTCTGCATGCTCAAAGGCTAGTATATATATAGAGAGATGGGTTCAAGTTACACATTTTTTAAAATATTGGATTTAAGTAGATCTAATGGTAAAAAAAGACCTTCATTAATGCTAATATTCTAATTCATCTCATTTATTATCTCTTATTTAATACATTCCATATTTATTTCTAAACTCAAAAAAAATTTATAACACAACTATTGCTTTTAATTGTTCTCCATCTCTACGTTTCTCTCTCTAGAACACTCTCTCTTTTGTTGCATCTCATGCCCAAATGTTTATCATCATTAGCAGATTGTTATGAAAGTTAAAAAATAGATAAACATAGGGACACTCTACCAACAAAAACAAAAGTTAAAAACGAATATAAAAAACTTTGATTTTGAGGATAAATTTGATTTTTTAAGGGGCCATTACAATGACCAATGGCTTATTTCTAACTTTCTGCCTCAGAAACAAAAGGGTAAATTAGTTGATCTTCATAGCTACAACATCTAATTTTGTTGCAGCGGATCATGTCCAATTGTTTGTCATCATCGGCACATAGTTTACAAATTAATTTACACAAACATAATAACGTAAGGAACTTAAATCTACAAACAAAAACAAAAGAGAAGGAGAAACACTTTCTTAAAGAATAAAAAAAATCCAGAGAAGAGTGTTCTAGAGAGAGAAACGTAGAGATAGAGCACAACTAAAAGCAATAATTGTTTTATAAATTTTTTTAGACTTAAAAATAATTATAAAATGTATTAAATAAGAGGTAATAAATGAGATGAATTAAAATATTAGTATTAATGAAAGGTATTTTTTTTTTTATCTTTGAATTTACTTAAATTCAATAGTTTAAATCAGGTGTAACTTTAAGTTATACTTGGTTACTTAAACCAATTATATATATATATATATATATATATATATCAAACTCAGATAAATAATCAAGCCCAAATTGCAAAAGAAGAAAGAAGAAAACGCAGAAATAGTAGAAGAACAAGAAGGTGTCGAAGAAGAAGCAGCAGCAATCAATGGAGAGGCCCAAAATTACCATCCATGTAGTGGAAAAATCTGCCCAAAATTACCACCAAGATTGCAAACCCAAAATCACTGGCCATAATCAAACTCAAATAGAAAAAAAAAAGAAAAAAAAAGAAAAAGATGAATGAGAATGAGAATGAGAAGAAGAAGATGAAGATACGGAAGAAGAAAGAAGAAAGAAGAAGAAGGTGGAAAATAAAGAGATATAGAGTGTAGAGATATTTTGGAGAGTTTGGTAGGTGGTGGGACGGGCATAAAATAATAGTTAACAAAAAAAAAAATTGTGAAAATGTATTATTTAAATAAAAGATGGCATAGAATAGATAAACTGACGTGAGTATTTTGTAAAAATAAATTGTATAAAATTAAAAAAAATATTTTTTTTTACAAAATAAACAAAAAATTTGCATCCACATGCTCTAAAGTTAGCAAGTATGTTGTAACCATCTAAAAAAATAATTATCCAAATATCTCTGATGAGCAGTAGCACTTATGATTGAATGATATTTTTTTTGAGAGAAAATATTGTATATTACACACCTAAGAGGAGTTATCATTTGAGTTAAAAGCTTTTCAATGAGTTGCTTTATGAGCTCACTTCATCTACAAGCTTGGCAGCAAATAGCAGCGAACCATACTTGTGGAACTATTTATTTCCAAACTCCCACTATTCTCTTGAAAAGCTTTCACTGATGACGCACAACGACAGTAAAAAGACCAGAAGGATAAGAATACTCGTGAATCTCACTCAGCTCATCTAGACTAGACAAGAATCCAACTTTGGCAGCATTAGCTGTCTTTCACTGCATGTGATATTCTAAATCAATAACTAGGGAGAAAAGTCAATGTGCAAGGGTTTTTGCAAGTTGCAATGATGGAAAAAGTGAAAACAAATAGATATGCCTGTACAAATTGGGACTTTTTAGTTGCTCATCTTTTGCAAAGACATGCTTCCCTTCGTAGAAAATCAAATTCTAAGCAAAATTTTAAATTGGCACTTGAAACATGAAGAAAATAATTTCACAAGGAAAACCAATGAAAGAAAGTAGGAACCTCAGCATATTTCAACTGCAGAAAGTTTTTCACTATAACTTGTAGAAGAATAAATGTTACATATCCAGATGTGAAAATGAAGTCACAAACTGTACTAATGTCTTTGCTTATGCTAATGCCTAGCAAGTCGGTGCAACACTGCAACTACCCAAAATATCAAAAAATTAGCATATCTAACTTTGTTGAACATTAAAGAAGCCGTAATGGGCACAAAATTACAACATTATTAACTTTTTCTTGACACCAAAACTTGGTCAAGCTGATTACTCCATGTACAATTGAAGTGGAGAGGGATTAGAACGCTTCAAAAGAAATGCTCCCTTTGGAATGGCACTGAAGGCAAGAATGCGAATCATCCTCTCTACTATGATGGTAAGCCTCCAAATTAGACAAGATAACGACTACAAGTCTACAATGTACTACGGAGTGTGTGTATTTGCTAAATCATTACGGAGCTGCCATGTAATTCACCTGAATTGCACTGAACTAAAGCATGTATTCTAAGAAACATTAGCAAGTTCAACCCTTATAACTCTTGAAAAATCGACCACCTTTCTTTCTCAAATCAGTCTCAGCAAGACTTGATGAGAGGAGAGATCTAGAATCTGGACTCCATTTTAATTCTTTTAGTACAGAGAACAAGGTTGAGAGGGCGGGAGTCACTGCACTGTCCATTATTTTGTTACATGAAACTACTCTAAGTCTTTGAAGATCCTTCCAAGAAAGGATTACTGACTCCAAACCTTCCACTGTCAGTAATGAGCATCCTTCCAACGAAAGCTGCCTCACCCTCCTAGGAGAGTAAAAAAGTAAACTGTCAATTCAAAATTTCAATCAACAATATTCCTCTATAATATACACGATTCCAAATATTACTTTCCTTATTAGACATTATATTCAAATGTACATACCAAGTTATCAATTAGCCATGGTAAAAGTACATCTTTAGAAATGCAACAATTGATGGATGAGCACAAATACAAAGAGGAGCTGATATTCATGAATGTAAAGACCCTATTTGACATAATTTATGCCTCAAACCAAGAACTATTCATAGTTAGAAGATGAAGAGCATAAATCATACAACTCACGAGAAAACTTGGTATATAAAGGGCAACAAAAAAACCATATATATTCATAAAAAGAAGATATGCCAGTAGAAAAATACCACAGGATAACAAACAATTTCCAAAGGCCTCTGATACGTTTACAAGAAAATATGGATCGCTGTGGAACTGTCACTGACTCACTAATACCATTTCTTCATTATCCATACAGGATAGCATTTAGACACAGACCAATTTAACTTCTACTCCAAGTATTGATTAATGGGGAACGTATTTTTCTTTCTCTGTCTTGATAGGTAATATAAATCAAGCTTCTGTAGTAGATTGACCTGACTCACCCTCCCTCTTTTTTTTATTTGTTCTTTTTGGGGGGTTGGGAGGGGGGGAGGGGTCAAATTTTGGTCCAAAGACCACTCATTTGCCAGAAAATGTATTATTTATCCACATGAATTAGAACTTTCCAAGAGGTAAATATTTAGTACCAGGTGATAAATAAATCACAAATCAATTGCCAGCAGCCTTTCAATGGTTCAACAACTCTAAAAATATTTCTCTTTTTGTAATAACTAGAAACAATTCTCAGGAACTTCACAGCTACACATCATTTTATGAATTCAAATTGATGATTATCTTACAGACTACTAATTTATAGTCCACTAATTACCTGATGATGGATCCTCAAAAGCATGGAGACGCTTTTGACAACACAAAATGATGCCCTTTTTATGCAAACTTATGAGAGAAAATAACTTATGGACTTTTTTCTGCTGGTAATTACATATGCATCCTATGGGTATTGAACTCAAGACCTCAACCTCCACCTTGCTTTCATGAGGGGAGGAGATGCCATGCGCACTAGAGCTCATTGACACAATTATTTATTTACTTACTTAGTCAATTTCATTATTCTTAAATAATAAATTACTGCATCTCTTTTATTTTTTGCATTCATGGGGAGTGAAGGCCCTTGATTTTTACCAATTGCCTTTCCAAGTGTAGTGATAATGTGACTATAAATTGTTTGCATTCAACATTGGTTCAGACTCATACCAATCTTTCATATATTCTTTGAAAGATACAAACTTGCTTTATGATAAACCCACTGGAAACATAAAACATCAAACAATTTTTTTTCCCCTTAATTTCTTTACAGAAATTGGTATATCATCATAAAAATAAAAAAGAAAAGATAAGTGACAAGGGCCTAGCAGCTCAATTGGCACCTCCCGGAGTTTCCAATGGAGATATATAGGGCTTAAACCCCCCACTCCCAACTATTGATGTTCCAAAAAAGAAAAAGAAAAGACTAGTGTTACCCTAGATAAGAGGGAAAGCCTGGATTCAAGGATCATATTAGTGACTTTCCAAAAAGTATTTAATCTTCATTTTTAAAGCATATTGGTGCTCTCCAGGTCATAGAGTAATATACTGCACTTGTTGGGATTTTAATAAACAAGCTCTGGATATATATGTTTGAGCTCACTAAAAATCTTTCGTATTAAAAAGCCAGAACACCTAATAAGTAATAAGTAGTAACTTACTTTTGTTACAATTGATCTCATTATCTTGGTTTCTCAGTTTCAGGATTGAGTCACATTTTAACCTCCTTAACAATGCATAAACTCTCATTGCACTTTATTTCTTTGAAAGCAGAATTTTATTAAAGAGTCTTATTTTCAATTTTGTTTGAAACAGTAATTGCTAGGACACTTAAGAAATATTGCTTTAATTTTCTTCTAAGTTGAATAATAAATTGACTGAATAGGTTATAAACAAAACTAAAGGAGAGAAGGTCTTGGTGGAAACCCCTGAATTATGTCTCTCATTGTCTCACTGGGTCTGTAAAGCAAGAACATTTCCCAAAGGAAGGACTCTTTCTTTTAGGTGGCACAGGAGAAACTGCTGAGCACCATTAGGCATTAACTGGACCTTTTCAACTTTCATGTTCCCTTTTGTATATCTATTTCACACTTAGAGAGCATACAACATCTAAATTAATACACCAGCTTAATGAATTTTACACTACTAATACTTTCCTATCAACTAAAAAACCAAGGGCAATCACCATACATTGAAAACACATTGAACATGAACTGTCTATTAGCAATAAATTTGCAAACCAAAACTGTAAACATCAACTAGTAATATTAAAATTTCAAGTTATCTCATTCATTCTCTGATTGTCCCCTACTACTTATAGATATTATAAATATTGCAAAAACAAGAACAATGTCAAAAAAGGCTCATACCTACAAACAGTGGCCAATCCGAAAACCTCATTCTCCAATCCATAACAATCCTGCAACACAATCTCCCTCACACCCCTACATACCAAAAACAATGCTCTCACCGCCTGCTTATCCCGCATTTGACACCGCTGCAAATGCAACGCTTCTAAAGTCGGGCACAACCCCAAATGCTCGTCCGGTCCAGGGCGAGAGTCGATACTATCCTTACAAGACTGCAGCTTCAAAATCTTCAAATTCCCACAAAACGAAACCGCAGCCAACCAGCCTCCATCCATTTTATGATCACTAAGAGTCAATTCCTCGAGCATTTGGCAGCATTGCCCAATAGCCTTAATCCCATCATAGCTCCCCTCACAACCACAAAGCTCAAGCCTCACTAACCTCCTACAACCCTGAGCTAATATGGTTAACCCGATATCCGACACGACCGACCCGAAAAACCCGTCAATGAAACCGATCAATTTCACGATTTGCAAATTCATACAACCCGAAATCCCTTTCAAACTCAAATCCCCACAAGCAATGACCTCCAACTCTTGCAATAACCGGCACTCCTTCGCCACACTCGACAACCCATCTTCGCTGGCTCCGACAACGACCAGCCTCCGCAGATTCGGGTACGACTCGGCCAGCGATTTGAGACCGGAGTCGATGACCCGGCTCGGCAACAAGTCCTCCTCCCCGACGACCCGGTCTCTGGAGAGGCTCGAGTCGAGGTGGACCGAGAAGTACTTCCGGGTCACGATAATGGCCGCGTTTCTGGGCACCCGAATACAAGCGTGGACGATGTCGACATCGGAGAGATTGGGGAACCGGTGGAAGACCCGACCCGAATCGAGAAACGACCAATCGAACAGCTTCAAGGATTGCACCAAGCGGCCGTGAAGGTACAACCAGCGCCTGCAGACTAAGGAATTGGAAGGGTACTGAGAGACAGGGAGTTTGGAGAAAATGAGGTTGAGGAGGTGGTCGGAGAGCAGGGAGGTCGGATTGGGTGCGGGCGGGTCTACAACGAGATCGGTGAGATCGGTTGTGGGGTCGGGAGATGAAGGTGGAGATGGGGTTGGTGACAGAGATAAATGACGGTTGTGATTGCTATGATTGTTGTTGTTGTTGCTGCTGCTTTGATTGCGGCTGTTGTGATGATGATGATGATGCATCTTGAGAATAACATGCTTGAGAGCTTGTTCCTTGAGGAAAAATTCTGGGAGACTGAGAGATCTTGATCTCCTTGATTGGAATGATGATGGGTCTGGGTTTTGGTCATTTTGGTCATTAGGGTTTGGTGAATGTGACATTTATTATTATTACTAGTATTATTTATTTTTTTTTGTTTTTGTTTTTGATGGGGTTGCTTGTGGTGGTTGACATTTAAGGTTTTTGTTGGGTCTCTCTCTAAAATTTTGAAATCCTAATAAATTATACAGAAGAATTGAAAGAAGCCCAAAACTCCAAAATTTGTGAGTTTTGTGAGTTGTTTTCTCTCTGGATTTCTGGGATATTTTTATGACAGGACATGGAGAGTTGTACTATGGGCTTCAAGAGAATTTTTTATCCTCTGTGGGAAGATAGTTGCGTGCTTCTGTGAGAAGGGTCTTGGAGAATCTGCCACGTGGCAATTTGTTGAGGTGTTGCTGACGTGGCTAAGTGTTATTGGAAGATGGTTCTTTTTGTGGTTATTGTAGAAGAAATGAATGATGAGGAAATGGGTAATGTGTTGGGTATAAAATAACGATTCTGTCCCTTTTAACTTTGTCTCATGTGACAGAATCAGTTTGGCGAAGTACACCGCTCAAAGTTCTCACACAAACCTTTTTGGGATGGATAAGATTTTCAGGACAGTTTTGCTTTGTTTTGCTTTTTCTTTTCTTTTTTTACTTACTTGAATGATTGGATCTGTTTTTTTTACTTTCAATTATTTATTTTTTTGTTTCCGTTTTCACCAAGGATAATGACGGTTATTAGTTGAGGGGAGGAGGTTGTGGACTATTTATTAAGTTCATGGCTTTAGAGAGTTAGATCCCTTCAAAGAAAATCAATAGATTTTAATGCTAAAAAAAAAAAAAAAAACTAGTCCCATCAATTCAAAAGATGGTGTCACACCACAACATAATAAATGAAGATGTCTTTGACATGGACGAAAGGCAAAAATATAAATATCTCTCAAAAAGATGGGAGAAAGAAAGGAAATGTTGGTGACAAGATCAAGTTCTTGTGTTTGGTTGGTAGTATAATGAAAGAGAAAAGAAGTGAAATTTAGGAGACAAATGTCTAGGTCATCTGCTTAAATTGGATGGAAATGGAGATAAATGCAACTAAAAAAAGCTATAGTTGTCCTGCCACCATTATGACCTACAAAATTATGTTTTCGCCAACAAGCATACACACTCTCTTTACTTCGTTGGGGACATTTAAGTAAAAACACATTTTTATTTTCATTTAGAGTAAAATATAATTTTTGTCTCTAAATTATTACAGTTAGGGGTGGCAATTCGTGTTCGCTTGTCGGGTTCGTGTCGTGTCAACTCATACGTATTCAACTATATAAGTCAACACTAAACTGACATGTTTATTAAACGAGTCAAGATTCCCCAACCCTAACATGACCCATTTATTAATCGGGTTTGTTTTTTTATCTGATTTTATCAAAATGAAGAAAAACACTTATGGAAAAACAAGCAAATTAATATTTTAAATGTAAAATTCAGAACTAATGAGTAATTATATCATAAATAATAATTCAAAACTAAAGCATATCTCGATATCATAAATAATCAATCACAATATGTCAAAAAAAAAAAAAACTACAACAACTAATAAGTTTATATACCTCTAGTTTGAATGGTATATTGGTAAAATTTCATTTAATTAAACGGGTCAGACGGGTCAAACAGGTTTCATAAGTTGAACCCTAACCCAACCCGTTTATCAAACGGGTTTGTCGTGTCAACCCGAATATGACACGAACCCATTAAGCCTCAACCCATAACCTGCTAATTTCAAGTCGTGTCGTGTCGGGTTCGCAGGTCGTGTCCAATTTTGCCACCCCTAATTACAGTAGTTCTTTATTTGTTTTTAAACTTTCAGAAGTTCTATTTTTGTCTCTAAACTTTACAAAATGTTTTATTTTTGTTTTTTTGTCTATTTTTGTTAGTTTATGTCTAATGTGACACTTCGATTATTAATCCATGACTAGAATATGAAGGACTCTTCTGAAGAAAAAAAAAATTATCAGCAACGTTTTTTTTTCCCTCAAATCTTAAGAATTTTTCTTAATTTTTACGCAGGTCATCAATTTAGTATTGAATGCGTTGCACATTGTGCTCTCCTATGGATAGCAACAAACATTAGAAAAAGTTATGCGACTCCGTATTTTATATTGGTATGTGATAGGTTGTAACAACTATATTTTCCTTTCTTCCCATCATGATGGGCATCTCGCTTGAATAATAAAGTGGAGCGATGGTAGGGTCATTTCTAAACTTTGCAAAATGTTTTATTTTCGTCCCTCTGTCTATTTTTGTAAGTTTATGTCTTATGTGGCTTGACAGAGTGTTGATGTGGTATTTTGAAAGTTTAAGAATGAAAAATGAAATTTTGTAATAGTTTATGAACAAAAATGATATTTTACCCTTCCATATATCTTCTCTTAACAAACTAGACAAAGAGAAAATCAAATAATTTTCTTTTTCTTCTCTTTCTCCCCTACTTCCAAACTTATAACAAAATGCAGTGTTGAATAATGATGGCGTGTTAAATCAATCTAGGTAAATAGAAATATTCGATTTTTTTTTTCTTTTCCTCAAGCAAATCATTCTTCCATTATAATTGTTACCCTTTCCTTTATGTTTAGTACTTCGATTTTATTAGAATCATAGATATTTGAATTTCTCATTTATATCATACTTTAGTCTATCTATTGTTTTAGTTGTTATTTAGCATTTCCTTCAATAATCAACATCATGTAGTTCATCATTGTTAGCATCAAAAGGATGTAAGTCTTCTTTGTTGAAGCAAAATGAGTCCATACCCCTTTTTGAAACGAAACCAAACTATAAAATAGGAGCCTCCATAAAGGCCATCAACGATTGGAAAAAGCCATCAGTGGACCTTATAAACCACATCAATACTTGTGTCGATATTTAAACTCAAACAAGTACATATAAATTGGCGATCACATTGGGCGAATCAAGAACGGTAATAACAACTAAAAGTATGAAAGCTTTTACATGCCCAATTTTGCACTAATTATGAATCAAGGCCCCCACAAATCAATGCCCTATTTTGAATATGCAACGTTCAACATATTTAATGACAAATGATTGAAACATAAAATTTTGCACCTTTTGTTGGCTAATCTTCACCAATCCATGAGACTTTCTAGCATGTCTAATTTGTTCAAATCATTGAGCCCCAAACTTACCTTTAGCTAATTATTGAAGTGGCCCTAGTATTTTTTTAGAGTAATTATTCACGATTCCCAATTTGCAGTGAAGCACACTTGAAGTATAAGAATAAAGTTTTCCTTAAAAAAAAAAGAAGAAGTATAAGAACAAAGTTTATTTACATCCCGTGGGACTAAGATCCTTTTCCATTAAAAGTGTCCCATGAGCCATGATGCATGATAAGTTGATAACACTATGCATTTGGCATATATTATAGGTGACCACATCATTTCTGTAATTTGTTTTTGGTATAATATTGCTTTTAAAAGAAAATTAGAATTAAATTAGGTACCCAAAAGTATATTAAATTAGTTACTGAAATTTTTTAGACAAAAATTAAATTTTATAAAACAAATATTCTACTGCACTTTGAAGTTTGAACCTCTATGCTGTTTTGGAAGGCATTTGAGTATATAATAAGGTAATTAGGCTTTTATGGTATGATAATCGATAAATATAATATGAGATATTTTGAAAATCTCATTGACTGATAGTGTGTTGAATTAAACATGAGACTTTTGGATTTACGTTACGCTCCAAACTAATGAACACATCATCCTGATACCGCTATTTAGGTATAAGCAATTACTCTTTAGTATAAAATAAACAATAAATTATGAATTCACATTGTTTGCCTCATGAAATAATACTTGCTATTGAAAAATCGTTTATCATATCAAAATAATTTATTAGTTGGTCTGACATATGACGGTGGGAAAATCATTATCATTTTAAATCTTTACATGGTGTTCAATGCAAATCAAAAGGACAAGACCAAAAGTGCAAGGCCCACATGTTTCAGCGTACCGAAATGGTAAAGCCCATGATGATGTACTTAAAAAATACGACTCGGCCATTATGTCATTATGTGGGCTGGACAAGTCTGGCTTCTTGTAATAGATTAAGACAATTTAGGTTGGACTTGGGTCTGAGGGTTGGCAAGATAAATGTAAGTTAATAAGCCTAAGATATTTGTTGCTAATGCTAAATGAAAACACTGAAAAAGCCTAAAAGGGAAGCAGCTTGTAAACTTAGATTTATTCTTAAATCTTACTGTTGTAGCATTTTAATATTGAGAAGTACTACGTGTGCAATATTATCACAACAATTCTTATGTGGTAGGTTGTTATAGATTTTTAATTTGAATAAGCAAGTAATAACCTGCTATATAAGATTCGTTGTGAAAGTGTCGAGAAAATATTGGAGATATAGTATTTATCTTTAATGTTATATAATTAAAATAGATAAATCTTACAATATAAATATATAGATATGGGAGTTAATATGTAAAATAAGAGTTAGTGAAATTTTTAATCCCACATTTAAAATGAAAAAGACTCATATTTTTATAAGTGTGGTCATTAATGGGCTGAAATGTTTTAGAGTAGATATTGAGCTAGATACATGCACAAGGAAGAGGTGAAGGGATGAGATAAGCTAGAGAAGGTTTGCACCGGTTATAAGGATTAGTCAACCAATAGCTTGAATCTTTTTAAAGAGAACGAGTGTCACGCTTTAGTCCAAATAGTATTGTATATCTTTTCTCAAATAAATAATACTTAGAAATATTTTATTCAATTTTACTTTATGTTATTTCCATTATTATTGTGTTTGTTCCAATACTTGCTACTTCATTCTCACTTGGATACACTTCACTTTATATTCTTAATTACTTCTCACTTATTTTGTTTGGAATTTAATCCAAGGGTACATAGATGAAGGAAGCTCCTTAACATATGTTTGAAATCTTAAAATCAAATTATTTGTGTATTTTTTTTGCGTTTCCAAGAGAAATGTCAAATATTTAAATCTCCTATCTTCCAAGCTGTTTCAACTATTGAATTATCCACGATAATAATTGTAAGGGCGAAGTTTGAATTCAAAACCCAAAAGTGAAAAGGACTAAGGCCCGAAAAGCCCAAAACAATGAATTTGTAGAGAGTAGACTCGAAACTGAACTCCAATGAGTTGGATAGTAATCACAATAGGCTAAATGATACTTGAAAGCCTGAATAAACAGGTTTATGCAAAGAAAATCCTCATCGGCAAAGTCGGAGGATGTAGTTCTTATATATTTCTCTTAAACTTAAACACAATTACAATTCTTGAGTGTACAGTGATTTTTTCATAAATTATCTGATGATCCCCTCATAATGGGGATTTCTTTCTTTATATTCCCCTTCCTCGCTTCATTTCAACTTTTCACGTGTAGATTAGATTACTGGATTTGATACTTGTCCCATTAGCACATTTTTGAAATTTTCGTGGGTAGTTGTAAGGCTGAAGGTTACTGTTCAAGTATCATTTCCACATTAATGCGGCCAGAGAGTTAACTGCAGAGCATTCAATGCGGTAATAGCAGCTTTCTTGTTAGATATTTCTCATCTTTCCTTTGTCTTATCCTCATCTGATACTTATCCTTATCAACATGATCGTCTGGTGCTTTGTTCTTGACAAGAGGTCGGACTTTTGACCTCTACTCTACTTAGTTAAGGAGGTGTTTCTCCTCGAATCACACTCCCAAGCACTTATGACTAGATTTTATCCACGGACTACTGACTTGTATGCTCTTGTTAGCATCTACTTGTCCTTAGACGACTTGATGTCCTTAAACACGGCCCACGTATTATTATTATTATTATTATTTTTTTTAAATATATTATTTTATTATTATTATTATTATTTTTAAATAGATTTTTTTATCATATTTAATTTTTCTTTGGATATCTCAAATTACATAAAAAAATCATATATTATATAATAAAATTTTGTGTCTTAAAATGTGTAGTCGTGTCAAGTATGAAATGCATGCGTTACACGTCGTATTATAAGCTTCCGTCACACAAACTATTAATTATTAACATAGTTCACTTTAGGTTAAACTCTATTGCTAAATTAACAAGTAATTTATTAATTACCAATATAATTTTCCTTAAATAAAGCTCTATTACCTAAGGACTAAAAAAATTAAATTTCTATTTCTACTAAAATTTTATTACCAAGTTTGGTAAACTTAAAATAAAATCAATTATCATTCTAATGCTAATTTACATATTATCATCAAACTTTACCTAAAGTTCAATTTAGTTCTATAACTTCTGAATTTTTTTTTTCTTTCATTTCAATTCTATAACTTGCATTTGTTTTCAATGTAGTTTAGAAGAGTTACCATTAAGTATTTAAAAAATAACATAATTTTGATTTTTTTTAATTGGGATTTGGATGTTATATATAGGTGAAAAAAACTTAATTTATTTTTTATTTTTTATATAAGATAGAAATTTTACTCTAACATAATCTAAGTGTATATGTGTGTGAAGGTTTCTCCTGGAGACTTAAATCTTAGCCCTTACTCCCCACATTTTATAAATACTTATACTTATAGAGTGACCATTAAACCATAAGTGTACGGTGATAAAAATTTAAAATTTTTTGAGACCAACTTTATATAAAACAATTATTTATTTATTTAGCAACTTTACAAAATTTTGGGGTCATGTTTCCCCTTAAGGTGACCCCCACTAAATTCAGGAGCAATGAACAACACACATAGAGTGGAGGTGATGACGTTGTAGTATGAATCAGCAACGCTAAAGGTCACAATTGCAAGCTATTCTGTGGGCTTTCTTCAACTCTCCCTCAAAAGATTTTAATATTATGTGGCTGAATGAAGTACAGATCAAATATTAAACTACCTTTCAAAAAGAAAATATTAAACTAAAAAGAAAAAAAACATAAACCACTCATCATCTTATTAAAAAAAGAATGAGAAAACTAAAAAAAAAGTTGGTGAATGAGATATTTGGTTCTGAAATTCCATGGACTTGACCATGTAGGAAGCTAGTCTAGTGGTCGGAAATCTAAGCGACATATTATGCTTGTTTAGATTCGAATAATGGCTAGCGAGAGTAGTGCATTAGAATTAGGCTATCTAAAAAAAAAAAAAAAAATTATTTTGACACACCAAAAAGTTATTTTATTGATTTTAATATATCATTTTGCAATACATCATATATTACACATTCTATTTTTTTTATCACTTTATTTTAATATTCCATTTTTATTTTTTATTTGTTGTTATTCCTAGCGTCATTGAAGAGATATAAGAAAGATAATTATTAGGTACTCCTAGAATACTATAAATATGTAGTCTCTCTTTTCACATAACCGTGGGTCACACTAATTAAATGGTGTGATCTACAATTCATGTGAGAGGGGGAAGTACGTATTTATAATACTTCCAGAGTATTCAATAATTTTCCAATATAAGAGATAGAAAGTTTGAATAATTATTAATTAAAACCCAATTGTCAGGAAGAGAGAGAAAGTTTGAATAAAAAAATGGGTAATTATTAGGTACTCGTGGAGTATCATGAATGTGTACTCTTCCCTTTTACATAACTTATTCATGATACTCTTCCCTCTTACATAACTTTGGTCTCACTAATTAAATTTATTGTGAGACTCACAATTTATGTGAGAGGAGAGAATATGCATTTATAGTACTTCTGGAATACTTAATAATTTTTCTAAAAAAAAACCACATCACCTATATGTTACCATTATTAGAATTGCATTGTAGCTCTTATGAAGGTGATTTTTTTGTGTTTGATGTGCTAAATGTTAAGAATTTAGCATTTATCATTTAGCACACTTGATTTTAGTGCTCTTAGATAATTCCACATCATAAGTTAATGTAGGTATTTAAGTGTCGTGGGGATAATGACCACATTTGCAAGTCCTTTCTTTCTTTCATAAAAAATATTTTGTTAAAAAAATCCTAGAAGGGGACAACTAATGATGTTGCTTTCCTACCTTGGCATGACCATAGCAACACCTTAATTGCTCTCAAATTAAGTCCGCACACTATAGTCGCTGATGAATTATGTGAACATATTATAGAGAATCGCAACATTGCGTTTAAACTCATGCTATGAAATCTCTACAAGGTTACGTTAGTGCCGACTTAATGATTAGAGTAGTTCTATAACAACAAATTATTCCACAATTTTTTTGTTACAATTCTGATATGAAAAACTATAAATAATTACTCCCTTCATCCTACGTTGTTTTTTTTCTATTCTATTTTGAGATATTCTAAAATATTGTTCTGTTTCTAAAAGTTTTTAGTTTACTAATATTCCTATTATACTCCTACTTTATTTTCAAAACTATTTAAAAAGAAAACTAATTAATATTTTAGAAAAATCAATCTAATTGGGGCACCTTTTTAGTTGCCTCATTAAGAGTAACTATTTTTTTAAAAAATTGATAAATTTATTTAAAGATAATTTTGTAAACTTATACATTTTTATAAAACAGAAAATAATAAATAATATTCTTTTAAAAAGTTTAACTTCTCAAACAGAATAAACAAAATTGAACAAAAAGACTACTTATCACTTTTATTTAGATTCCCCTTTTTTTTTTTTTTTTTTTTTTTTCGCTACTCACATTTTTCAACACCGTCCTAGTTGTTACAAAAGAAGTTTTGTAATTATCTGCGGTATTACATTTTTTTTTTTCTTGGATGACTAGATAAAGGATAGTGAATGCTCTCAATGGTGACTGAGATTAGATGTGAAGAGAGAAAGGCGCGTGGTGGAGACGTCTGGTGAAACCAGGGCCTCTGTAGTAGTAGTGTTGTATTCGTGTCCCTCCGCCTGTAGTATGTATGTAAAGAAGATCTACACGTGTAAAGCGCTTTCGTCATCCATTCAACATAGAGAAAAATTAAAAAAGAAAATTAAAAAAGACAGACACAACGTCATCCACTCTCTTCCAACACTTCACTTCTCCACGCGCAGACTTTTTTGCTTTGCTTTTCGCTGCTATTTTGTATTTTCCACTTGAAAAGGGTCCCACTCCCACCACCTCCTCATAAACATAAACTGCACCACAACTGTCTTTTACATTTTAGCTGCCCAAACTCACTTTCCCACAACTCAACTCAACTCAACTCAGTTTGATGTTCATTTTTCAGTGCATCCATTGGCATGTATATATAAGGAAAATTTCAGGTTCATTGAAAATTGTGAAACATATTTTTGTAGTGTAGTAGCCAGTAGGAAAAAAGAGAAACTGTTGCTGCCCACAATTTAACTTCAAAATTTCAATTTTCTTTTACGGCTTTTGTTAAGGTATGCTCTAACTGTAAGGGCAGTGGTCTATTAAATAATATTTACAGATATATATTTAAAAATAAAGTTAAATGGTACAAATAAATCTAAAAAAGCGTCCACATAACTATAGTGAATTTGTATATGCAGGCTGATGATTCATTAACACGTATACTTTTTTTTTGAAAACTGTGATTTATTAACCTTTATTAAATCATAGTTGGAGTGGGGATAGGGCATTTGTACTTGGAGAATTCTCATCAACTTTTTAAATAGAAATGCATTTTGTATCATCAAAGACCATTTTATTTATTTTGCATAACAATTTTTACAACACACCTTACCTTCTATTCTTCATTTTTCTATACACCATATTAAAATAGTATAAAATAATTCTTTTTATATATCAAATAACTCTAGAAAAAAAAAAAAAAAAAATCCATCCCCAACCTCACCAACACCACTCAACATCGCAACACCCACCCTGACCTCAACAATACCACCACCACCACAAACACATCCACAACAATAGGAAAACAAAAATTATGAAGAAGAAGAACTTAATATAGGCTAGTCTCCCCCATAACCTATGGCCAAATTGGCCTTCACCGCCAACACCCAAGGCCATACCAGCCTCCTTAACGCCACCATTGGAGCAATCAAAACCAAATGCCATGGCACAAACCCACCACCGAATCAACAATGATGACACAGCTGCCCTTGTGCTCCTCCATTGTAGCCACGAATGCCACCATGACCCAAAGCCAAGACCCACGTGACCCAACGTTGTGACCCATTGAGACAAAACGTTGAGACCATGTCACCGCCGATTTGAGAGATGTGACCCAATGAGGCAAAACATTGAGACCATGTCACCGCCGATTTGAGAGAGAGAGAGAGAGAGAGAGAGAGAGAGAGAGAGAGAGAGAGAGAGAGAGAGAGAGAGAGAGAGAGAGAGAGAGAAATTTTGGATTTAATTTTTACATTTTAGCTGTAGTAATATTTATTTTTAAATATTATGGTAGCAAAAATGCATTTGCTATAACATTATGCATGTCGAGGTGTGGCGTCTTTAATTTTTTTTTAAAATCTTTTGCTGCTACAATGTTATGCAAAATGCATTTATTTTTGGGTTTTGCATACCTAACATGAATTCTCTTAGGTGCCACACAAGTGTGTATCACACAATATAAGCCCATAAAGGCCATACAAATTATTTTGTAAAATTATCTAACGAAATAGTACTATTGGCACTATTGGCAATACTACTTCGTTAGATAACTTTCCAAGATAATTGGTATGGCCTTTGTGGGCTTATATTGTAGGATACACACTTGTGTGACATCCAAGAGAATTCATGAATAGTATTATCAATAGTGCTAAACCAAAGAAGATTAATGCAACAAGAGGTTCTCATAAACAAAGAGGAACTAATATATAGGACTTGTTCATGGTACAAAGGGATAGGTCTTGAACTACACAAAGAGGCAATGATTCACATTTGAAAGGGATATTGGCCTAAATATATAGATTTATGCTTTTGAGTTAAGTTGTGTTCCTATATATTATATTAAAACTTCAATTAAAGTCTCCTCAAAGTGTTATATCTCCTTATCAAGCATATAAGAAAATTTAGATAAATGTCTACAACCTATAGGCTTAACAATGAAAATTAGCATTAAAAAAAAAAAAAGAATGACATTATACATTTACATATTGTATCTATGTTATACTTATGGTATTATTCTCATATATGATATCACTTTTTTTTTTTTGGGTACAAAGGGGAAGTTTTATTTATTCAAACAAATAGTTTAGGAGAATACATAGTTTGTTATATAACACTTTCTAAGAGTGCCCATTTAACAAACATCCCTAAGATACTTTTCATACACAAAAATCGGCAAGACTCATATACAAAAATTCTATCCATTTGCAAGCCTTCCCTTTTAGCTAGTTTATTAGCCACTCCATTAACCTCCTAGTATATGTGGGCAAGAAGGACGATCCACCCGTGAGTGATAAGGGACTTGCAATCATTAATTAAAACATAAAGCTATGGGCATAAGCACTATCATGTGTTAACCATTGCATAACCAAGATATAATCTATATAAACCAAACAACAACAACAATTAAAAAGGTAAAGATATTTCATAATTATAATTTAATAAAGGAAAAAAAGTAAAATTTAGATAAATATCTACAAATTATTGCAAATAACATCATTCCATTTGTTTCTACAAATAAAGAAGTTATTCCATTTGTATACTAATTTAGTATATCTATGTAGGGTTTGTTTGGGATCCGCTTATTTTGCTGAAATTGAAAACTTTTTTACTTAAAGTATTGTAGATAAAGGTAAAAGTTAATTGAAATAATGCAGTGATGCCCATGAACAGGGGCAGAGCTGTGTTGAAGTTTGGCCCCCCCAAAATTTTGAAAATTTTAAAATTATATATATAATTATTTTATTATTTACAAAGTTTAGTCTATAAAAATAAGCGTTGGCCCCTCTAAATATTTGAATTGGTCTAATAGTTTTAGAGATATAACTTTATTTTTTCTCAATTCTATTTT
Source organism: Castanopsis chinensis (assembly GCA_032878915.1). Taxonomy (NCBI): domain Eukaryota; kingdom Viridiplantae; phylum Streptophyta; class Magnoliopsida; order Fagales; family Fagaceae; genus Castanopsis; species Castanopsis chinensis. Next base: position 525,647 of record JAVQMG010000037.1, on the reverse strand, counting down.
TTATTGTAAAATGTGGTCTTACATCTATTAAATATTTGATAAAGTTTGGCATCAAACATGTTTGAATTTATTTTTTTTAACCCGTTATGTGGCGATTAACAAGTCATTGACTCATTAAAAAAAATCTTGTCACTAAAACTATACATGAAATGTGTCTTTAGTGGACACATAATAAGTTAGAACAAGATAACTTTAAATATGTTTAAAGTTTAACTTATTTTAATGTCTTTAGTTGCATGTTTTTGAAATTTTCATTAGTTTAATTGAAAGATTTTTTACTTTCGTATAAAATTTGATAATTTGTATTTAAAATGAAACTTTTTAAGAATTTCACTATGAAAATAGAAAAAATGAATTTTATTTTATAAAGATCATCATCAAACATAATTTTGATTGTAAATACTAAGTTCTTGTTTTTTTTTTTTTTTTTGGTGAGTGTATATATATAACTTATTAAATAAAAAAGTGCGTACATATGTATGTATATATAATAAAAAAAAACGTGTGTGTATATATATATATATATATGAGGGTTCTTGATAAATATATTAGTACTGCAACTTGGCCTTCCCAAACAAAAATTTTTGGCTCCGCCCCTACTCATGAACAATACCAAAAAGTATAGTAGAGCCCATGAATAATAGTAAAAATAAGCTAAATAATAAAATAAGTTGGTTTTTTAAGCTAGAGCTAAATATCCCCGAAGTATATAATTTTTTTTCTTAAGATGGATCAATCTCTCCTTTGTCTGACTTTACCCAAAGAAGAAAGGATTGCTCTATTTAGCAGGTTTTTTTAATTTTTGCTTTTATTTTTTTCACTAATATAGAGGGAAAAAATAAAGGTTCACATTTTTTTGGGCAAAAAAATATCTGCTTTCGCTTTTGTAGTTTTGATGCAAAGATACGAACTCATCTCCAATATATAAAAAAGCGTAATTACCAAGAAATATGGCCTTCACAAACTTGGGCATCTAAATTATCTATATAACCATTTATAGTAGCCATCAGTCAAAGTCCTATTGATACCCAAAACTTCTCTTCCCCTCTCTCTCTCTCTCACCCCCTCTCTCTTAAATAATCGAACTTTTTTTCCCTGTATTCTCTACCTGTGGACCAAAATCTCTCTCCCTCAAATACATGATAGTCGCTATAAAGCTCAAAAAATAAGGTAAAAGAAGAAGGAACGAACAACAACATAGTCCTCTACTGCCCCTGCCCTTTTTCCTTCTGTACCAACACAACTGTTTTACTGGCAACTCCACCCAAAATGAGCCAGTGCGTTCCGAGCTGGGATTTCGATGAGAATCCCAACCCTACTGCCAGGCTTTCTCTTCGTTCTAACTCCAATTCCACAGCTCCTGATGTCCCCATGTACTCTCTCTCTCTTTTATCTATATAATATATAAACATGTACATGTATGTGGGTACTATATTTTTTGTTCGTTTTTGTAAGTTAATTCTAGATGCAATCAATTTATGCAGGTTGGACTATGAAGTAGCGGAGCTAACATGGGAAAACGGTCAGCTAGCCATGCACGGCTTAGGTCCACCACGCGGGCCTGTCAAACCCATACCTTCTACCACTTCTCTTGCCAAGTACAACACTTGGGACAAGCCACGCGCTAGTGGTACCTTAGAATCAATCGTAAACCAGGCCACTCTGATACCCCAACACCACCACAGCCAGCTCAACCATAACAGCAACAATCACGGCCAAAAGCCCCGCTCTTTCGATAGCGGTGGCGGTAACGACATGGTCCCGTGGTTTCACCAGCGTGCAGCCGTAGCCGTGGCCGCCGCCGCCACCACCTCGGCCACCATGACTATGACTATGGATGCTTTAGTCCCTTGTTCCAACCACACAGACGACCAAACCACAACCCAAGCCGGCCTTGGTGGCAGCGGCACGTGTGTAGTCGGGTGTTCGACACGCGTTGGGTCGTGTAGTGGCCCTGTTGCTAGTGGTACTCTGACGCATGACCAAGACGAGAATGTCATAATAAAACGCGCTAACAAGGAGGCGCGTGTAGCAGTCCCCGCCCCCGCCGCCGCGGCAGCAGCCGAATGGAGCAGCAGAGACCAAAGCGTCTCCGGCAGCGCCACGTGTGGGAGGGACAGTCAGCATGTTACACTCGACACGTGTGAGAGGGACTTGGGTGTGGGGTTCACTTCCACTTCACTGTGTTCCATGGAAAACACAAGCTCTGGCAAGCCTTGCACTAAGGCTACCACTACTGGTGATGACCATGATTCCGTTTGTCATAGCAGACCACAGGCAAGCTAGCTAGAAAACATTTGATAATCATTTCACTTTTTGTTTTTAATGTACTTGTTTTTTTATTTTTGTTTTTGTTGCAGGACACTGAAAACTGAAAAAGTAATACTTTACGGTAGATTTGTCGACTGTAATTAGTGAATGTAATTGAAATTATCGCTCATAATCGACTACTTCAATAATTAGAAAATTCATTATGAAATGGTCGACTGTAAATGGTGAATGCTATTGAAATCATCGCTCATAGTCGACTACTTCAATAATTATAAAATTTATTGTGAAAAAAAAAAAAAAGTTACGTACATGATCATGATTGATATTTAATTGAGTTAGGTCGGTTGTTTTACTCCTATTTGTTTATTTTTGTGAAGAGGGAGGCACGTGGTGGGGAGGACAAAAAGAAGAGTTCAGCAAAATCCTCAGTTTCAACAAAACGGAGTAGAGCTGCTGCAATTCATAACCAATCTGAACGAGTATGTTCTCTCTCATTCGATGTGGGATAAGGCATTAAAGGAGTAGGGTGGAATAAAAGCTCACCTTTCTTTATCTTTCTTAATTGAATAACGCTTTTACTTTTCTCCAAAAAAAGATGGAATTGCTTTTTAAGTTCTCTGACAATGATATGTGTGGGTTTAATTAGAGTGAATAAAATAACATGTATAAATGGTTAACCAAATGATTGGATATGACTAAATCCACTATATTTTCCTAGTCACAAATGGGTTAGATTTTATCCATAATAGATAGTCAAACCGTCTAGAAAATTTGGTAGAATTTATTTTATTTTATTTTATTGATGAATTTAAGAAAACTTTATGTGTTTTAGAAAAGGAGAGATAAAATAAACCAAAGGATGAAGACACTGCAGAAGCTGGTCCCCAATTCGAGTAAGGTATGAAGTTCCATTTTTTGGCTTTTCTGCACAACCTTTATGGTTTTTTTTTTTTACTTTTTTTATTATTATCTCTTGGCTAAGCATAGATACTAGTGCTTTTATCACCTCTACTTTCTATTCCATCTCGTTGGGCATAGTATATTCAGCAACTTTTTTAACTAGGAATCATGTGAGTATGTGTGACACTTATCATAACCTATAATAGAGTTCTTTTGTTTTCATTCTATTGTGGAAGAAAAGGACAACTTTAGTGTGATAAGGTTATTCTCTCTTAAAGTTTCACATATTAATACACTGTTTAGTATAGTGTTAGATAAAAAAAGAGCCTCAAAGATTTTGATTAGATATAGCAGGCAGTGTATGCAAATAAATGTGGTCCACTCTCTGTTTGAGTACATGGCTGTGGGTATTTTGAGACTGATCCGATGATTCTAGTCCACACACGCAATGCTAAGGGGGACAATTTGACAGAAGGTTGTTAGGTATGGAGACAACTACCTGCTCTTACAATAATCGCTTCACTTGGTAGGGCCTAATTAAGTTTGTGTGAAATCAGTCATTTCCATGTAATTAATCTCTATAAGTTTTTGGTACTAGTACACTTAAGTAACTTTTGTGTAGAGAAAGAGAGAGTGAAAGAGAGATTTCGAGTCACGGGTACACATCTTTAAAGTATATTTAAGGTTAACTTAGATATGTATTTTTTCATGTCTATTCCATGGAGCAAGCCTTTCACAAGTATGTAGATCTCAAACGTTGTCGCATGACAACTTACTAATAAAAAGTAAGCATCTCGCAAGTATGTGGATCTCAAATGTGGTAGTATGGCAACTTGCTGATATCTCGAATGAATTAGGCATCTCTACCCTTTTCCCACCATAAAATATAGTATCTCCAACTGAGGTTAGCCGTTCTGGAGAATTGGTTGATGGATTGGATCTAGAGTGTCTTTTCAAACCATTATTTTATTATTCTACCCAAAGAGGTTGCAAGAACTATTTCCTGCATCCACTGCATGCAGAGAACCAGAATCGTATCTGAATAAAGAATGAATAAACAATAGAAAAAAAATATTTTAATGGAATAAATGAAAAAAATAAAGAGTGAAAAATTGGCTTTTTACAAAATAAAAAAGGAGGTATCTTGACTTGCTAAAATAGAGAGCACTGCTGGAGATGCTCACAACTTTTGAGCTCTGCATAGCAGAGTTATGTACATAAAATATTGGAAAGTAAATGTAGTGCAGAGATATAAGTACCATATAGTAGACAAAGAGCTATTCGTCCTGAAAAAACAATGAGAACCATGCCATAATATTCCTGACTGTTCAATTTTCAGAGTGCAATCAATTCTGCAAAAAATTAATTTCATTCCAAGTCATAAACTTTGTACATACACTAGCTAATTGTGCAAGTTGAAATATAATTTTGGTGATGGTACATAACTAGTTTTGGAGTACAGACATTGATTGGTATTCATTCTGAGAACTTCCTTGCATTACTACAGACTGACAAGGCTTCAATGCTTGACGAAGTGATTGAATACCTGAAGCAATTGCAAGCTCAAGTCCAAATGATGAGCAGAATGAGTATGCCACCAATGATGTTACCAATGGCCATGCAACAACAACTTCAGATGTCCATGATGGCACCAATGGGCATGGGGATGGGAATGGGCATGGGACTTGGTATGGGGATGGACATGAACAATATCAATCGGTCCAACATCAGTGGCATCTCTCCTGTTCTTCACCCTACTGCTTTCATGCCTATGACCTCATGGGATGCTGGCTCTGGTGACCGGATACAAGCTAATTCACCGGCGGTAATGGCAGATCCCTTTTCCACATTCCTCGCGTGCCAATCACAGGTAAACACGTGTTGGATTCTCTGTTGACAATTCAGCCACAGCTTGGCATTCAGTGCATTGTCAAGTTTTATTGATTTTGCAAAGATTTTGCTTTTGTTTGCTTTTTCTTTGGCTTTTCTTATAGTGATTGAAAGGAACCCCGGCTTATTATGTTGAACAACAACGACTGAGTCATTTGTTGTATACTGATTTCAATCAGGACGAGTCAAATCATATTTAATCTTGCCTTAAGGAGTGTTTACTTTGCTAAGATGATGACAAAATATTAGCAATTATTTGTAGCATAAATCTCGGTCATATTGAAAGATACGATACTTTCTCTAAACTTTCTTAAAGTTAAAATTCATTTTGACTGACTTTATAAAAGTTTTTAATTTATCAAGTCTTCAAAATTCAAATGACATGACACATTGACACCCCACCCCCTGAGAATTGTTTAAAAAAGGGAAGAAACAAAAGTTTTCTTTGTAAATTGTTTCATTTCTACATTTTTTTGCTTGTTTTTATGTCATATATGTTGCTGAATTTATAACTGTCAGTTTCCATTATTTGTTTAGAAACTTTTTTGCGTGTGCCTATATTTTAAAGATCTTGGTTAGTAATTCAATGATCTTTGAGATCGTAAATATGACGATTAGTACAAAATTCAATGCAGCCAATGACCATGGATGCTTACAGTAGGATGGCGGCGGCCATATACCAGCAGCAGCAGCTGCATCAACCTCCACCTTCTAGTTCTAAGAGCTAAGCTTTCTGCAATCTTTGTTTCATTGCTTGCCATGCCTATCTTGGGAGAAATACCAGAAATTGGGTGCATGAGGTTGATATGGTTTAATGTGTGTTTTCTGCAAGAGCATAGATGCAGGGGAGGTGTGTTTAAATGATACAAGTATATTAATGTATTTTAGCTCCAAGAGATGAGGAGATAGCTAAAATTAGAGCCTTTTTGGGGGTAATCAATTGGTAAATAGTTGGTGTACAATATTCTCTTTTAATTTTCAACTGATTAATTTGCAACCTCTATAATGATTTTGTATTTTTTGAATGTATAATGTATAATGTATCTTGATTTGTTATTATTTTTTTAATTTCATTCTGCAATATTGTCTCTTCCTGTTAATTTTGCACCCTAAACCTAATTAAGCTAAGCCTTGTGTTCTTCTGACTTGTTGAGCAATTAAGCTTAATCATGTGATTTCAACTTAAACAAGGTTATGAGGCTCTAATTGCTTAGTGAGCTTGATATTTCAATACAGGTGTCAATTAATTATATCCAGTCCTTTGACAATGCCATCTAACCTGCTAATAAAGTCTCTATTGTCCCACCTTGTGTGTCAGGGATAATTTTTGTGTGGGGGTTTAAGGTTAGAGGAAAAAAAAAAAAAAAACCAAGAGAATTAGAGAGGGGAAAAATGGGGAGAGTAATCCTTTGTATTATGAGAAAGTTCTTTGTCATAATTTGTTGAAATGGTCGATTAGTGAAAAAAAAATGGTCGATCCTTGTGAAAGTAATTGTCCATTACTTACTATCAACCATTTTAGAAAATTGTGTTAAAAGTTGTTTCCTTAGAAGAACCATTTTAATATATTGGAGGTCTCTTGGGTGCTTATGAGCTATACAAAGAGAGATGGATCTCTATTTTTGTTTTTGGGCAAAATTTAGATACAATTTCTTAAGCATTTGTACCATACATTCCTCAATTAAATTCAATCATGTGATTGCATTGACTAATGTAGCATAAAAGATGTTACTTTTCTTGGTTTTAATTAAATTTAATAATGTGATTTATTAGTCGATGCAGTTACATGATTAAATTTTTTTTTTATACTAATGGCATGTTTGAATTAATTAGAAACCTAAGATACAATATTTAAGAAACTTTTAAGAAATTTTATCTAGGTTTTTTGCTTTGCCTTAAACAATTAAGTCATTCCTCTTCCAGTGTATGGAATTTCGATTTAGTTCTTTTGTTCAGGAACAAGAGTTTTATCAATTGAATATCCATCGATCACAATCCTTTGTATTGTTATATTTCAAATTCTTTAATGCAAACAAATTAACATAATGTTTTATTTAAAAAAAGAAGAAGAGTAATCATGTTTTATGAACATGCGATTTGAGTTGAATTCGACTTGTCATCCAATTAAAAAAAGTTATCAGCTACCTACCCAAGATTTTATTTCTTAACAAAAATTAGTCCAATAACATTTGTAAGTTTTATATTATAATATTTAGAGTCTAGTTATAAAAAAAAATTACAAAAATAAGATGCTAAAAATATTTATTATGTATATGGCGTAAACTTAAATTGAATTCTTGCTCAAACTTCTTCAGAATTCTTATAATTAATAACTTTTCTAGGAATCAGTTTGGAAGGACATCATAGAATTAATCCTTTTTTTTTTTTTTTTTTTGAGGGGGAGAATTAATCATTCTTATATAACAGTGTTTCACAACAAAAACTTTGTAGTCTAACTGGTTGGCACCTTTTGGTGTTTCCAACGAAAACATCCTAGATTCAAATTCCTCCTCCCCAACTATCAAACTATCAAAAAATATAATAGCGTTTTTTCAAAACATTTTAATTATCTTTTATTTCTAAATGATTAGTAAAATTCCCTTTTCCTGTAGGGTCATCATCGCTTCACATGAAGTCTATATCTATAAGTTAAAGTCTTGCTAGATTTTTGGGTGGAATATATTAGGTTAAATTGTACCTCTATAATCAACCCTTATTTCCTACCTAAACTATTAAACATGTTATTTTGTTTGTTATATTTTAAATAATTAAAAATCCTTGTCATCAACTAAGGGATAAAAATTCTGATGTAACAAATGAAATTCAAATAACTTAGGTGGATTACACGAAGTGGCAAATTGAATATCTCAATTTTCAATCCATGAGACTTTTAACCCTAAAGATAGCACCAACTTTTTCGCATTTTCTCCTCTCACGTGTTTTGTGATGGGCCTATGTAAGTGTACATGTGATAGGGTGTGAAAAAGTCTCGTGTAAAAATTGGTATTTGTAGCACCACTCATTTTCCCATCGAAAGAATCCAATTCCAATCGAAAAGAAAAGAAATAGTCAAAAAAAAAAAAAAAAATCCAAAATTCTCTCTTAGTTGATGGGGGCACAATCAAAATACATAGAGAATTCCCTTTGAAACCCTAGCTGTAATTACCACCGACTTCTTCCTCTCATTGATGTTGCACACTAACACAGTGGTTGGGGCCCATGTGTTCAATATCAATGGGTACTTCTTGGCGAAGGGCATAGGGACCAGCAAGTTCATTGCATTTGTCTTGGTTGATAGAGTAGTGAGCACACTGCACCTACATTAGGGCCCTGTTAGAGCTCACCTTTTGGACCAAAGTAGCAAGGAGAACCACAAGTACCACAACCACTTCAATTGCATGCTTGACGGTGGAATGTATGCCTTTAAATGTCACAAAAAACATATGTTTGGGAGTATTTTAATTTTAACATGTTCAATGTGATTTCAAGTGGTTCAATGCCTTATGTCAAGCTTCGAATTGATTGATTATGCACTTGGATGAATTATTTGAATTCGTGTTTAGGAAATATGGGTTGGTATTTCCCCAATTAAGAGGGATTTTTATGCTCGAAGGAGGAAATGCAAGTAATAGTGAACTATGGACAATGAGCAAATTAAATTGAAAGTTATCTAGCACCATGACTAATTTTTAAGTAAAATCAAAGCTCATTGAGCTCTAGGACACCAAGTTATACATGATTCAACTAAGTTTAATCGCAAGCAAGACATATTGAAGCCTAATCACGACTATTTTCTAAGTAAAATCAAAGCTTATTGAGCTCCATGACACTAAGTTATTCATGATTAAACTAAGTTTAATTGCAAGTAAGACAGAATGAAGCCTACTTAATCTAAGCAATATAGAGTTCAAAGGTAAAAAATGCTGAGCAACAAACAGATTATAGCCTAAATAAACATTCTAAACACTAAATCAATTTAAAGAAAATGCATTATGGATCACACAAAAATAACAACTAAGATCTTGAATCAAACCAAAATAAACTTATGTTTAAATGAGATTCAACTAAAAACAAGATTACAAGGAACATTTACAAGTATGAACACCTTCTAAAAAACCCTATGAACTACTAGAGAATCTCCTAAGGAACTACTATTACAAGATAATGATTTATGTATAAATAAGTTTGTTAGAGAAGGTTGGTGTTGTTTCTTGGAAACAAGCGCTCTATTTATATTTGAGGCTCACCGGTTACTAATGGTTGTTATCTTCACATGTCTCTCTCTCCCTGGACTTGAATGACAATTGTTGCGATGTTCGAAGCTGTTTTTTTAACTTTTTTTTTTTTTTTTGAGAAAGGTTTTTTTAACTTCTTCATATTGCTTTGATGCCACATTCATTCATTCTAATAATTTCCCCCAGAAGTGCCAAATCTGCATCCCACATATTTCTCCATATTCTAATGCTTTCCACACATGTAAGGGCATTAGTACCCGGCATGCTATATGCCATATGTTGCCTTATTTTACCATTCAAGCACAAAAAAAACCCATTACCCAGTGTTGGAGCAAACACAATAATAATGGAAACAACAGAAAGAGAAACTGAATAATTCACTGAATATTATTAAATTGAGAAGATGAACACAACACTATTTGGACTGAGGCGCGGCACTCGCTCTCTTTAAGGAGATTCAAGCCCTTGGTTGGCTAATCTTTGTAACCGGTGCAGACCTTCTCTGACTTGTCTTCCCCAGGATACAACAGCCCAACAAATGTTGTATGGCTAGAACAGCTTCTGCACAAAGTGTTCAAGCCCAAAGCTCCACCAGAAGAACACCTTTCTTTGGCCCCGAATCTCTCAAGTATTTAGGAATATTATCGAATTCACTTTCTCACACAATGCTCTTTGCTTTTCTCCATTCACTCTTGACATGAAATTAGTCCAAAGCATAGCCATATATATAGTCTTCCAACCCTTCACATAACTTACATGTTATTTATTAATTTAGAAAAAAAACTTCTCTTAATTTATTTAATCTAACTTACATACAAGTAACTCTTTCTTTAACAAAGTATAACTCATCTCTTTATTTATCTTTAGTTATTTGAGTTTTAACATATTTAATTTAAAATGCACTAACATTCCCCCACTCATTTTAATATTAAATTTGGAAAATGAGAGATTACCGGACAAAGAGGGATTATTATGCATCATGAAGGTGTGCTCTGCATTGAACCTTCACTTAGTGAAACAATAATCTCTACTCCAGAGTCAGTAGTGGTCTCCGACTTGAACTATGACTGCTTAAGGGAAATAAAGTATTACTGCTCACACATAATGATCCAGGTGTTGACATGAGCTTTTATAGCTAGCACTTTACGGCCATGTGCTGATCCCAGTTTCATGAGTGTATTTGAGATTAAGTCCAAATCTCATAGGGAGCGACCCCACCCCCACACTCACATAGGTGAAATTTTGTCAAGAGTGCTCCTGTAATTCTGACACCCCACTCATACGAGCTACAAATTTCATTAAGAGTTTTTACTCAACCTCTCCACATTACAGGATAAATGCACTTACATCATAGGGATGAATAATTAGAAAATTATTTACAAAATAAATAATTAAAAAAAAATGAATAGTGCATTTCTTACGACCATTGTATGATTCGTTTTTCCCATTGAACCCAATTCTCAGGATCTCTGGTCCTTGGGTTGGGTATCCTCATACATGGCTCATGATTCTATGGACTTTAGTCCCATCCCCCTCGATGTATTCCAGACCCTATCTTTTGTTAAGGCCTTAGTTAATGGATCTGCAAGATTATCACAAGATTTAACATATTCTATATTAATGATGCCATTACTCAAATAAGATCTCACAGTACTGTGTTTTCTTCTTATGGGTCTGGATTTGCCGTTATAAAAACGATTACGTACTCTACCAATTGTAGCAGTGCTATCACAATGAATTAAGATAGGTGGAATTGGTTTTTCCCAAAGAGGAATTTCATGCAACAAATCTCTCAACCAGTTTGCTTCCTCACTTGCTGAAGCTAAAGCTATAAGCTCAGCCTCCATAGTAGAGTTAGCAATAATAGTTTGTTTTTTAGATTTCCAACATATTGCACCACCACCCAAAGTAAAAATGTAGCCAGTGGTAGACAGAGAATCACCTGACAAAGTATTCCAGTCAGCATCACTGAAACCTTCAAGAACAGCAGGATATTTTTTATAAAACAAACCATGTAATTTGGTACCAGATAGATATTTCATAACTCGCTCAATGGCTTGCCAATGATCTCTACTAGGCTTGCTAGTAAATCTGCTAAGTACTCCTACTGCATAGGCAATGTCAGGTCTAGTACAATCAGTAGCATATCGCAAACTACCAATTATGCTAGCATATTCCTTTTGATTAACGACATCATTGTCATTATTAATAGGAAACAAATGAACACTAGAATCAAAAGGAGTAGCTACACTTTTAAGATCATGAAAATTATATTTTTTCAAAATTTTCTCAATATAATGAGACTGCTCAAGATAAATTCCATCACATGTTTTTGTAATTTTCATGCCCAAAATAAGATTAGCCTCACCAAGATCTTTCATATCAAAATGGCTTCTAAGCATATTTTTTGTTTCATTTATAACATGCAAATTAGAGCCAAATATTAGCAAGTCATCCACATAGAGGCTAATAATTACATGTGAGTTTTCCCAAGTTTTATAATAGATGCATTTGTCAGATTCATTTGACTTATATCCATTTTCAATCATGCAATAATCAAATTTTTCATGCCATTGTTTAGGAGCTTGTTTTAAGCCATATAGAGATTTAGTTAGCTTACACACCTTACTTTCTTGACCATACTCTACAAATCCTTCGGGTTGGTCCATATAAATTTCCTCATCTAGGTCCCCATTCAAAAAAGCTGTTTTTACATCCATTTGATGAATTTTCAAATCATATATAGCTGCAATAGCAATTAGTAATCTAATGGATGTAATTCTAGTAACAGGAGAAAAAGTGTCGAAAAAATCAACATCAGCTTTTTGCTTAAAACCTTTTGCAACAAGTCTAGCTTTAAACTTGTCTATTGTGCCATCAGGTTTAAGTTTTTTCCTAAGGACCCATTTACAGCCTATTGTTTTACAACCAGGTGGTAAATCAACTAACTTCCATGTTTTATTAGAAATAAGCGAATCTATTTCATCATTTACAGCCTCTTTCCAAAATACACAATCAGGTGATAATAAAGCTTCTTTCAAAGTAAGAGGATTTTCATCAACATTAAAAACATAATAGTCAGGGCCAAAATCTTTTTCAACTCTAGCTCTTTTACTCCTTCTAAGTTCAATTTCAAGATTTTCTTGATTTTGTGAATGAGTTGAAGAATTAGGTTGAGATAACACATTTTCTATAACTTCTTTGCCCCCACTATTTTTAAATTTAAAAGGAAATTTTTCCTCATGAAAGATAGCATCACTTGATTCAAAAATCACATTATTTTCAATATTCAAAAATCTATAGGCTATACTGTTTATTGCATATCCAAGAAAAGCACAGGTGGTAGCTCTAACACCCAATTTAGGTATTTTGGGATCTGTTAACCTTACAAAGGCTAAGCAACCCCAAACTTTAAAATATCCCAAATTTGGCTTATGCCCCTTCCACAACTCAAAAGGTGTGAGTTTAGTCTTTTTGTGTGGCACTTTATTTAAAACATGACAGGCTGTTAAAATTGCTTCCCCCATAGATTTAGAGGAGCACCTGACTCAATAAGCATGGCATTTGTTAAATTAATCAAAGTTCTATTTTTTCTTTCAGCCACACCATTAGATGCAGGTGAGTATGGAGGAGTAGTTTCATGGATAATTCCCAAGGACTGAACAAATGAGCTGAACTCAATAGATTCATACTCCCGACCTCTATCACTTCTAAATCTTTTTATTTTTCTACCGAATTGGTTCTCAACTTCTCTTAGAAATTCTTTAAATTTCTCAAAAGCATCACTTTTATTTTTTAATAGATAAACATATGTATATTTCGAGAAATCATCAATAAAGGTGATGAAATACCTATTTCCTCCTCGAGTTAATTTTCCTTCAAATTCACAAAGATCTGTGTGAATTAGTTCTAACAATTCAGTATTTCTTTCAACATTTTTATGAGGTCGTTTTGTAATTTTAGCTCGACTGCATGCTTCACATTTTTCAAAGTCTTTTGTTAGTCTTGGGATTAATCCTATGTTACTCATAATTCCCACATATCTACTGTTTATATGACACAAGCGAGCATGCCAAAAATTCACAGAAGACAGCATATAAACAGAACTAGCAAATGACATATTATTTTCAATATTTAGTTTGAACATTCCATCACAAGCATACCCTTTGCCCACAAATAATCCTTTCTTAGAGATTACATATTGATCAGATTCCATTGTTTGTTTGAAGCCAGCTTTATTTAGTAAATAGCTTGACATTAGATTTTTCCTTATGGACGGAGTGTATAGCACATCTTTCAAATTAAGCACACGTCCAGAGGTAAATTTTAGCTCAACCTCACCACTCCCAAGTACCTTGGTTTTACTAGAGTCACCAAGCATAATTGTTCTTTATTTTTCAAAAGGAGTGTATATTTTGAACCAATTTTTATCATAGCAGACATGCCTATTGGCACTAGAGTCTGCCCACCACCCTTCAACATATTGGATCATGTATATGTCTGTAATCATAGCCACTAAAGGCTCTTCAGTAACATTAACCTGTGGGACAGATCCATGTTTTCGAAATTTGCAAAATCGAGCAATATGCCCACTCTTGCCACAGACAAAACATGCATTAACTTGTTGGTTATTGGAAGGGGGTCCTTGGTTCTTATTCCTTTGACTAGGGTTGCCCCTATTGTGAGGTCTACCATAATTTTTCATATTTTTCTTTCTTGGTCTCAATTGAGTATTTTTAGGAAAATGATCTTTGGGCTGGTTATTACTTGCTGAAATTAAATTTACCTTGGTGGTAGAATGTCCATTACCCTCTTGTGTTATAAGTGCATCTTGTCCTCTAGCTTCCTCCTTTATGCGAATGCGAGTGATCAAGGATTCTAGGGACGTCTCCTTTTGCTTATGGCGCATTGATTTTTGGAACTCTTTCCATGATGGTGGTAGCTTGTCAATGATACCAGCCACAATAAGGTTGTCCTCAATCTTTATGCCTTCGGATCTAACTTCTGCTACGATCATTTGAAAGTCTTGAACCTGTTCCACAACAGATTTGGTATCCACCATTTGATAGCGAAAGAAACGACTAGCCGCATATTTCTTTGCACCAGCCTCTTCAGTGTCATATTTGCTTTGTAAAGCCTTCCAAATTTTCTTTGCAGAATTGTATGTAGTATTATAATAATCATAAAAATGATCCGCAAGACAATTTAAAAGATAATGACGACATTTATACTCATCTTGTTCATACTTATCTATTTTTTCTTGATGATCATAAAGTTCGTCTTCGGTCATGTCGTCAGTAGAGACCTTGTTTGGATTTTTCTCAGTGAGGACATAGGCTACCTTAAAAAGGCTTAGATAAAAAAGGACCTTGGCTTTCCATCTTTTGAAATGGGCTCCCTTAAAACGGAAGGGCTTGTTGAGATCTCCAACATTGTCATTTGGCTTCTCAGTTGTTGGCTCCATTTTGAATCTCCTTAAAATTGTTGGAGCAAACACAATAATAATGGAAACAACAGAAAGAGAAACTGAATAATACGCTGAATATTATTAAATTGAGAAGATGAACACAACACTATTTGGACTGAGGCGCGGCACTCGCTCTCTTTAAGGAGATTCAAGCCCTTGGTTGGCTAATCTTTGTAACCGGTGCAGACCTTCTCTGACTTGTCTTCCCCAGGATACAACAGCCCAACAAATGTTGTATGGCTAGAACAGCTTCTGCACAAAGTGTTCAAGCCCAAAGCTCCACCAGAAGAACACCTTTCTTTGGCCCCGAATCTCTCAAGTATTTAGGAATATTATCGAATTCACTCTCTCACACAATGCTCTTTGCTTTTCTCCATTCACTCTTGACATGAAATTAGTCCAAAGCATAGCCATATATATAGTCTTCCAACCCTTCACATAACTTACATGTTATTTATTAATTTAGAAAAAAAACTTTTCTTAATTTATTTAATCTAACTTACATACAAGTAACTCTTTCTTTAACAAAGTATAACTCATCTCTTTATTTATCTTTAGTTATTTGAGTTTTAACATATTTAATTTAAAATGCACTAACACCCAGTCTTCTACTCCTAAAAAAATTTGCAATTGTGTTATAGTACTATCATAAATTTACGATGGTACTATAGCAGCATTCTAAAACCGATTAATATTTTTTTATTCTCACCGACAAATATCTGCCTCTTTATCTCTCTTCATTGTCTCATCTTCTCTCTCTCTTGACAGAACATAGCTTCTTGGTCTCACATCTCTCTCACAATACGTGGTTCATTTTTTTCTGGTGTGGTTATGGGTCCGGCGTTATCTAGTGGTTCGGCGGTGTGGGTCGTTTCTTGATTTGCTTTTAATGGGTTTTAGTTTTAGATTGTTCTAGGTTGTTAATGGGTTGATTGGTGGTTATGGGTTGATCGAGTGGGTTGAGATCGGCGTGGGTTTTGATCGAGTGGTTCGTGTAGCAGTGGAGATCGGCATGGGTCATGGCGAGGTCGTGCATGGTAGAGATGGGCGTGGTGAGATTGGGTGGGTTGTGGCAGAGGTGAGTGGGTTTTAATTATGCGTGGATTCCAATTCTGATGGAGTTTTGATTTTGATTTTTTGCTATGGATTTTGGGTGGGTTTTGATTTTTTGCTATGGATTTCTGATGGGGTGGATTCCGATTTTGGATTCCGATTGGTTGGACTTTGGTTGGATTTTGGATTCTGCTTGATTGGACTTTGGATTTTGGGTTTGGATTGGTTGGTGTGGTGGGTGGTGTTTGGTAGTTGTGGGTCACTGTGTTGGTTTGATTTAAAATGATTCTTGGTGGTGGGTGGTGTGACTATGTTGCTCAGCGGAGGTGGGTGGTGTTTGGTTATTGTGGGTCACTGTGGGTTTGTTATTGTTATGTTCATCTTTGCTCACTGTGTTGGCTTGATTTAAAATGATTCTTGGTGGTGGGTGGTGTGACTGTTGCTCAGCGAAGGTGGGTGGTGTGACTGGGAATTTGGACGGTGGCGGTGGTGGGTGGTTGAGAGAGAGAGAGAGAAACAGAGATTAGAGAGAGAAGTTAGAATATTTTTATATTATTTTATATTATTTTAATGTGTAGTATGGTAAAATAAAAGGTAGGATGTTAAAGCATTCACATTTGGACTTGTAAATGGAAAAATATGGTATATTGTAGCATCAAAGCACATTTAACATGTATTACCCGGTCTTCTAATTGCAATTTTTTTTTGCAATAGTGCTATAGTACCGTCTTACTAATATGACGGTTCTGTAGCATATGGAATAAATATTATATTATTTTTTTGGTCCTTCTTTCTCTCTTTTCATTTCTTTTCTCTGAGTCTTCTCCTTCGTTCAGCCCTCAATCCTCACTTCCTCTCTCACATCTCTCTCTCTCTCTCTCTCTCTCTCTCTCTCTCTCTCAAAGCTAGCCACTGGAGTTGGGTTGAAGATCGGAGTGGTCAGGGCATGGCAATCGACGTGGCGGAGATCGGCGTGGTGAGATTGACGTGGCATAGACAGGCGTGTCAAGATTGGCAACCGAGTCCCACTACAACCCCTTGTTGGAGGATTTGTTTTTCCTCCTTTTGATATTATCAAGCCCCACCATGTTGATCTGGCCATTCAGTCCCTCTTGAACAACTTGTCAACCCCTCCCTCCATTTCTGTTACTTTCTATTTTGGTTGCTAAAGACAAAGAGAACCATGTATTGTCTTTTCGATTTCCATTGCAATATTTGTATACAAGAACTGATCTTGTGAGCTTGAAAGAAAAAAAGAAAACGTTGATTGAATTAATGGCTAATTGGTGGTTAAAGAGAGAGATGGGGGAGAAGAGAGAGAGATTGAATTATATTATTTTATTGGGTAATATAAATTATTTTAATGAGTAGAATAATAAAATAGAATATGAGATAATGAGTGTGTTAAAGTGTTTGGATGATCAAACACTTTAACACACCCTTATGAATTTCTCAGCAACCAAGTAGAGTACTAGTGATTGCACGTGTGATAAATTATTTGGATTGGATTTCTGTTGGATTTGGATTGCTGGGCTTTTGGTGGGTATTTGCTTGGTTTTGTTAATTTTAATTCGGCTTTTTGGTTCTGGTGGGATTTTGGTGGGCAGTAGTGGCAGTGGCGTGGTGGTAGTGAATGGGTTGTGAGTTTTATGTGCAGTGGTGATTGGTGGTTAAAGAGAGAGATGGGGAGAAGAGAGAGAGATTGAATTATATTATTTTATTGGGTAATATAAATTATTTTAATGAGTGGAATAATAAAATAGAATATGAGATAATGAGTGTGTTATAAAATGGTATGATATAAATGATAAAATAGTTTTTGAGATGGTAAAATGAGATTTTTTTTAGAGATTGGATGTGAATGCTCTTAGGTGTGTTGTAAAATAATATGATATAAATAGTAAAATAATTTTTGAGACAATAAAATAGAATTCTTTGTAGAAACGTTCTAATCCTCCTGTTCTACTATTTGTCATATTTTTAGCAACTCAGGAAAATTTTATTTAACCCCAGTACACGTTCCTCGTATGTTATTGGTGTAATCCTAGGACAATCACGTGTTTATGACACCAAATTTTGTGTTCAATGATTGATTTGACAGTTATCACTACTTTTAATGATTTTAAAATACCCTTTTGGTTGGAATTCCTTTTATTACCTGCTTGTTCAAGCACACTTTTAAAATACACTCCATGCTCCTGCTATTAACTTTGCCTCATAATTCAAGCACCACTTTTTATGGCTTGAGCCCAGAAGTCCTATTAAGAGATGGAGAAGAAAATTCCATCTAGCACTTCTATTTTAAGTGCCTCTAACCTTGCTTTTATGGTGCAAACTAGATTATCGAGACAAAAAAAAAAAAAAAACCTTTTCTCCCTTTACAGTTGCTAATTGTAAAGTAGATGTGGGAAAATCCTCTTCTTTTCAAATTTCAAGTGTTACTTCTTCTGGAGCCAGTGTCCTAGGCCTTGCTTTTTCTACACGCTTTCCCGAAAGAGTTAATCTTAAGTTTTCTTTAGGATTCGTTTGGTTAGAAGGATGAAAAACTTTTTTGTTTGGATGGAAAGAGAAATGGGAGTATACAAAATAGAGTTTGTATAAAAATACTCATATGTCCTTATTAAAAATGATGGCCAATTAAAAAAAAAAAAAAAAAAGGCAAACAACCAACCCAAAATGGCAATCACCAAGTTTATTTATTAATTTATTTGGTTAAAATCACCAAGTTTATTTAAAAAAAAAAAATTCATGCCCAGTATAAAATAAGAAATAAATAAATAACGTCCAAAAAAAGATAGTGTATGCCTGTATGTTTATCACACTAAAAAAAAAGAAGTAAAAGAAAAAAATGACAAAACAACGTCTAGTACTCCAATTAAACCCGAAAGAAGAAATAAGAAAAAAGAAAAAAAAAATGGTAGGGAGCACAGTTACACCGAGTAGCCAAAAAAGTAAGAAGGAAATATGACAATTTTGTCCAAATATTTTTGCCCCCTTTTTTGCCCCATTTGCTTTCCAATTTGGAGAGATTGTATTTTGCCGGGGTAGGAGGGAAAACTTATGGGTCTCAAATACCGTTTTCTCCCTACTTTTCTCTCCTTTATGTTCCATTCACTCTATAATCACTCCAACCGAACGAAGCCTTACTTTACAATAGTGCATTAACATATTGTAGTAAGTTTATACCTGGGGTGATTGAGAATCTATCATCTTGATCGAGTCTTAGCCTATATATCTTATACACAATGAATATTTTGGGTGACTCAAATGCATACACACATCATAGAGAAATGGGTCAAATCTGGGATTCGGGATTTGTGAGACCATTTTAATATCAAAGCATGTGTTCCTATTAGCACTAGCATAGGATGTGCTAAGTACTAAATTTTTAACATTTAGTGCACCAAACACAAAAAGTCACCCCATCAAACATGTCAAATGCGAAATAAATTTGACATGAACTACAATAACATTCAACAATAGTAGCGTGTAGGGAGATGTGGTATAAATAATTAAGTATTTGGTTATATTTTATTCAAAATTTCTCTTTCTTCGTGACGGTTGGGAATTATTTAATAATAATTTAAATTTTTTCTCTCTTTTATCACTTTAATAACATTGGGAACAACAAAAAAGAATTAAAAAAAATATTTAAATAAAGTAGTAAAAATATAGTATATGATAAAGGATATATTGTAAGGTAGTGTGCTAAAATAAATAAAGTAATATTTATTTTTTTTAGAAGGAAATAAAGTAACTTTTTTGATATATCAAAATAACTTTTTTTTTTTTTTTTTTAAAGAACGCTTGATGCTATTTCTCTAATTCGTTGATTTTAGCAGCTTTATCCTTATTGTGGTCTCCTCGAATCAATACCTTCCATTTTTCTAAGGGCTTTATGTGCCCATCCATCAAAGACGTTTTCAACTTAATTGGTTTACCAACGGATGGACTCTTGTTCACAACAAACTCTCCATTGATTTTGTCCTAGAGTATTCTGGTCCAACAACTCTAGTGGCCCTAGGATGTGGTAGTTTACTCTCCTCCCAGCATAAGAAATTTAATTAGAAGTGACATATTTCAAATTAAACCATATACTCTTATTAGAAGTTTCAAATTAAATTCTATACTTTAAAAATATGTAAATTCAAATTTAGTTTAAATCGGATGTTATTTACTACTAGTCACAGACGAACGCGATGCATGAGAATAGATAATTATATTTTAGTTATGGTATAATATATAAGTTGTTCTCTAAATTTTGTAGAAAATAATTTGTTCTCCCAAAAACTTAAATAATTTCTAATATTATTTTTCATTTATCTATCTCAAAAAATATATCATCATTTTGATAAATTATGTTTTTGTGCGTTATATTTTCCTAATTTTTTTCCTATACAACTAAACTGTTTGAGTTTCAAATATATTATTCAAAATTAACGTTCTCTTAAAAAGAGATATTATATTTATAATTTTTATTATAGTAGGAGTAGTTTCAAACTATTGATTGAGTTTTGTTTACTGATATAGATATATGAGACTGGAACTGCATATTTCATTAACATTCCTAACAGCGGTGGAGCTAGGGGGGTCAAGAGGGGGCAATTGCCCCCCCTGACCTCACCCAAACACACACCCCCTTAATATATATCTTCCTATATTTTATTGGTGTATGTTTCAGTTTGCTTTAAGCTTATATTCTGCATGTAATATTGTGCTACGGGGCTGTCACTTTTGGCACCACTTGTAATGTACTTTTCTTGGCTGATGATTACCAAGAAGCTCATTATATTCCCTTAAAAATATCATTTTTAGTAATAATAGCTTTGACTTGAAATTTTATTTTGAAAATATTTCAAACTCGTCTAATATAATGAAGAGAAAAATTCTTATATGTACTCTATGTAATCTTGAAATTAAAAAATGGTATATTATCACAACATCTCCAACCAATGTGCCAAAAATTTTATGTTGCTTTCTTCAATTCTTCTATAATGCTTTTACGATAAACAAAATATAGCATAGAATAAATAAACATCAATACTTTTATGATTTAAAAATGAAAAACGCCATACATTCTATTTATAAATAAAAAATCTAATGCTATGCACGAGGAAAAAAAAGAAACAACCTAACACTTACATTATATTTTATATGCTAATCAAATTTTTTGATTAATTAGTTAAGTATTTTTTTAATTATACTAATTAAAAATATTGAAATTGATTTTGCCTTCTACTCTTTATTTCATCTTGCCCCCCCTAAACTAGAATCCTAGCTCCGCCATTGATTCCTAAGAGACTATACCATCTTATAAATTTAATATTTAAAATATTATGTTGGAACAAAAGTACACTTTTTGTCTAAAGTTAAACACTTCATGTATCAAAATGAAAGAAAATAATCTATATAACAACATAAAGAACACATGATCTAATTTTTTTTTTTTTTACTACATATATTTTTATTTATTAAGATTTAATTGCCTTTAACTAGATCTTTATATTGCATTTTTGTTGCTATACTCCTGTTCAGCATTTTCATACATCACATCATTGGCCACATCATTATTCTTTTTATTATTTATTTTTTACTTTTAATTTTTTGACAATATTAAATATATAAATATATTAGCTTCACAAATTCATCTTAAACAGTTTTAACTTTACACATTCATTTTCTTTAATTTTGATGTTATAATTAAATAATAAATCAATGAAAAATAAAAATAAAACTATTGTCTATACATATTCATCTTGGGCAGTTTAATTTTAATAGTTGATAAGCACATTGAAATACATAGCCAACATTGTATTTGATATAAATTCAAAATCTCACTTTCAAAATAACTAAGTATTATGTCAAAAAAAAAAAAAAAAGTTAAACAAAAGCTAAAAGAGGGAGAGAGTAGACTTGTGATGGAAAACTTAAAAAATCAAACACACTACCAAATCTTATATATGATTCATCAACCAAAAGTTATGTTACAAAAAATAATAAATAATAAAAATATATATATATATATGTAGAGAGAGAGAGAGAGAGAGAGAGAGAGAGAGAGAGAGAGAGAGAGAGAGTAATCACCTTTTTTGGGAGAGAAATAGAAAATAAAATGAGAAAAAGAAGCATAAAAAAATAGTCATAAGTCAAACACCAAATTATCCAAGCCATGATATATAATAGAATAGCATTATAATCTTGTAAACTATATTTATATGCAATAGAATAACATTTAACAATCATAGAAAAAAAAACTTAAAAACACAAAACCAAATTGCAACCCAATGTAAAGTTCTAAAGAACACATAAATAAATCAATCCAAAGTAGAGATACAACAAATAAAAATTCAAACAAAAATAAACCATGAGAGAGAGAGAGAGAGAGAGAGAGAGAGAGAGAGAGAGAGAGAGAGAGAGAGAGAGTAACAACCTTTTTCATGTGTGAAAATATGTATAGAATGAGAGAAAGAATGAGAATAAAATGAGTCAAAATAAAAGGAAGAGGAAGAGTTAGATGAAGAATGACATTAAGGTTGAAAGTAGTGAATAGATGAAAAAGTAAAAGAGAGGTTATGATTGGAAGTTGTTAGGACATATATGTTTCATGTTAGGAACATATGTCATCATGTGTTGGCCAATCCTTAGACAAAACACACTTTATTTGTAATTGGCTAGATCTAGGATGCGTTTAATACTTCAAGGAACAAGGTTTCAAGATCAAGTGTTAAAGTCATGCAAATCTGTTCAAGAAACAAGTGATGAAGTGCTGGTTTTCAAATCTTAATAGTTAGTATCTATTGAGATTTAAAAAGTTGTTTTAGCTCGATACTCGACAGCTGCTCGATAGATAGGGTATCTATCGAGATTTATGAAAACAGATTTTCAATTTTGATTTTCATCCAATTCGTGATTAGATGTTTGGGCTTTCTTTTCTCACAACCTTAAACATATATAAGAATTATTTTAAGGCCATCACAGGTTGCACAGTTGTACCAGCATAAAGCAAAGAGTTGTTCATGCAAATTGTGATCGGATACCTAATTTGTCCTAGTTCTTTTTTCTTTTGAAGAAGTTACTGTGTTTGTACGTAGTTGGGTTTTGTGACCAAGCAGCTTCAAGATCTTCATCGTGTTGAAGAACTAAAGAACTTTGCAGCCAAGATCTTTTTCAAGTTGGTAATTAAGTTGCGTACTAGGATCCGCTTGTCTATTGGTTAGTCACCTACTAGGAGCCGCACATTAAAAGGAGAGATTGTCACTACAGAATAAGTCCAATTATGTATTGGGGTAAGGGTGCAACTGTAGGTTAGTATAAGGTACTAAGATTTTTTTACTTGTAACCGCTTGTTGTGATAATAGTGAATTCTTAAGAGTGGTGACTTTAAAATCACCCGGTGGAGTTTTTGCTTTGGAGGTTTTCCCCATTTGTAAACAAATTACCGTGTTAACTTTATTTTCCGCTATATTTTATTATAGTTGGTGATTTGTTTATACTGCCATGTATTTTGTATGTTAATCTGATTAATTAATCAACTTGGCTAATTAATTGGTTAATTCATTACAATGGGTCAATACATTCTTAACTTATCAAGTAGTATTAAAGCAGGCATACTCTAATTAGGTTGTAATCTTTACTGTGTGATCCATTGACCCCTGTTGTCATGGATAGAAGACAGTCACTCATTATACTTCCTTTATTTGATAATACTAACAACGCATACTGGAAAGTACGCAGAGAGCTTTCTTGTACTCTTTAGGTGCAAAATTGTAGCAAGTTGTGGAGATAGGTTGGACCAAGCCGAAGGAAGTGTCGGCCGATTGGGATGATGGTAAGATCAAGACGGCAAATTTCAACAGCAGGGTATTGAATGCCTTATTCAGTGCGGTCACGAATGAGGAGTTCAAGAAGATATCCTCTACAGAAACTGTTAAGAAAGCATGGACCATTCTCCAAAAAACTTATGAGGGAACCAAGACTGTTAAGGATTCGAAACTTCAGAGACTCACTATAAGCTTTGAAGAGATCAAGATGAAGGAGGATGAGTCATTTGATAAGTTCTATGCTAAGCTTAAGGACATAGTGAACTCAGTTTTTAATGTTGGAAAAACCATTCCTGAACCTAAGATTGTGAGAAAGGTGCTCACATTTCTACCAGAGAAGGGAGATTTCATGCCAAGATCACCTCTATTGAGGAATCAAAGGTTATCGACAAAATCCCTTTGACAGAGCTGGTTGGTAATCTGCAGACCTGTGAATTGGGTTTGACAAGGATTGAGAAATCAAGTAAGAGTAACCGCATAACATTGAAGGCCAAAAGCAGTGACACAAATGAGTTTTTAGACGATGAAGATTCTAAAATAAAGTCTTACATCGCAAGATAATTCAAGAAGTTTATGAAGAATGCTAATACAAAGGGCTTCAACAGGGACCGTAGGCAACTTAGTTCTTCTTAGTCTAAGAGCCAAGACAAATGAAAGAAGGATGCTAGAGATAACGGTCAATACACTATTCCCTTAGGACCTATGTGTTTCGGGTGTCAAGGATTTGGACACATGAAACAAGAGTGCCCTACTTATCTTAAGTCTATAGGGAAGAGCAAGGCGCTTGCTGTTACTTTGAGTGACACTGAACTTGAGGATGATTCCAAAAATAAGGATAATAGAATCCTAAATTCCTTGACCGCCGCTGTGAATCCTACCGAGGGGGTTGTAGAAGCCATGGATGAAGAAGAGGATTTAGTGGAGTCCAAGTTTGAGAAGACGGATGAACAAGACGACATCCATACAGCCTATGCAAAATTATACAAGGTCTCCGAAAAGCATGAGAAATTATATAAGTTGGCCACCAAGAAGCTCAGTGATGTGGAGCTTGAACGAGAATAAATCTCCACAATGTTTGATGAAGCTAATCAGACTATTGAGCATTGCGGTTTGAGAATAATTTCTTGGCTAAGAAAACCAAGAAGCTCGAGGCAGAGCTATTCCAAATTAGAGCTCAGTTCGAGATGACTTCAAGTGCAAAGCTTGATGAGATGCTCATTATGTAAAAATCTGTCTCTGATCGAATTGGTTTAGAATTTGATTTCTCTTCTCCTAATATTACTTCTTCCAGTACTACTGTTTTTGTTTCTTCTGCTAATAATGTTGAATCTGAAAACAATGATGTCAAAACTGTGTTAGCTAGTAAGAACATAGATAAGGGAAAATCTATCTTAGTAGCACCCTCTAAGCTTGCTAAGAAAGAAACCAAAAACCCTAGAGCTAAGAAGGGCAATACTCAAAAGCCTAAATAGAAGAAGCAGCATCTCTATCATCACTATGGAGCAGCTGGATATACTCGACCTAATTGCTATAAGTGGCTAGCCACTCAACAGAGTAACAGTACAATCTCATATGGAAACCAGAATCAGTTTCCATCCTTTCTTGCTCCTCTTGGAGATCTTCTCAAAGCCCTCATGTTCCTTTCGAACTTGAACAGTTGCAATTCTTCCCCTTCACCACTGGTTCAAAGGTTCGCTAAAAGGAAAGGTTCTTCCAAGGTGTGGAAAAAAAAAATGCTCTAAGTGATTTAGTCACTTTTCTCTCTCTTCCTCTTTTTTTGTGTTTGCATTACTTGTGTGTTTTAATTTATTATTTTGAGTCAGTCTCATTTTTATGCATTACTTTGCTTAACATGTTTTTGTTTGTCTATTTTCAATTTTGCTTTATTTTGTTTAAAAAAAAATTGAAAAAAAAAATACAAAAACAGTGCGTGTTTGTGTACATTAGTACTTGTGCACCTTGAATGGCCATTGAAACAAAGTTTTCTAAATTTTGTATCTCTTGTAACTTAGATAAGTATCTCTATGTACAGCTAAGCAAATGAGGTTTGTGGCTAATGTTTGTGATGAGTAAGATTAAGTAATCTCTTGTACTTAAAACTCATATCACTCTTTTTAATGGGAAGGATTAGAAAATCCTAAGAGAAAAACATAAATAACCATCTCATCACTGTTGCCTGCCAATCATGAAATGGCATCTGTATGCTTCAGCATTGCAAAAGTGCAATGTCAAAAGCTTAATATCATTGTGTATTTCTTTTATCTTTCTCATATGTCCATGCATGATATGCATAATAAAAGAAAATATGCAAAGAAAAAATAAAGTAAAAAGAATCAAAATACTTTAAATATGATTACAAGCGTGTATTCTATGAGATGTGAGAGTTATAAAATGTACCTTGAAGGTGATAGTCCCCATCAAGCAGTTATGATCATGTGTGAGTTCATTTGATTTGCTCATCTCTCAAATCGTCATACAATGTAGACACTTATGCAATCTTGAGATGTTTTTTTACACATAACTCGCAATATTCTTTACTACTTTTGATACATGTGCGGGTACAATGTGATTTGGCTATCACAAGATTTACTTGTGTTAATGTATACCTACTAAACTGTCTTGACTTGTTTTTGAAATATAAAATTGGTTAAACTTGTTTAGATTGTGTGTGTGTGTGTGTATTTTGGATCTAAATGCTTGACATTTTTCTTGATTAAGAGATGTTTTTGAGAGATTAAAATGTTGTTTGGATCTTTGATTGAGTAGCATGCTTGATTGTATTCATATCTGTGTTTTTCTCTTCTTTGAAAAACTGTTATAAGCAATCTCGATAGCTTTTCAATTCATTGAGAAAGTTTCTATCTCCTCGATAGTTTCTCGATCCATTGAGCCATTTTTGCTGTAGACACCTCTGGATAGCTTCTCGATAGATGTATTTGTTGAACTTTAAACCTCGATACCTCTCGATTTGTCGAGAATTATGGTTTTCTATATACAGGGTCAGCGCGATTTCTTCTTCATTTTTCTCGATCTCTCTTGATTCTTTTTGACTTCTCACCTTCCTAAACTCCTTTCTCTCACTCCAAACTTCATTCCCATTAGATTTTTGGCCTAGATCAAGCTTTTCTTCTCTGGTAAGGGTCTTTAATCCTTCATTCTTCATGCATTCCATGCATTAGATTTAGGTTTTTGGGTTTTTGAAAATTTTTTGGGGTTTTTCAAAATTGATGAGGTTTTTGCAAAATTTTGGGATGGGTTTTGTATAATTGATCCTAAATGCTCATGCATTGCATCACATTTTGCATTGTAACGATGTTTCATGCATTTTAGATGCGTGTTTACTTTATTGCAAACTTGTGTTCTGGTAGGTTTGGACTGGGTTGAGCACATGATGCTTTTAAGTTTGCATGTCACATGTTATGCATGCATACCTTCATTTGTTTATATTCTTATATTGAATTGTTTGGTGCTCTTCTGTTTGTCTCCCTCTCTCTCCTTATTTCAGTTTGCATTGTGGCACCTAAGTGTAAATCTACTTCGTCGTGAAACCCTTTTAATTTTGGGGCATCTTCCTCTGATTCTACTCCTCCTCATCTTTGGTTCCGTGATGAGAAAGCTTGTAAGGACTTCTCTGAGAACTTTTCTCGACAAAACATTCATTTGGAACGCCAAGTCATTTTATTGGATTTCTCTGACACTGACCTTCCTACTGTCATCTACAGTAGGGGTTGAGAGTCGTTTGGTGGCATCCTGGTCACTTGTCTTTTCGTGATCATATAAGAGTTTCACTCCAATATGCACGAATTCAATTCTTCAGTACCTTATTTTTCTACTCGCATTCAAGGTACGCGCATTGTGGTCACTTCGGATATTGTATCCGAGGTTCTCCATGTCCTGAGGGTAGCGCATTTTGACTACCCTGGTTGTGGTCATCCTAGGACTGTGTCCAAAGACAGGCTCATGTCTCTATTCTGTAGGACTCCTTCTTCTTGGAGTGATCGTTAGAACACCCGTTGCTCGATCTTTGCTAAAGGTCTGAGGTTTCTTAATATGGTAATGACTTTTGTTCTCCATCCTTTGTCTTACTATAACTTTATCACAGAGCCTCGTGTTCAATTTTGTTATCCCTCCTAGAGAACCTCTCTATTGGCTTCCCTTCTCATTTCATCCTCTCCCTTATAGATGTCTATAAGAATACGACGACTTGTGATAAGCTTATCTTCCCTTTAGCTATCACGAGGATCCTTCGCCCTTTTTCTCTCTCCTTTCCTATTTTAGATCATTTCCCTATCATGTGTGCCATTGATGAGGTGGCTGTCAGACGGAGTGAGGCCCAGCTTTGACTGAAGCGGCTACAGACTGAGACAATAACACCTCCAGCTTCTTTAGCTCCATCCACATCCTCTCCTTCTTCTTCTGCGAATGGTGTGAGTCTCGAGGAGATTATGGCATAGCTTTAGTGCATGGATGTTCGCCTTGACACTCTCTATGATGAGTTGTCTTAGGTCAACACCTGTGTCGGTCGTATTGCACAATAGGCTCGCCTTGGTGGTTTCGTTGAGCCTCCCGCTCCTTCTCCAGAGACTTCTGAGGATGAGGACGACGATAGTGACTTTGGTGGCGATGGTGATGAGGATGATGGTGATAGCTCTTCTAGCGATGATGAGATGATTGATTGAGTTACTTGCTCTTTGTCATTCGTGACAAAAAGGGGGAGTAGTTTTGGGATATGAGAATAGTCATGTATTTAGGGGGAGAGTTAGTATATAAGATTTTTGTTAGGGAGAGTGTCTATTTTTTTAGGGATGTAGTGAGGACTTATGTATATTTTCTTTTCTTTATCTTTTAAATACTTTATTCATGTACCTATGATTTTGTGACCACTTTGTGATAGCAAACCTGTATTCATTATTGATATATATATATATATATATATGATGAGTTTGTTCTTACAGTTCTTTCACCTATCTCTACATGTGTTGTTTCTTTTATCTCTTTATGCACATGCTTCTTATATATTGTATGCAATCTTTTATTTCTATTTCACACTAAGATGCCTTGATGAGTTTTATTTAAAGTGTTTAGAAATACAGGTTGTTAAAATCTTCATTGTCATGAACTCTCCTTGGAAAGTTTTTCAAGAGTTTGTGTTAGAATAGATTTTTTTTGTATTTAAGAAGTGAGTATGAGTTGAGTAATTTATGACTTCGCTCATATGTTCATTTGTTTGTTGTGGTTTTGTCACGGATTGCCAAAAAGGAAGATTTTTAGAACATATGTGTTTCATGTTAGGAACATATGTCATCATATATTGGTTAAGCCTTTGACAAAACACACTTTACTTGTAGTTAAGTAGATTTAGGATGTGTTTAACACTTCAAGGAACAATGTTTCAAGATCAAGTGTTAAAACCATGCAAATCTGTCCAAAAACAAGTGATGAAGTGCTGGATTTAAATCTTGACAACTAGCTCAACATCTAGTATCTATTGAGGTTTAAAAAGCTGTTTTAGCCCGACACTCACAGCTGCTCGATAGATAGGTATCTATCGAGATTAATGAAAAACAGATTTTTATTTCTGATTTTTATCCAATCTGTGAATAGATATTTGAGCTTTCTTTTCTTACAACCCTAAACATATATAAAGATTATTTTAAGGGTTGTCACAGGTTGCACAGTTGCACAAGTGTGAAGTAAAGAGTTATTTATGCAAATTGTGACCGAAAACCTAATTTGCCCTAGTTTTTCTTTTCTTGAAGAAGCTACTGCGTTTGTACGCTATTGGGTTTTGTGACCAAGCAGCTTTGTGATCTTCATTGTGTTGATGAATTGAAGAACTTTGCAGCTAACATTTTTCTCAAGTTGGTAATTAAGTCGTGTACTATATTCGCGCATCTATTAGTTAGTCACTAAAGAACAAGTCCAATTGTGTATTGGGATAAGGGTTCAATTGTAGGTTGGTATAAGGTATTAGGATTCCTTTACTTGTAATTCTGCTTATGATAATAGTGAATTCACGAGAGTAGTAACCTTAAAATCACTAGGTGGGGTTTTTCTTATGGAGGTTTTACCCATTCATAAACAAATCACCGTGTCAACTTTATTTTTCGCTACAGTTTATTGTAGTTGGTGATTTGTTTGTGTTGCCACACATATTGTCTGTTAATTTGATTAATTAATTAATTTGGCAAAATTAATTGGTTAATTCATCACTGGAGGTCAATACATTCTTGGCCTATCAGAAGTAGTGGAGAGAAATAGGAAATATGTAGATGATGTGGCTTGACAAGAGTGTAGCAACAATAAATGCTACGCTTTAGTTTTTAGATATATATAGATTTGATAAAAAAACTTATTTTTTATACACAATTTTGGATCACAAAAATTTAAAATTTTAATATTTGTTTGATGACATAGCAATTAATCTTTAATTTTGTTGAAATTTTGCAAACATGAATGATATAATAAGAACATACAATCCGACGATTAAATTTTCAGAATCCACTCTCAATGTAAAGATATATGATGAGTTTGAAGAGTTTTTCTCTAAACTAATTTGGAGAGAAACTTTATTTTTATTTTTTTTCCCCGTGGAGAACAATGCATATGAGATTAGGGTTCAAATTGTGATTTCCTTGGAGATTTGAACCTTAAACATTTTTATTGGAAATACAAGGAGGTGTCAGTTGAGTAATATAGTTCTTAACAAATTTCATCCAACGATTATTTTTTTTTTGTTTATATATTTTAATTATGTGAAACATATATTTGGAGATGAATGAGATTATAAAAAACCTTAAGCATAGAGTAAATCTATTTGATTGAAAAAAAGAAATAACAGTTTATATTTATTTTTTGTATGACAAATAAAAAATTACATTATTTTGTTATTAACCTTGATTAATATTTTGTTTG
The DNA here is from genome assembly GCA_032878915.1 of Castanopsis chinensis. Taxonomy (NCBI): domain Eukaryota; kingdom Viridiplantae; phylum Streptophyta; class Magnoliopsida; order Fagales; family Fagaceae; genus Castanopsis; species Castanopsis chinensis. The sequence continues at coordinate 495,096 of JAVQMG010000037.1, read as the reverse complement.
AATTAATTTAATTTTCAAATTTAGCCTTTTAATTGAGTCGGCCATTGAGTTGCCAGGCCAATAGTGAACCCTTAAGTCTGGTCAACTGCACCCCACAGAATTGTTGTTGATGCAACTGAAGACATGTAACATGCAATGTTTGCTAAAGATAAACATATAAATGATTGGATACTGATTTGTCAACTGGGGATCAAGGGGCCGCCACATATATTTGTCAAAAGAGGGGTTCCACATCTATACATATATTATCATCATCACGCTATTCAATGAATGACTTTACCCTTATTCATAACATCATCACCTTATCACCACAGTCCAATTCTAACATATTAGTATTTTAGAAATAGCAAAATCTAATTGAATTGCTTAATTGTCTTTTATGTAGATATTTTTGAATAATTTATTTTTAGCATACATAATATATGTATATCAATTTGTCCCTTCAATATATATACGAAGTAAATTAATTCTTATTATGAGTCTGCTAATTAATTTTTTTATGACATGGACCACTTGGTATTGTTCGTCTGAACATCATTTTTTTGGGGGGAGGGTGATTTGTGAGTTGCTAACTTAAGTATTGGAGAAGTTTAGGTTGTTTACACCAATGTTTTTTGATAGTGTGATTTCAGTGAGACTCTAAGGTAAGCATTTTGTAATTGAATCATTGTCAAAATCGTAAAGAATACAAAACATTACAAATTGGGACTCTGGGTTTAAGTGTCGTTCGACACTTGGGTTCTGGCTATAAATGCCGATTAGGACTCAAACCCTAGAGTAGGTCTTGATTGGTATGTGTCCATCTGAAGTTGTTTTGAAATATTTTCTATTTTTAGACCATCTTTATCACCTTTTGATCTTAGAGGGTTTGAGTCTCACTCAAACTCATTATACAAGGTCTTTCCCTTCTTTGGAGAAAGCTTTTGAGAAATGTCATAAGGTGGGCAAGTAATCGTTTTATTCAGCACACGACCAAACCCTCAGTTGCTTTAAATTTCCCTCAAAGCCCCATAGATATATCGGAACTCTGCCCAATTCATCATAAACACAAAACTTTAGTGTTAGGATCATTGATCTAACCCTAAATCGATCATTGAGCTTTATGTATATTGGTAAAGTTTTACTTGAACTTTTTATTGTTTGATCTTTGATACTACTCTCAAATCAATCAAAAACATGTTTGCATTTGATGATATAAATTTGGATCAAAACATGCTAGTTTTTAATTTAAAACTCAAATGTTGATATGCCACTAGTTTTTGTGAATGACATGTTGTTTTTCCATTTCTTATGACATGTTGGATGAATTTATGATATGACATGATGGTGACCACTTTGCTTTAGAAGACTAATTGCATTGGTCCTAACACTTTCCCACTCATAACTTAGTCTCCGATCTTAGATAATTTTTTCTAGGCTAGCTTTATTCAATATAATTTTGTTCTTCTTAGAATGTGTTTAGGAAACAAATTCATGTATTTTTCTTAGATTATACATAAAATCAAGGCTATGTAATTTTTATTTTTGTATTCAATGAGTGGTAAATTCAATTTATTCAATCAATGAAATAATGTATTTATTTCTTTTTTTTTTTTTTGGCATTATTGGTTTTTTTAATTAATTAAAATAAGTGGTGACTCCAAATATACAATCCCTAGATTAAATATCATCAATTGAATCTCTATTTTGAGAGGCGATTCACATAACCTCACATATTCAAGTGAGCTTAGTCAAAATAAATTTTCTGCAAGGTCAAGGTCTCTCACATATGGTGAATGTGGAAGGAATCTCATACATGTTCTTGATTGGAACTTCTTCTTAGATAGGCTTGGACATTTCCCAAATTTTAGACACTGACAATTTTGATTATAATAGGTCATAATGAGGGACATAACTACCTTAATTATTTTCATGATTCAACATGTAATTGTAGATTTCCATAATGGGAAGTAATAGTATTTCTTGATTTGGTGTTGGATACTCGATGCTCAGTCATAGGATTGGAATGGTTAGGCCTTTCTTTGCTTAGGCTCTTTGCCTGGTTGCTTGGTTGGTTCATCTCATTTGATCAAGTGATGGTGCGACGCAAATGTTTTTTTGGTCTTGTTGTGTATGCAATTATTTGCCGTATAATCAATTATCACAATAAAATCTATAAAATTTAAAACATAGTCAATTTTAAGTATAAAATATGAAATATGACACATAGCTATTGTTTTAATAACATGATTGTTAGAGATATATTAGACATATTAGCGCAATGTAGTAGGCTCAAGCCCACTTCTACTTGTACTAGTAATCTAGGATTTAGTCGCTTATATATACTCATGTTAGGGGTTATTGTAACACAAGTTTTTGTACTACACTCTTATATAATAAAGATGTAACCCTTAAGGGATTCTTCCATGGATGTAGGCTAATAAGGCTAAACCACGTAAGTCTCGTGTTCTTATTCTATGCTTCCCCTTCTGCATCCACTTTAGCATATACAACATGGTATAACACATCGCGCAGCAAATATATTTAACAAAGATGAGTAAATCAATTTTTATTTGTATTTGTGAGTTCTAGTTAGTTAAACTGGTAAAGTCTCTGATTATTGATGATAAATTGCTATTATTAAGAGCGGACGCCATAGGTTGAAATTCTCTCATTTTTTTATTATTATTTGTATATTTGTCTTTCCTTTTAATTCATCAATATCTAATTTTCTCTCGCTTTTTTTCCCCTTTTAGTTCTTCTTGACTATGTTAGGTAGCCAAATTATTCTTGTTAAGATTTAGACCACTGTTGTTTAGTTACAACTTACAAGTATGTTAGCAAGTTATTTAATTTGTTCAATTATATATGCCAATATCCACTTCACAAGTAAGCCAATTAAGTATATGATGGCAAAATCAATAATGTGTCACCAATAGCATGAGATCATTTACAAGGGGACGACGATATTATGACAATTGAAGTGGAAAATTTAAGGAAAACAATTTAAGTGAAAAACCACTACAAGGACACCTTATCCAATGAAGCATTTGCTATGATAAGTGAAATTATTACATTCACAGGAAAGGCAAGGGCTTGTGTCCAGTGAAATTTTTCATTGGACACAGCAGGATTTGGACACGTGTCCAAGAGTGGACACGTGTCCATAATCTAACGTGTTCAGTGAAAACTTTCACTGGACATAATCTTCTCCCCACAGGAAAAACCTTTTCCTACACTCTACAACCTATAGACCAACTAAAAAAAAAAAACCTTTCAATACTCTAGAATATTTGGAATCTTTAACCATATGAATTGCTTCCATGAATGATGCACCTATGATCACAAAACTCCAACTATCCCTAAGAACCTCTTCGAGGTTTCTTCATAGCAACAACAACTACTTGTACTCAATGTCTTCGATCACTATGTTGGATCACTCTCTTGATTTTCGGTCTTAAGGGATGAAAAATGTTTGGCTTGAATTGATCTCTCTAAGGGTCCTTCGGTTGGAAGAGTGGAAAAGTGGGATGATGGAAAATTGTGAGAGAATAGAAAAGGGGGAGGATGAAAAATATTTAGTTTTCCCTCTTGTGTGTTCGGTTGGAGGGGTGGAAAAGTGGGAGAGTGGAAAGCTCTTTTGTTTGGTTGGAGAGAAAAATGGAAGGAAGGAAAATGTAATTTATATAAATTGACTATTATATTCTTGTTACATAATATATAAGAAATAGATTTATTTTTACTCATTATATAACATAAAATTTATCACATCATATATATAAATTTGTATTATTATTTTATTATTATAATGTAAAAATTAAATTAGGTCATGTTGAAAAAAAAAAGGAACGTTCAGGTGTTCAGAACGTTGAAAAAAAAAAAAAGGAAGAGAGAGAGAGAAGAGAACGTTGAAAAAAACAAGGCGGGAAGAGGGTATTTTTGTAAAAGTGCTATCATAACACTTTTCTCTCCAGATTTTCCTTCCGATTTGGAAGGAAAAAAAATGTGGGTTCAAAGAGAAAACTTTCTTCCAAGTTTTCTCTCATTCCTATTTTCTTTCGTCAAACGAACAGTGGAAAACAGTATTTTCCACCCTATTTTCCATTTTTCCTATTTTCCACTCAAACGGACGGACCCTCAGTGAAATTGCAGTAGCGTCTTAACCTTGTTGAAAGTCGTGCTTTAATGCCCCTTTCATACTATTGGCAACTTAGGGCACGTAATCCAAAGCACAATAGACTTTTTGCCATGAATTTTGATCAATCGAGCAGCAATCAAAAGGTTGTGAACTTTGATCATTTGAACAATGATTGAAGGTCAGTTGAAACTTTTTAGTCTTTTACACTTAAGTTTTTTCTTGCCTTGGTTGAGCTATTTCATTATTCAATCTCGATGACACACTTACAGATTCAATTTTCACAATATACAGGTTATGGAATATGCCAACACTCAACTATGACCCTAACAATTCCCTCTAATTATATTGAGTTGGAAAAAAAAAAAAACATGAACTAAGGTACCATAATATTAATTTTAGGAAAATTGAACAACAAATTGCCACCATTATTCACTTTGAGAGCGGAATCTGTTATCCTGTTATGTCCTTACCCCTCAATTTTGTTGTTCTATCAATTAAGTACCAATGCTACCACCACCCTTACTATTTCCACCGCCATTGTTGCCACCTCCACTACTTATGTCACCCTATCACCCTTATCAGCAAGTAAAATGTTTCTCTCCAAACTAGTTTGGAGAGAAACTCTAAATTGGAGAGAATCTCTTCAAATTCCTTTTATATCTTTTTATTGGATGTGAATTTTGAAAATATAATTGTTGGATTGCATTGTTACAAACCCTAGCAACACTGCTACAATCATCCCACCATCTTTAGTGTTGCTACCATTATCACCTCCTCCATTAGCAACCCAAATATGTGCTATACATATATGCATATATTTTTTGTAATATAATAGTAAGTAGTCGCAGACTCGCGCGTTGCGCGTGATTATTTTTTAAATAAAATACTATTTTAGTCTCTAGACTTTGTAAAGAATTAAAAAAAAAAATAGTTTTATCATATTTTTTAATCTTGTTTGTAACATTTCTTACCATTATCATATATTTATTGGTTGATAATTTGCAAAACATAAACATTAAATAAGAGGTAGAACTGTTTATTAGATTTTTTTAAGCCATGGTGTATGAAGATTATGATTTTATATATATATATATATATATATAGAAATGAGATTATAAAGTTTTCCAACTTTATTTCTAATATAATTTCTAAATTACTGAAGAACATCTCATTTTTAGTTATGATAGAAAATATAATTTCCCTAGTTAGAGTTTGATTAGTTTTAAGATTAAATTTTGTATTATTATATTTAATTGTTGATTATGGATTTAATTAAGTGAATGTAAGGGTTGATTTTATTGTACTATAAAGTTTTCAATGTCCACTATATAGTCATTTCTATTTTATTTCTTACTCCTTTTGGCCACTTTTTTATTTTCCAAATAACGGTTATTAATTGATGTTTGATTTCATTTCATTTTTTCTTCCATCATTTATTCTTGATTACTTTATATGTTCTCTCACTAGTTGTAGTTTTTATGGTTATCAATAAGAAATAGATATCATGAATGATTTTTTTTTTTTTTTTTTGAGAGAGAGTTTCAACCTATGGCGTCCGCTCCTAATGATAGTTCTTTATCATCAGACCAAGACACCAATTAGTTTTTGGTGTAGACGGGGATTGAACCCTAGATCTCTTATTCAACCATCAGAGACTTTATCAGTTAAGCTAGCTGGAATCCACATGAATGACTTAAATAGTTATAGATGTAGTTATGTTAGTAGTATATCAAAGGTTTGTTTGTTTGTTTGTTTTTGCTTTCTTTTTTTGTTTTTTTTTTTTTTTCCCTTCTGAATTTTCAAGGAAATATGAAAGGCATTTCTCTAGTTTGGTCTCAATCAATTAAGACATCCATAATATCTTAACGGAAGTAATAATGAACGTTAAATATTTTTAATATGTATGAAGTGGTTAGGTTAGTGGTATATCAAAGTTTAATATATATATATATATATATATATATATATATATATATTCCAACGAAATGTAGAAGGCCTTTTTTTGAAAAAAGAAATTGGGACTTTTTGAATTGTAGAAATATGATTGTTTTTTTTTTTCTTTTTTTGAGGGAAGAAATATGATTGTTTTAGTTACTTTATTTATAGATTCATTATTAAGTTATAAATATCTAAATTAAAGTAGAACGTACAAGATAAATATGTATAGATGTACTTTTTTTTTTGGTTTTTGATTATTCATGAATCATTATTTCATTCTTTACTTATAAATATCTAAATTAATTTTTTTTAATCTAAATTAAAATAGATGAATATGTAAAGGTAAAATTATATGAAATGTTAAAACAACCCAAGATGAACGTTTAACCACTGGTAGGTATGTGTATTTTGAAGACTAAAAGTATGCTTGATTGTTTTAGCTAGAACTATATAACTATGCAAATATTGTTGCAAGTGGTTCCATCATTTGCAAATTATCAAGTTTGGTGGCCTTACAAAATAGATATTTCAGTTTGCAAAAAAACTTTACATGAACTCCTGTTTTGTGACAACCTTTATTTTTTCAATTTTATTTTTCTTTTTGCCAAAACAACTTAAGAATATTAAGACTTAAGTTATCACATGTGGTAGCTGTAAAACACGTTAGTGATATGAAAAATAGAAAGATTTAAATTTTTAAAAAGAATTTTTAGTAGATTATAATATAAAACATTTTTTCTCAATATTTTATGTTACTTTTTCCATAAGTTCAATATTGTTGGCATCCTTTGAAGATGATACATAATATTTTTGAGAAGAAGAAGAAGAAGAAGTAAAGACGATGCTAGCACATAATATAAAATTATTAAGTTTGCGTGATTTAAATTTGTTTTAAAAAAATTAATATAATTATGATAAAGGTTTTTATCTAAATTATATATAGTAGTTCATAAGTTTTTAATCTTGATTCAAAAAGTCCATTCTCAATAACCTTTTAAGTCTATAAATTTCTCAATTTATAGGTCTAGACACATTAGAGTTCTTACTAACTTATTAATTATATGACCTTTTATCACACAAATATTTTGATTCCCCAATTGTATGGTAAAGGAAGGCAGGTGTGTTTTTAGCCATTTTCTTGATTTGTATTGCATACATATGGAGGATGTGACTAAATATAAATGTTGAATAAAATAAGAGAAGAAAAAAAAAAGTAAAAATAAAATATATAACAATAAACATCAAATTATCCAAGTCATTCTATGTAATATAATAACATTGTATTATTATATACTATATGTATAATATAGTAGGATAATATTTAATAATAAAAGAGAATAGATAACATAACAACTTAAAACACAAAACTAAAAACTAAATCGCATCAACCTAAGTAGAATTCTAATTAACACAAAAATTCATCAACCTAAGTATGGATGCAATAAAAAAAAAAAATCAAGCAAAAAAATGAAAAACAGAGAGAGAGAGAGAGAGAGAGAGAGAGAGAGAGAGAGAGAGAGAGAGAACATTTTTTGTGTGAGAAAACTATGCATAGAATGAAAAAGAAAATGTCAAATTTATAATAATATGTTGAGAATAAAAAGAGTCAAAATAAAGGAAAATAAAAGGGTAGAGAAAGAATGATATTAAGATAGAAAGTAGTGGGGAGATGAAGAGGTAAAATGGAGGGAGAGTTTTGGAAAATTAATAATAACAATAATTGTTAAAATATATATATATATATATATATTTATACAAGATAGAATTTCTATTCTAGCTTAATCTAAATGTATGTGTGTGAAGCTTCTTCTTGGAAACTTGAACCTGTTCTTTGCCCTCCACATGCTACAAGTACTTATACTTGTAGAATGACCACTGTACCAAGGGTACGCGGTGGTAGTTAAAAAATATTTTAATTTTTAAATAATGGAGTTTTTAAGTCACCTTATTAAATAAGAAAATGTTTTAAAAAATATATAGGAAAAATTGGAAACAAAAAAGGATAATGACATGGTTGCTGATGTAGAACCAGAGCGTAACAACAGTAAATTCTATGCTTCAGCTTATATATATATATATATATATATATATATATATATATATATTAGTTAGTTAGTGCAAGTTCATTACAAGTGAAAAAGACTGGATTAAGTTAGAGTTTAAACACATGTAATACATTAATCACGCGGGCCAATTCATGAGAGCACATGCTTTATTAGTAAGCCAAAACGACTAATCCATTTGTGGCCAATAGCTTTAGAGTTTGAGTTATATAAGTAATTCTATGTAACCCCTCACTGTGAATATCTTGAATAATAACCAAATTTGGTGCCATTGTTCTTTCTTTTGGAGGGTGACTACCTCGAATTAAGTCAGTTTCAATGTAATTCCCATTCATTTTCTTTAGAAATCCATGAGTTCCTAACATTTGCCGCCCACCACCACCACCACTTCCATCGACATCACGTATACATAAAATATTTATGATTTTTTTTTTTTTTTATATGAGCTAAACGATATAAAAAAAATTTGGGATCATTTTAAAGCTACAATCAAATATAAGAAAATAATATATTTTTTTCGTAAAATAGTTTTCAATGAAACAAAGATAGTGTTAACATGTTTTTGCATAAATTTTGATAACCAAATGGATGATATTATAGGCACACCAATTTTCACAATATCTTTCATAAGAGTTTAGTTGACAGTTTTCTTTTAGTTTTTAAATTAACAAATCACTAATATTACTTTATTATCAACCATTCTTAACTTTTGAACACCTCAACAATTGTAAAATATTGTGTGTACAGTGAATCTAGACTTTTTGGTAAATGAATAGGAGCAATAATTGAGTTCTCCTTTCTTTTTCTTTTTTTTTTGGCTTTCTTTTATGTTCCCAATTCTTTTTTTTTAAAAGGTTTTAGTACTCTTTTTTGCAATGAAAAAGTATGTTGACATAACTTTTGTGTCATAACTCTAATATGTGCAACTGTAAGTATTAGAGAAAAAAAAGTAATGGGTCAATGTAAAAGTTATGGTTTATTGATCAAAGTCACACATGTTATTAAGTTGTTGCAAAAATTGTACCAAATGGTTTGGCTATAGAAGAATCGTTTTGCAATGGGACCCCAATATATACTTCAACTAGCATAGAAGAATTGTTTTTCAATGGGACCCCAATATATACTTCAACTAGCTGTCGTATCCATCAATTTGCCTTGGCTGTGAAGTGTGAATGTGAATGCTAACCACTTGTGTGTTGTATGATATTTGGTAAAAAGTAGAGATCGGAATTGTAAATGATTGAAGAAGGAAGGAAACGCTTGGACTATGAGATCACCACATGCTTTTATGTTGAAAATCTAGGCTGTTTGCCTCCTAGGAAATCTTGTCCTTTTGGCCACTTTCCCAATCATCATACTTCAAGTTGATTTGATTCTTTCTTTTATCCAAAAAAAAAAAAAATGATCATATTCTCTTCCCAAACAGTGTTATTATTCTGACAATAATGCTGGTATCAAACATTTTGCCATAATTGTTATACATGGTGTATTGCAATTGATTGTATGTTATTATCATAAAACTTTTTTTATTTTATTTTATATTATTCATAATTTATTATGTAAGACAATTATAACAAAGCGCGTGGATATATATATATATATTTTTTTAAATATTAATAAAGTGGGGAGTGGTTAGAACTTGGGACAATCATAAACTAACAAAATGTACTTTTGGTAAGAACATATGGTAACAAAATAGCCCACGGCAATGTAGCATTGTAGCTTAGTGCCTAGGTTAGGGAGTAGACTATGTTTTTCTACCAATGTTTTTTTTCCAGCTGGATTGGATAAGGAACGTACAAATTTTTGGAGTAATTATTGCACCACTGATTAATTAGAGTACCAATGAGAATTACAATTGAATATTGGTGTTATGCTAAATATTCGAATATTCTTATCTTGACATAATATGAATATGAGCCGTTAACATGAATTGTGATTCTTAAACTCTCTATCTTATAATTGAGAAGGTTTAAAAAAGTTTGCTTGAAGTGCCATATAAATATAACCGCTTTAGGGTTTTTTAAAAATAAAATAAAAAAGGGACACTTTAGGGGGTCTTTGGACTTTGGAGAATTGTTTACCAGTCGATTTGAATTTGAAATTAGAACATAACAATGGATTTGAGTGCGATATTAATAACAATGAATGTGAAATTTTTGATAATGAAAATTGTCATAAATCGATAGAACTATTATAGATTGTGATTTGTGAGACAAGAACCTTTTTTTTTTTTTTTTGTTTTTTTTTTTGTTTTTTGGTGAGGCGAGAATTGATGGACATATGTCATTATTTGGATGGGTCCAGTGATACTCCAAGTCCAAAAAAGATAAAGAAAAAATTAGTAGTAATTGGTAACGATTGTAATTAGCCATAATGGCGTTAATACTGGATATAAGCTGTCATCGATCGTGACATGTTTGATAATAATATTGTCTGTTCATATCTAATTATGATGACATGTAGATTATCTATGAATTTGATATGAACGGATTGTTCAAATCATGATTATTCAGATCTATGATGCAATTATTATTACTATTGCTTTAGGAAATAAATTTTGATTGTGGAACTTTAAAATACATTTGGCTCTGCATTTAGTAGAATCATAAAGTGGTTTTTGAGGTAAACTCTATAAGCAAAAAATTGAGGGGTTCTGTTAACCCACTGAAAAAGAACTTTAAGGGATTCTTAAAGCTGAAAACAACTTAAAGACTAAAACCAATGTTTGGAGTTTAAAGAAAAATCTTTACAATAATTTTTCATAATTTGCTAAACACTCAAAATACTAAAGAATTTTTTCAATTAAAACTCTATATCACAAAACTTTATTACCAAAGTTTTACTTCCTACATCAATGTCAAATGTGCATTTAGAAGGTTTTACAATATAGAGCTTTAACTAAAATGCTCTTTATAGAGTCTTTTAGTGCACCTAGTACTGTAAAGTGTTGATTGAGTGAGATGTATCAATATGAGCATTGCACAACTATTTGGTCCATTTCTTATGATTCGATCTCTTTGCGTTCATCTGAGAAGGGCCTTTGATGCAAACTACTCAATAAGCACTCGTGAGTTGTGACTCAAGACATTGACATTTGTTAAACGATATCCACACCACAGACCAGGATTTTCGAATTTCGATGTCTTTGTAAGCTTGATTGCTAAGCACTTGTAATTTCAAATTAACCTATTAGGCGAAAATGACCTTCTCATTCAATGCATAGGACCACAAACATTGTTCCTATTACCAAGTGGGAGATGCCTTAGGACCATGTATTCATCCCTATCAAGTTGGTCCTCGTCATGTAAACTAAGAAATTTTTTATGAGTTCTGGTTAACTCAACTGGTAAAATTATTTGTTGTTTGATAAGATGATTCGAATTGGTATTTTTGCGGATGATAAAAAGAAATTATCATAGAGCTAATGTCATATGTTGAAATACTATTGTATTTAAAAAGAAAAACTATGAAAATTTTCAGGGCGATTCATTTCCAAAACAAATTGTTTCAATTAGCAGATTTCATTAGCAGGTTAAGTGACTCCATAAGCATTTTAAGGATAATTACATGATAAATATTTGAGGTTTTTGCTATATACAGGAAGGATGATTACTGCCTATATAAATCTCAAATAGGCTTTAGATGGATTTTTTGCAGCTTCAAGTTCATGGGTCTGGCCTTTCTCAAAAAAAAAAAAAAAAAAAAAAAAAAAAAGTTAATGGGTCTGGCAATTGGCAAGGGGTTCGGTTGGTTGTTTCCAAAAATATGTGAGCCCAACAGGTTTGGATTGCTGGAATGGGCTGGAAAGTATGAGGCCCAATATTCACTTGAGGTCGCATATGATGTGCACTACAAATACATTGGAGCCATTAAAAAAAAAAAAAAATGCACTTGTGAATTTCTTCGATGTGGAAGATCTTGGATCATCCTATCATATGCATATTCTAGAAAATTTTCTGTGGACTGTACAATCAAATCAAGTGCTGTGCTTTGTATTGATCTTTAATCAAATATATGTATATGTTATTGTTATAAGCACTTGATTTGTGACTGAGATGCTTTAAATGTGATTTTTCCATTACAGAATTATTCATTGCAGCCTCACTAGTCCATAGATCATCTCATTTTGGAAAGTAGAAAACTTCTCAAATCCTTTGAAGACTGTTTTGCAAATCATTCTTGTCTTAACTCTCGATTCTCAACTTGGGAAACCTGACCCCCAAAAAAAGAAAAAGAAAAAAAGAAGGTAAATACGACAACGAACCAATCTATTTCTTTTCCACAATGTAGATTTGTGGTAGTTTTTCTTTTTAAGAACATAAAATTTTATTGACAAACACAAAGAAATAGAGTCTAAGTAGCAAATACAACATGGAATTGCTTTGAATTAATTACATCCATAAAAGGGCTAGGAGCATAACCCCGAACAAAACGACCAGACAAATTTTTTCTAAGGCACTAAGAAGCTAGTATATGGACTGTTTTGTTTGATTCTCTCGAACTCCACTTAAAAACAAATTGCTGGTCACAAGATGCCCAAAAAAGAGTATAGCCAGATATGGTTGAGATTCTCCAAGGCACGGCATCAGTAGGGGCTTTAAGAGCTTCAATGGAAGCTTTGACATCACTCTCAATCACTACATTCTCAAAATCACATTCAACTGCTAAACGAATCGCCAAATTTATTGCCTTAGCCTTTGCTTGGAGAGGGAGGTTGGTTTCCACCCGTTTAGACAAGGAGAAAATCAAAACCCCTCTCCAATCTCTAGCCATAATGACAATAAAAGAATAATTCAGTCCTACTGCGGCATCACAATTTATCTTTACAGCTGATTGCTCCGGTCTATTACAAGAAGAAACAATTGGTCTAAGGGGTACTAGAAGGACATCAGCGAGCACAAAAAGGTGTTCATTAAATATTTTCAGGATTATTTGAAGATTTTTATCTGGGAAAAATTTAAGTCATGTACATTTTGTCTATTTATGCTTCATGTGATAGCTTATATCCTACTAGATTTAAAAGATATATTATGAATTGTGAAAGGGACAAAATAGATAGGGCTTTAAGTGACAGAATTTTAATATGTAAACCCAATGACTCAAGTCTCAACCTTTAGTCCCCTATATTCATTTGAAATTTGGGCTGAACCAGGCCGACATGCTTTTGATAACCCACCAAGACCTTTTTTTGGGCTATGACCCACCAAGACCTGTACTTTCATTTTGTTTCCTTTTTTCAAATTTGGTTTGTCATGGAGATAAAAAATAAGTCCTTTTGTTGTCCATATAAGTATAAATGGTCTAGGACCCAATTCTGCTTACCCTAAAAAGAAAGAGATGTGAGCTTGTTAGCTTAACTAGCCCCTCTAGTGTTTCTAAAGAATATATGTTCAAGGTTTAAATTCCCACAACTCCAACTATATAAAAAAGAAAAAAAAAGTTTTTTTTTTGACATCAAAACAAAAAATAAATAAAAAAAAGTTTTAAGAAAGGAGAGGGTATTAGTCTAATTATGTGGAAAATAACTCCATTGGACGGAAAAAAAATCCACCTGAAAAGCTTTTATCTTTCATTTGTTTTACGAAAAAACATTTTAGAGATTTTTCCAAAAAAAAAAAAAAAAAGGTTTTCAAGATAAAAGTTTCTTCCAAAACATGTTGAAGACTTTGTGTACAAATAAAATTTGTGCTAATGAACCACACAGTCACAAAAGAGCAGAACAAACTATGATATTGTATTCATATGTACGAACATTGGTGCACTTCTTTACACTAACGAAAATAAGAAATTCCTTTGATTAGATATCTGAGATGCACGCTTTACGATACAAGTACTATGAAAATTGATTTCAAATCGTTTCACTACAATAACCACGTGGCTACAACTAACTTATAGCTGCGTTTTTAAAAAACATAGTTTAAACTACTGACTTATAGCCGCGTTTTTTTGATATTGCCTATTGCCACGTTCAAGAAGAAGTGTGGCTATAAGTCCAATCGATTGCTTTTTTTATTATTTAAAAAGAGAACCTATGCTCGCGTTTAAAAAACGCGGCCATAGCCAACCTAAATCTATGTTTTTAACAAATGCAGCTTCAAATTCTAACTTATAGCAGCATTTTTTCAGCCACGTTTTTGTGTATAAGGCCTATGGCTGCATTCGAGAAGCGTGGCTATAGGTCTCGCGAAAAAAAAAAAACCCTAGGAATTTAAAAAAGACTCTTATTCTCTCTCTCTCTCTCTCTCTCTCTCTCTCTCTCTCTCTCTCTCTCTCTCTCTCTCTCTCTCAACGCCTTGGTGCAAGGCCTCACCACCGCCGCCATGCAAGGACTCACAACCTTTGATCCGTGAGCCATTGACCTCCATTTTGTCCTTCACCCACAAACCCACCAACCTACATACACAAACCCACACCCACAATCACGCCGCCGCCGGCCTCCACCCACAACCTCCTTGCCACTGCTGGCCTCCACTTCTCCATCTCTCTCTCTCTCTCATCATTCATTCCACCAAAATCTGAAACCCAAAGTCTCATACCCCCTTCTTCACCAAAATCAGAATGTGTAGATGAAAGTGCTTCATTGCTGTGGCTTGATTTTGAAATAAACAAAAGAAGGTTAAGGGGCTATTCCCATTTTGAATTTGAACAAAATTCAAGAGAGGTTGAAATTCATATAGTGTAAATTTGTTTTCTTGTTTTCTTCTTTTTGTACATCTTATTATATGTAATTGCTTTCAATGGCTGAGATTGAAAGTTGAAAAAACAACTTTCAATCTCAACCATTACAAAAGTAAAATTAAAAAGTGAAATGGTAATTTATTTTTGTGAGAGGAAAATGGGGTAGTCCCATGAAATCTTCTTAGAAACCTTGATGCGATTCAAATGATGGAGTCCTAGGTGTTAGGGTCATATTTTGTGTAGTTGGCAAATCCTTTGATAAAATGCATTTTACTTGTAATTGGGTGAATCTAGGATGAGTTTAGTACTTCAAGAAACATGTTGTTTAAGTAAAGTATTAAAGACATGAAAATTGATTCAAGAAATAAGTGAAGAAAAGCTGTTCATTAAGTCTTGACAGATAGATTGACAGATGTCTGCTATCAAGACTTAATGTGAAGCTCGATAGATAGCTCGATAGCAGCTTGATCTATCGAGAATTATGATTTTAGAATTTTTAGATCTGAAATTTGGTCCAGCCTTGCATATTTGTTTAGGGTTTCTTTTCTCATAACCATAGACATATATAAGACTTATTTTAAAGGCCGTCACACATGAATACAAAGATCAAGAGACTTATTTTCTCTGTGTGAAGCTACTGCATTTTGTACGCCATAGAGTTTTGTAACCGAGTGCTTTCATATCTTCATTGTTGATGAAATGAAGAACTTTGCAGTCAAAAACATTTATTCAAGTTGCTGGAGTTAGTCATGTACTTGGGATCTATGTAAAGGGTTAGTCACAAATTGGAGGTTTGTGCATCAAGAGAAAGAAGGCTACTACAAGATCAAGTCCAATTAGGTAATGGAGTAAAGGTTCAACTGTAGGTTGGTATTTCGGGATAGGCTAAGGGTAGTTGGTAAGATTTCTTATACTTGTGTCAGGGGCTATTTTTGAGCATAGCCATGTGTCTTCCACTAGAGGTGTGACTTTGCTAAGCCCGGATTTGTTTTGGGAGTTCAACCCGGAACTCGACATTGGGTTGCATAGACCAATGACTTCCAGTGTATTTTCAAGCTGACAATATAGATAAAGCTCAAAGTCTTAGAATCATAATAATGGTCAAAATAAATAAATAATATACTTTGCATGATAGCTTTGATTAAATGGTGAGTTGATACGTTATTATTATGTATATTAAGTGAAATCCAATATTAGAAAATAATTAATTAGATATCAAATGTCCAATCATGGGATGAGTCCAATAGTCCAAATCCAACTACGGTTTATAGTTCATAGAAAATAATTAATTAGATATCAAATGTCCAATCATGGGATGAGTCCAATAGTCCATATCCAACTACGGTTTATAGTTCATGTTCAACATAATAAGGTATGTACAACAATGGTCCATGTCCAAATAATATATGCCCAATAATTGTTCATTTCCAAAAAAATATGTGCAACGGTTGTAGATCGATTTATTAATATGTATGTTCATTAATGAAGTATTAGTGAGATCATGTTTATTAAATGGTGAGATAATATTAAAGTAACTTATATTCAGTGGTGCAATAACAATGAATTAACATGTACTTAATAATGTAATCTTGAATATAGAGAGAGTTTGACTTATCTTGACAGTTTGTAGCTCCAACTGTAAAACAACAGTGGACTTGTGACATTTCAGCAATGCGATAAAATGAGTCCAACGGTACAATATGATATTATGAGTCTTTCCGTCATGACTTCATGATTGAAGGGGAAAAATGAGTGCAACTGGAGGGAGAGAGAATATGTCCAGCCGTGTGCATAGGTTGGTTAAGTTTATTCCCTTCCGTCATGCACTTAAATGACTTTCCTTATGTAATGCTCTTTTAGTTTTTTAGTCAAATATGAGTGATGTTGCCTTCCATGAGAATGACTTTTAGTATTGTAAGTTTTTGCATTTCATAAGAAGGGCTTTTAGCATTATAAATATATGTCTTCCATGAGAAAGGACTTTTAGTAATAAGTTCTTGGAAGAGTGTTTGATATATTTTAAGATGTGTGGAGATGGTAAGAAATATATATATATTTGTGAGATATGGTGTCTGTAATATGTATAGGAATTATATGTAGATGCTTTGTTGAACATGGGTCTTGTATGTGTATACTTTGTAAGACATGGAGTTTAAAGATATATGAGAAGTATGTATGGGTATTTTGAGAGGAATATGTTTGTAAAATATATGAAAATATGAGATAGATAATATGAAGGTTAAATGTAGTAAAACCTATTGCTAGAGTTGTTTTTTGTGTTATGACATTGGTTATGTTGCTTTCTAAGAAGTGAGGTATTGCAAGAGAAATAGTGAAAGAGATGTAAATGTGTTTATGAGCAGCAAAATGATGATATTTAAAAATGATGGAGTGTGGGAAAGATGAGTAATGGATAATGGTGTGTTGTAATATGTGTGTTGTGTTGTTATCTATGAAGAGAGATTTTGTAAGAGGGATGGAGAAATATGAAAATGTGAATGTGGCAGCAAAATGAATGAAGTTTCAGAATAGGGGGTGAGAGAGGGATGGATGTTCCCCTTATGGTGTGTGGCTTGGTCCTCTTTATATAGAGCCAAGCATGTAACTAGATTAAAATTAGTTGAAGGGTAATTCAAAAAATAAGGAAAAGTTTTTGACAAAGTAAGCAGTTTCGTTAGCGGTTTTTTGTTTTTTAGCCAAAAGAAGAAAATTTGAGACTATAATGTTATTGGAGCTGCTGTTACAGTAGGATGATGTCATCAAAATGACATCCTTGGGTATTAAATTCACAGTTTGGCTAAAGATGATAAGATAATCTTTATGGGATCTTTTTATTTCTTGTATTACAGCTGGAAGCTAAGGATCTTAGTTTAAAAATGGTAAAATTTCTTTTATGGGATCCTTACTTCTTTGTGTATGACAGCAAATTGTTGGGATTGTGCATTAATGGGCAAGTGATGTCATTTTAGGACATGTGTCAACTTGTTGGAGCTGTTGTAGCTTCCGCTAGAGCTGTTGCAGCTTCCGCTAGAGCTGTTGCAGTTTCTGTAGAAGCAGCTTTTGCTGGAGCTGTATTTTTGGCTAGGTTTCCTCTTTTGGAAAATTATATATTTAGTCCATATATAATTTTGGTAAGTAATAGACTAGTTGGTTGATATTTGATGAAATTTTAGAGGTGTAATTATGGTCATTTTGTATTTTAGCCAAATCTTGGAAAGTAAGGTGAGCATTTAATGCTAGGTATGGGATATTAATATATATTTAGCCATGTGCTTGAAATTTATTTAAAGGAAAATAATAATATAATTAATATGAAATGATATAATTATATTTTAAAATTTATATTATATGGTGGACATTAATTTTTATGTAAAGAGCATGGAGAGTTTTATCATTTTAAGTGTTATGTGATATGAGAGGCTTACCAAATGTTACCCATTGTACACTGATCCATCAGAGTTCAGAGAATTGAGGACGACTTGCCAAGCAACATGCTTTCCTTTATCAATTTTGAACTACTGGAGTTTTATTGAACATACTTTTTGGCCCTTTAAACCACGACTCCCAAAATTCCCCCGATGAGACTCAAGGGTTAGGACCATGAGCCGAAAATGAGATGATGTGCTATGAGCTTGAACCATGAGCTTTGACTCCTTTTTGTGTATATATGGGGTTTTTTGGACTTTAAAAGAGGTTTTTCCAAAATCAATGATAGTGTTGACGCGGTGCGGGTCGCTAATGGAATGAAAACCATGTGGTGTGAAAAATTTGTCCTTGACAACTTGTAACCGCTTAATTGTTGATTAGTGGATTCTTGGGAGTGGTGACCTTAAAATCACCTGGTGGAGGTTTTTGCTTTGCGAGGTTTTTTCCATTTGTCATCAAATCACCGTGTCAAATTTATTTTCCACCACATTTAGTATTTTTGGTGCCTCTACAATTTGCATGTAATTGGACATTATTAATAATTTGGATAATTGAATTAATTAACCGGGGTTAAGTTATCTTAACCCAACACTAGGCACCATTTCACTCTTTAGTATTTACTAATTGGTTATGATTAGCGAAATAAAAAGTGTAGTTGCATTGAGTTATGTTGGAATTCCAAGTACATTTGGACATTAACTCATTATTTTTTAAAAAATAAAATTTATTTTTTTCCTCCCAAGCCCTAGTCAAAACAAAACCATTGATATTGTTCCACACACATCACTCTTGAGGCATACTTGGTATATCATGGGACACATACTCCTTGAAATTAATCAAATGTTTTCACTTTATTTATCATTAAATAGTTGGAATTAGGTATTGTCTTTTGACGGGTGTTTTGTGTAATACCTTGCCCATAAGTAACCAAACATTAAAATTTATGTTTATGGTTTGAGACGTAATTTTATCTAATTTAGAGGGTATATATCAATAGTTGATACGTCTTAAAATAAGAGGAAAAAAGGAAAAATTAAATGAATATGTATGAGGGTATGGTCAGTGTAGCACAATAGCAGTTTGAAGGATTTTTTCTAGGGTTATAATTAGAACTATTTAGATAGAAAAATTTAATAAAGAGAGAATTTGAATATATCGACATCACAAAAAAAAAAAAAAAAAAAACAAAAAATAGATAATAATTTTATAATTTCCTTCTACAAATAAAATGAAAAAGAAAAAAAAAAAAAAGGATTGATTCAAAATTTAGTAAGAACTAAGAATACTGAGATGGGAATAGCAAAGTAAAAGTAAGATTACACCTATTTAGATAGTAAAAATTCTGTTATTTTATGTGAATCACATATAGCACTTGGGGGAATAAAGAGCATACAAAATGACTTGAAAGTTTCAAACAGATAAATACAATTTGATGAAGATGTGATAATATTGTTCGTTTTCTTGCACTAAATAGCACATATATATGGCGTTCATGTGACTAAGTCTTTTAATGATTAGATAAGTCTTAGGTGGAGTTCACAAGATTTTTCGTTACTTTTAATTAAGATAACTTTTAATTAAAAGTGGTTCTATGAGGAGATAAATTGAAATAATTATTTTTTTTTTGAAATTTTAGAATTGAAACTTTTTAAAAATGTATGCTTTAATTTGAAACAAGGCATAAACTATATATAGAATGAATTATGTAATTTCCTTTTTTTTTTTTTTTTTTTAAAATTGCATTTTGTGATTGTAAGGTTGCAATTTGTACCTAAGCCCAACAAAAGGAAGGGAATAGGCCTAAAGAACCCAATACAATAAATTTTATAGAGAGTGAGTTAGAAATCTTGTTTCTAATGAGCTTGAATGACAACAACAATGGCCCAAAAATTCAACATGATAAGGATGGGTTGGTTTGTATGAAGAAAGTTGTCCTTGGACTCAAGCTGAGGAGTAGATTCTTGTATTTCTTATATCTTAAAGATTGAGTACAGATAATCAGTTTAAAGTGTTTTCTCTTCCGCTCTCCAGATCCATTTTTCTCTGGGACCTTCTTCCCTCTTATACTTCATCCTTCATCCCATTTTTGCTTTCCATGTGTAAGTCTAAATTGCTAACATTGATACTTGTCCTATCAACATCTTCTGGAAGTCTTTGGGTAATAGCTGTAAGGCTGAAAATCACTGTTTAGATATCACTTTCTCATTAATGAGGCCAAAGACGTAGGTATAGAGCATTCAATGCGGCGCTAGCAGCTTTTCCCTAGATATTTCCCATCTGTTCCTGATCTCCGTGCTCCCTTGAAACATATCCTCATCCAAGAGTCCTCCTAGAAGTTCATTAAAGACAACATGATGCACCACCTAATTCTTACTTCGCTTAGCCGATGAGATATCCCTCCTCGGATTACTTCCCTTAGCTTCTTCTGCCACAATTTGCTTGTGGGTCTCTAGGTTTGACATCTTCATCATTATTAATCTATCCTTGGACAAGTAAACATCCTTGGACAAAGCCCATGGCCCAAAAATGCACCTTGGGCCTTTTATCCCCATAGGGGTGATCAGTCAAACCCCATGGAATGACCTATGTTAATTATTAATAGATATATTTTTTTTTTTCCGGGGTGGAGCTCATTTTTATTTTTATTTTTATTTGTTTTTATATATAAAAAATTAGATAGTAAAGGAGGGATTGGTGTGATTTGAACTACAGACATGAAATATCACAAAGATACTTTAATATTATTGTTGAGCTATTACCTGAACTTCGACTTTTGTTTTATTTTTTGTAATTCCTTTATATCTTTTGTTTTCTTTTTCATCATCTAATTAACATTAATATTAACATTTTTACTATTAAAAAAAAACTTTGAAAGCTCAAATAGTGTCAAACACTACAGTTTGTTTAGACCCCCAAATTTAAAAGTAAGGCTTAATGGCTTTCATTTTAACTTATCTAAGTGTGGAACAAGAGTAAATAATACGCAATAATTGAAACTACTCTCCAAGTCATAACCACAAGCAAGCAACAATAAACACAAAGATTAAAGAGTAAGGGAAGAGAGATGCAAATAGAAGATAATACCGAGATATGTAATTAAAGAAGAAACCAAAGTACTCAGCGAAAAACCTTTTCGTGGGCCTTCAAGCCAAAATCGGTCCATAAGTGAATAAAGTTGAAGTACACGAATATCAAAAAGTCCATCCAAGCATAATCTACTCAATGTACTTGAACCCTCCAAGTTTTAGCTACCAACGGGTTTTATTGAGATATGTCTTCCCTAGTTATCCGGATCCCGCAATTAGCTTTAAATTGCATTTGTCAATCGATGGCTTCTTCTAATGCTTCCCACACGCACCAAAATTTCTCTCAACACTCAAATTGGGTGAGGTAAGTGTTTGAGCTAAGAACGTCTTAAAGATTTGTAGTTAGAGAGGTAAGAGTAGAGGAAAACTAAAATTGTAGAGATGAGTGTGGGTTTATAATCTCTAATTCTTAAGTGTATTGCTAGAGTGTTCTCTCTCTCAAAAGCTCCTTATAATTTCGTGACTAATGTGTGCTTATATAGTGTTGGTAAAGAAATGAGAAAAACATATTTCAAAAAGGTTTAGACAGTGAGTTGCGCGGGTCATTTGTGACTTGGCCTGAGTTGCGAAGTAACTTGCGAAATCCAGCCTAGCATGAGACTATTTAGATTTTAGCATGTGCTTCGCACATGGCATTTCGCGGTTTGTCCAGTCGCGAGCCATTTGCAAACTTTACTTTCTTCACAAGTCTTTACCAAACTCTCACATTCAACCTTTACATTAAACCCCACAAAAAAAAAAAAAAAAGGAAATGATGAAACAAAATACAATCAAATTTGACATGGAATTAAATCCAATAAAAACATCGTTGTAAATTACAACTTTACAAACTTTAATGTTGTTAATATTCTTAATACTATCTGTAGGGGGTTGGATTATTTTCAAAAGGTCTAATGGGCCCAAAGCCCATGGGAATGGAATAAAGAAAGAGAGGCCTAAGTCCAACTAAGGATAGTAACAAAAGGGGCTAACTGAGTGAGAAGAAAGGATGAGATTGAAACTCTCTTTGGGCCACTAAGCCCAGCCCAACAATGGTCCCCGTTCCAAATTGATACATGGCCAAGGAATATCATGACCTCGACATATGATCGATGATATGAACAAAATGTGGGAGAACTAGTGGATATCCCGAGTCCTGCAAAAAGTACAACTGACAAATGAGAGAATGTAGCACTTTGATCTAGTAACAGTTACCTCCACATTAGATGAATGTTCCCACTTACCAATGATTGCATTTATTACTGAATGACCTGCCTAAACCATACTCCTCACCCAATAGCCTACTCATCTCCCCTAAAAGGTAGAAGAGACTCTTGGTGGGACAAGTATTTTCTAATCTCTTCTACACAATCCTCCCATTGAGAGGAGGAAACTACCGGTATAAATAGGACCCTCTTCCATTTGAGAGAGAGGGAGAGAGACAGAGAGTAATCAATTTGTACTCCTTCATCTCGGTCAATCCGAAGGGAATAAAAAGAGCCATTTCACTATCTTTTTAACCTCTTACTATTAGTTTCTTCCATTGCAATCTTCTCTCTCATAACCAATTAATTGGAACACTCATTTATCACATTGGTATTTTGACCCCCACACTACTCATACATTTCCTTTCAATAGGGTGCAGATTTCTTTTTCAGAGTGTCGGTTCCCAATACCGTACGTGATATAGAAAGCAAGAAAACAAAAACTCAATTATTGAACAGCCTGATAGATACTTGAAGCTGATATATATATGTGTGTGTGGACCAATTGCTTTTAAATAATTGATTACAATATTTAATTTTTGTAACTCCAAATATTCTTCCAGCAAAAAATGAGTGTTTTTTTTTTTTTTTTGGGGTAGTTCTAGGTTTCTAGCATAGGTGTTATGAGCCAAAAGTCTTTTAACTTAATTGATACGTTTTCATGTATAAAGTATTTAAGGGCTTAGAGGAAAAAGATGAGTTCAAGTTGTGAAATTATCAGTATATTGTACTTATTGAAAATAAAAAAAGTTTTCTAGCATAAGGTTAGAAACTTTTTTTTTTTTTTGGGTTATAATATGATAGGATTTGAATCTATGGTGTCCATTTTAAAATGATTATTGTTTATCATTAGATCAAGGTACCAATTAATTTTATGGATAAAATTTGAATTCAAACTCCTTATTTCACCACAAAAGATTTTATCAATTAGTTTCCTCAAAAAAGAAAATAAATTGTCAATTGAAGTAACTAAAACTTACTGGTTTTGAATCTTTTGATACGAGATTTTAATTTGTGGTGATATAGATGATAATTTCAAGTCCGAGTGTGTGCACCCAATGGATTAAAAGTGACTAAATATAATTTTTAGAGTTCTTAGAATAAGCACATCATAGAATTTTAGTTCCAAATACAACGTTGCAAACTGAACTTTATTGTTTCGCCAGTTTATTTGATTGAATGTAAAACAAAAGTTTGACTCAAGCCATAGCCACAAGTAGATGCATGGGTCCAATGCCTAAATGAACATGCCAGAATTTGTTCAGAATAAGAATAAACTCATGGCAGATCATAAGAATAAACTCAGGGTAGATCATGTAAAGGAGACAAACTGGCCAAAAAACTATGTAGTTTGTTAGGATTGAGGGGGAGGGAGGGAGAGTAGAGTAGAATTGGTAGGAATTGCCAAAACCAAGAAGATACGTAGAAATTATACTTGAATGCTTTGTATATTTTGAAATAAAATATTTTCAAAGTAAAATATATCGCATGCAAAACATTTTTAAGTATTTGGTATGACAAGTAAAATTTTTCAAGTAAACAACGAAAACCTATGACTCAATATCAAAGCCGCTAGTGTTGGAGGTTTGGTGATTGAACCACTTGAATTGGTAGTTAGAGAGGTGGCTCGGGGTGACCGGACTACCGATGAAAACAGTCAGAGCGGGATATTTGGTGATTGGACCGCCAACATTGGTTGACAAAATGATGTCTTTGGTTACCAGACCTTCAACACCTATTATAGTGCGACATTTTTGACTATCGGACCGTTAACATCGGTCTTCAGTGCAGCATCTCTGGCCGTTGAAACATTGGCATTGATCGATAGTGAGGTGTCTCCTGGCATTGGTTGCCAGAGTGGACACTTCGGACACCGGACTGCTGGCATCGGTCGTGGAGCATAGTCACTAGATAGTTGACATCGATCGCTAGAGTGGAGTCTTCGACCATCGCACCTCCATCCCCAGTAGCCAAAGTGGAATCTTCGGCCATTGGACCACCGCATCGATCGCCAGAGCAATGTCTCTAGCCATCGGATTGGTAACATAGTGACCAGATGGGAGAGGGGAACACACTGTGTTTTTGGAAAATATTTTACAAAAATTTTAAAAGTAAAATATTTTAAACCTTTTTATAAAAGATTTTATGGTCAAAAAAAATATTTTACAAGTTTGATTATATTTTATGTTTATGTGTGGGTTCGAGTTAGTTGAACTGGTAAAGTATCTGATGGTTGAGTAAGAGATCTAGGGTTCAATTTCTGTCTACACAAAAAACTGATTGGTGTCTTAATTTGATAACAAAGAATTATCATAAAAATTATCATCAAGAGCGGACATTATAAATTGAAACTTTAAAAAAAAAAAAAATTTATGTAAGATTTTTTTTATACAATTTAGAATTTTTACTATAGTCTAATTTAAGTGTATATGTGTGTGAAGTTCCTTTCTGAAAACTTGAACCTCGGTCCTTGTCTCCCCACACCCTACAAGCATTTGTACTTGTAAAATGACAACCACATCAAGCATTTATGTAGGACTTGACTATTCTTCTAAGTGGGTGCAATTAATCTCTCCATCCTACACACATAAAACAATCAACAATTTACCATAAATAATCACTGAAATAAACCTAAAATCTTATGAATCACGTAAGGGCTAAAACCCGCCGAAACAAAGCTTAACTCCTTGTTATGTACTGGGCCAGCAGTATTAATAGATTGCACGTGGAGCAAGTTGAAAACCAAGATTTGATGATTTTGATTAGTCAAGCCCTTGCACGTGTAATAACTAGAAGTGATCTTACTGGTCTCACCCTGGAGTTGCATATGACACAAATCTCGATGGAAAAGTCAATCTTTCAATGCCGTCTAGTTTTGTGAGCCTAGCAAATGACCAACAAGCGCTTTTTTTTTTTTAGGTTAAATATGACCAACAAGCTACGATCCATCAAGCGGTGCTGGTTAAGTACAGAAAAAACAAAAAAAATTTGTCTGAAAAAGTAAAAAACAAAATATCAAATAGTACTATAAAATTAAAAAATTGATCTAAATTAATAAAAAGACAAAAATTATGTTAGAAAAAAAAGTAAAAACTTTTATGCTAGCTACCGTACGGCACCCGTTAATACAACACTTTTCCACTTAATTCTGATGATGAACCGTGCGTAAATAAATTGTGTGTATTCATATTCCATAGAACAATTGCGATATGAATTCTCTCTCCATTTCTGTGCCCTTTCCTGTCCTTCGACACACTGTCGGCGAGACTAATTTTCAAGAGGTGAAAGAGGGTGTTTTCTGTATTATACAATGAATGAATATGGCTGAGCTGGTTGATTGTACTTTGCCTTTACAAAAAGGGGGCACACGTATCTTATAGTTTGATACTATCTTGGCTTCCACCCACCTTCCAAATGGCCCAAACCAATGTCATTTCTCTCTTTGTTTATCCACAATCAAGACTATAGTCTCTCTACGCTCTCTACGCTCTCTTTATCACCGACTCCTTTCCCACTTGAATATATATAAGCCTCTCTCAAATCCCACAAAGCCTCACAATCTCATCTCTCTCTCGCTCTCTCTCTCTCTCTCTCACACACACACACACACATTATAGTTTGATCGATATGGCTTCATCTCAACTTACAATATCTCCAAGAAAGCTTCGATCCGATGTATATTCCTACTCATACCAAGATGACTCAAACACACCATTGGTGATCAATGTTCTTGCCTCTCTTATTGAGAGAAGTATGGCTAGGAATGAAAGGATTGTCAAAAATTGTAGATGGGCTTTGTCTAAAGACATTAGAACCCGAGTTTTCGATTGCCATGAGACACCGGACATGACAATTGAGTCCTATCTAGAGCGGATTTTCCGGTACACTCGAGCCGGGCCATCGGTTTATGTTGTTGCATATGTCTATATTGATCGGTTTTGCCAGACTAATCCTGGATTTCGGATCAATGCTACAAATGTGCATAGGCTTCTCGTTACAACGATCATGGTGGCATCTAAGTATGTGGAGGACATGTGAGTTTTCTTTCTCTCATCTTTTTCTTCTCTGGTATTTAAATTTTTGAGGAATATGCCAAAAACTTTATGCCATTTTAATTAAAAGCATTATTTTTATCATTTTGTTTTGCCCTTTAGAATCCTGAAATTCAATTTCCAGTTCATGACCAAAATGATTATTTCAAAATTAAATAGACACTTGCCAAAGTTACAAACTTTACATTACAATTATGTACCTTGAGGTCTTGTAAAGTGGGAAATTTTAATTTTCAATATGTGGGATATTTTCTAATCTCCACTCTTCTTTTTTCAACAGGAATTACAGAAATTCATACTTTGCAAGAGTTGGGGGATTAACCACGGAAGAATTGAACACGATGGAGCTTGAATTTCTATTCTTGATGAAATTCAAATTACATGTAAATGTAAGTGTGTTTGAGAGCTATTGTAGTCACTTAGAAAGAGAAGTCAGCATTGGAGGAGGTTACCATATAGAGAGGACTTTAAGATGTGCAGAAGAAATCAAAGCAAGGCAAAATGAAGAAAGTGGGTATACTCAGATTGCTCGAGTTATGTTGTAGAATGTAGAGTTGAGGTGGGAGTTTTACCCTTTTTGGTAAAATTTTAATTCTTACCCACCATGTTGTTGGGGGAATAACTCTCTTGTACAATGATGTAAAAAAGTTTAGTGGTTTTGGGAATTGTCAAGGATTTACGAAAATTCGAAACAGTGTGACTTATTTTACTAACATAGTGACTTTGTCGTACTTCCTGCCTATATTAATTTCCTTGAACGTAAATTTTAAATTTCCAATGTCTAAGTCATGACTAAATCTAGTATTTATCTTGCATGTGAGGTTTGGACTTTGGGGACCCTTGACCACAGGGACTGGGATTTACATTTGTCTGGTTTTCTGTTTGAGTTTTTGAATATTATTTTCAGGCCGAACTCATTTTGGCAAAATAGAAGTGTTAAGGACTAGGACTTCCTGAGTTTTTAAGTTGACTTGATCATTGAGTTCTTAAAATCTATTACTAATACACAAAATTTTGTCATGCCATCAATATTTTCTACAAAATGTGAGGAATTCAATAAAACAAAAAGCAATAAAATTCCAAAACCAGTCTTAAGTTGCTTGATACTGTCATAAAATCAGCTCTCTCTCAAGAAAAAAGTGGTAAAAGTTACCTACGACAATATGATTTTTAGCTGAGCAAATAGAGCCTTTTGTAATATGTTTTTTTTTGGTTCATGGAGGACCCATTAAACTTATAAAACTGCATAAAGAGTGAATCATTTCCTTTTTCTGTTTCTTTACCTCTACTCTCTTAGAATACATAAAAAGTCAATCTATTAATTACACAAGGAGCTGGCCTATATAGTAGACATAATGACATCCCCAGTTGATGATCACCTGCACCATTAAGGAAAACCTTAACTTCGCCAACTAGCATGATTTAATTACTTTTTTGCCAGATTGATAAAAAGGTCTTTCAAGACAGATCACTGCATTTTTAACCAGATAATTCCTGGTTGTCGAAGGACCACTTGTACAGCATATAATGCATATAGATTTGAAAGAATTAGCCTTCTTTAATCATTACTCTTGTACGAATGTTTATAGAATTAATATAATAATTAACAGTTTACAATCTTGCATTGGATCTAGATCATAATGTATTACCAACAGAAGACAAGCTAAATTGATGGATAGGAATTAGGAAAGAGGTAAGAAACAGGGTTGAAGTAGTGACAGAACAAGTTGTTAGGAGGTGCATCTTCTTGTATTTTGTTAGAATTTGGTGAAGCTTAGCCAATTGATTAGTCTATTAGTGGGAATGACTTGGCTAGCTTTAATGGGATTTACTTCCATGTAACATGGACCGTGTTACCAAAGGATGTAACCCATTTATGTAACCAATGCATTAAAGTAACAAAGCATATGAGTGTAACTAGTGCAAGGTGTAACAAATGCAAAAAAGATAGAACAAACTCCCCCTCTCTATGATCGAACATGTCTTTAGGTTCTCTCTAATAAGGTTCTTAGGCCGTGAATTTTGTGTGTCTTGCTCTTTTAGCAAACACCATATGAATCATAACGATATAAATTATAACATAGTAGAAAAGCTGCATACAAGATCCTAGTACGTAATCGATTTCTTTCATATTTTAAAATTAAAAAGTAGAAATAATTAATTGGTTGACACTACTTAATTCTTTAAACAAATTTCTAGTGTTTCAACATGTCATTCATTGATCATTTCAAAGTCCTAAAGCATTAAAAACTCCGGCTCCATACCACTATTGTTTGTGTTTAAAGGAAATTGACTACAACACCTACCATTGAACTACAACGTGTGCCAACACATTTCTACTTTGTCCTATTCTCAAAGTCACTATATATACGGTTCAAAATGTGGGTTCATTCGCCGAAGTAAAATACTAAAAAAGACGAAGTCATAGCTATTCTTCCCCAAGCCTAATATAATATTTTTTTAGTTAATTACCTCCTTTCGTGGCAAGAAATGTTAACTTTTGTTTTTAGTGCTTGCGGCCATCGATTTCAACGAACTTTGCAAGATATAACAATGGCCGTCTAAACAGTCTTTCTTGTGCAAGCTATAAAGGCCATGCCATGTGTAAGCAATTCTTGTAATTGTCCATGTCCCTAATATTATATTTTTACAGTACAACAAGTCATAATCCTTAAATTTAAGAATAAAGATGGGTGAAATGATGGGCAAATATTTAAAAAAAAAAAAAAAGGATCAAAAGAAAGATGAACAAACCTAACAAATAAGTTTTGAGTAGGCGCCATTGCCATCATAATTTTGGTGTTATAATAGTTTGGTGTCATCAGTCATCATTCTTTACTAGCTTTTTCTCGAATAGTCGAGCACACTTTCAAATTCTAATAATTTTCTTTATTCACAACACAACCAACATTGTTCCCCAACTACACTAACCCAAACACAATGCCTCGAGTTCTCTCTCTCAGTGCCTCGATCACACACAAACACACAAGTTGGAGCTCTTTTTCAATACTACTTCCTACAATTTCGCTACTTTGAGTTCACATAATAAGGCTCCTTTGAATTGAATTTGTTATATTGTGGAGACAACAAGAGCAATTAATTACGAATCCAAAGTACAATCATGACTTGTCAACATCTAAAAATGATTATAGAATATCAAAAAACTCTAGTCTCTATAAACTATTTTTGATCGAATACAAGAACTTGCATTATATCCCAATCCTCAAATTTATGTATGCTACTAGACTGTATATTTACTCTTATTAATTTTCTTCATGTTTGCACAACCTTGATCAACACCATAAATTTAGCCGATCTGCTACTTTGATGGCAGTGGTCACGTAAGCCTCATTCATATAGGAAGTTTCCTCTTTCTTGTTCATGATGAATCTATAGTTTATAGCTTCTTTTTGGTATCCGAGATTTACTGTTCAATTGTTTAATATGATTTTTATTTTTATTTTTTATTTTTTTCACTTGAATTTGCATGGTACTGGTGCCTTTTCTATTTCCCAATATTTTCTTTTTGTTGTTGTTGTTTCTATTCAATAATTACAATAGGGGTAGAGGATGTAGACCTTGGATATTGGTTGAGCTACAAAGATCTTGACAAAATTTTGTTATATACTACTATAAAATAATAAAACACAAAAGCAATGTACTTAATAATTTATCTCAAACTTTATACATGATGAAGCCACTCCAATCTATATATAATGTACGAAGGTTATTTAAAATGATAAGGCTACTTTATTGTCGAGAATATAAGAAAGGTTAAGGAACACATCAATGAGATTATGTTTCTTATAATAATTTTAATTGGTTAAGCGACCATGTAATCTTTTTCAATCCAGTTTCTGCTGCCATGTCCAAAGCATTGACCTAACCTCAAGCTTTATTCATGTATTTTTTATTTTATTTCGAATGAATAACTTTATTAAATCAGTCTCTGTATGACTATAAAAAACTAGAAGAGATTGAAAAAAATGATACCCATGCTGATTTATGCTCAATTATTAGATTCCGTAAGGTACTTTAATAAATTATACATATGGAAAGCTTATCTTATAATTGGCTGTAAGTTGTCTTGAGAATGTTCTGAATCGAGTGAACTTTGGTAGCAACCTGCCCTCACAGATTAAAAATATCAAATACTATATGAGTGCGCAAATCATAATAAAATGAAATGAAATTATCAACAATACTTTTAAAACCATTAAAAAAATTTATCTGGTTGGATGGTAGTAACACAAGGTTCAAAAGCCAGACTGACACATCCCACTGGCTGAGGCAAGGGGGCAATTTCCTCGACCCTGTGATCTCTCTCTCTCTCTTCTAATTATTTAAATGAGTATGAGATAAATAATGATTGATATATCATATATATTTAATTTCTTCAAAATAATTAGTTTGGGTTTGTATTGGTTTTATTGATATAGTTGATAGGAAGGTAATTATCTTTATCTATTTGGGAGTCTGTCTTGTATAAATTCTCATGTTGACAATGAAAAAAGAGTAGTCACGAATATCTTAGTTACAAATTTTTAGTAAGTCTAATGTTGAGGTCTGAACTCCTTTGAAATAGTTCACTACCCAATTAGGAGGTCTTGGTTCCTTTGAGCCAACCAACACAAAAAATTTGGTTCACAAGAATTGATATTCGAGTCGGCTGTAGAGGACCATTGTATGGAAAGATTGTAAGCTATGATCAGAAAGTTAGCTTTTGTAAATTTGTGATAGTAGATGTTCAAAGAAATACAACAGATGCTCACTGCAATGCTTGCCCATCTTGATCAAATCGCTGGGAAATCAAAATAGCTATCATGCAAAAATCTCCCATGATCAAGTTGAGACGGGGAGATCCAACCAGTTCAAGTTGTGTTATCATTCCAAAAGTAGCAAAACTTGATCTCATTTGTCTCTCAAGGGCAATGAAAGCTCACAAAAAATTGGCAAGGATTGCAAATCGGTGCAACTAAAAAGCTGTAAACATGTCTCAAAGGGTGGACTAGTAAGGTTCCAAAACAAGAAAAAAAGTTCTAGTCTCTCTATCTCTACATCGTTCAATTTTGAAAGATAATGCACGTCTTTCAAAAATAAAAACCTTGAAGAAGGAAGAAAGGAAGGCTGATCAAATTCAAAGGGCTGACATTTAGGGTCTGCTTGGATACTGTTTATTTTTGTTGAAAACTGAAAACTTATTACTGAAAGTACTGTAGCAAAATAATTTATAAGTTAGTTGATTTTTTGGGCTGAAAGTACTATAGCTTTAGCTGAATAGTAACATGAACAATACAAAATAATTCATCTGCCTTTTTCATCCTTTTGTGGGGTTTGTGAATAGTAATGTGGGATCTAGGTAATTTTCAGCCAAACGCGCAAAACGTGGATGCAAAATGCTATCCAAACACTCACTTAAGAAATCAAAGAGGAGCACTTTGTGGAAAAGGAGGAAGAAGAAAATAAAAATAAGAACAACCCTTGAGGACAATGATATTTTCTAGGGAAAATTATTGAATATTCTAGGAGTATTATAAATGCGTAATCCCTACACTCGTATGAATTATGTGTCCTACCATAAATATAATTAGTGGAACCTACAGTTATGTGAGATGGAAGATTACACATTTATGGTATTTTGGAAATGTCCAATAATTACCCATTTTCTAGACGGAAGAAATTTTATGTGCCTAATTATTTGAACTAATATTGAATAAATAATGGTAAAGTATATATATCTTTATCTATTTGGAAGTTGGCTTCACATGTTGACAATGAATAAATAATAATCATGATTTTTTGAGTTAATTGTTAACCAATCTAATGTAGAAGTCCGAACTCCCTTAATGTAATCCATTTATCAATTTGAAGGTTTTGATTCCCTCAAAGTAACTAATAAAAAAGTGGGTTTCACAATTCTCTCTCTCTCTCTCTTTCTCTCTCCATTATTTTATTTTATTTGTTTTGCTTTTTTTAACCCAAATGATGGCAAAAGGGGCCTTGAGTCCTTGACCCTCCTCAACCTCTGAAAATTAATTGGGATTTTTTAAAATCCACATACGGATATCTTGTTTTGCAATGATAAAAGGCCATGTTTATGTTAAACCTTGTTCTTTTGGTTACAGACAAGTGATCGCCAGGGTTTCAAGAACAAATAGAGGAAATATATTAAAAACTTCTTAAGACCATATGAAGATCTTATGTATTTTCTGTTCTTCTCATACATAAAATGACAAATATGAGAATTATTTAGTTTAAAACAAACTTAAATAGATAATATCACATTTCTATTTCGTAACTTATTAGTCTTTGATCTTAAGTCATCAATTCTTAGTTTTATCAATGTAAGTTGCAAATTTTTAGAATGTAACTGGGATTAAAAAAGCTGTAATTATCAAATTTTATTTAAGACAAAGACATTGTATAGTTATTTTTTTTTAATGAAATTCAATTATCTATATAATATCTAAAAGTTAAAATATAATATTTATTGTTGCTACGTTTCTATCAAGTCACATCAATATAATATTTCTGTCTATTTGTTTTTTGTTTAGACTCTTGTATACTGAGATTGTTTAACATAATTAATTAATTAAGTAGTTACTTAGGTTGGTTTTTCAGATCTAGGTTAAGCTCATGCAATCATATTACTTAGTGCAGAAAAGTAAAGAAGACAGTAATATGATGACCTAGGAAAACCGAT
This sequence comes from Castanopsis chinensis, assembly GCA_032878915.1. Classification (NCBI taxonomy): domain Eukaryota; kingdom Viridiplantae; phylum Streptophyta; class Magnoliopsida; order Fagales; family Fagaceae; genus Castanopsis; species Castanopsis chinensis. The sequence continues at coordinate 461,786 of JAVQMG010000037.1, read as the reverse complement.
GAAACCAACAATTTCGGGGTAAAAAACTTGGAGGGATTTAACCTAACTATTCTTAAGGTAAACAAATTCACTATGATAGAATGGAAGATTTACAATAGATTTTCTTCCTAAAATTTAAAGCTACCTCTTGTATTACTTACTCACACAACCATATGCAGCTCCGACTCCACAGACTTTTTTATCCGAATTTGCTGAACACAAATTCCTATGTTTGTGACTTTGAGATCCTACTCAAAAGTCTTAGACCACCTTTAGTATGTAGCAACTTGTTTCCACCAATTCTTGATTTTAGATCTCATTTCGATAGATGCTTGTTGAGTTAGAAGGTTACAGAAACCTCATAAATCTCACAAGAGTAACTCACAAGATTTCCAAGAAGATCTAAAACATAATTAGGGTTTTCCTTTACACCAAGTAGTGTTTAACTAAAACCTAAACGTTTTTGTGGGCTTTGAGCTTGATTAAAATTCTGCAAAATACGATTTTTGATCATAAGTCTTTCTTTTGATTGGTTAAGCTTCATAGAAACTTACATCTTCTTTTTGTAGCTTGACAGTTCTTGAATCTTGACTTGAACAATTTAGAGCAATGTCTAATACCTAATCTAGACATGTTATTGTTCTTGGTTTGCCAACATACATAAATTTGGAATATGAACTTTTAACCTAAATATTTGGGACCTAACACTGTCCACTTCGGTCTACTTCGGTCCACTTCGGTCTACTTCAATCTCTTTGGTCTATTTTGATAGTTTCAATTCATTTCGACAAATTTGGGCCTTAAATTGGTTATTTTTGTAGGTTTCCTTTTCAATTTTGAGCTCAAAAGTTATTTTTTTTCCCCTTAAATTTTGGGTTTGAAAAGTATGAAAGTTTATTCTATTTGGGCCAACCTCTTTACCTTTTGACTAAAAAAATACAAACAAAATAGGCATTAAAAATTAAATAAATGGGTCCAAAAAATTGATATTATTATTATTATTTTGGTAGCTACATAATAAATTAATCTTTTGTACAACTAACATGGCATTTGTATTATTATTATTATTATTATTTTGGTAGCCATTTGATCATTCACATAAATTAGAGCTTATATATATAATCAAAGGCATTTGATATTTGATTGATCTCTTAATATTACACCACATAAACTTTGAGAGTAACGTAATTTTACATGTCATCATTTTAATATATATTTTTATTTTTATTTTATATTTAAACCCTATGTTAGAATCTTGTTTTGATGTTATATTTTTGCTAAATAATCGAATAAATAGTTCTATATACAATACAAATTATAATAAATAAATGCATATAAATAATAACTATAATGATCAAATTTTATTATTAATTTAAAAAAAAGAATATTTATTAAATTTTAATGCTGCATTGTACAGTTTTACTAACGTAAATAGTTTTGCTTGTTACGCAGGTGCTAATTTCCAAATATTGTTTGCCAAGCAATTATAAAAGGTTTTGCTTCAACTAATAGCAATATACAGGAATATGACATATGCCATATTATGTGCAATGTATATGACTTATTTTGTTGGTTGGACTAAGTAAGTCATGTGTATTGTACATGACAATAACTAATGTCATTTTCTTATTAATGGTTGGAGTTAGCCTAGGGTCCTAAGCCCAAACAAAGGAATGTGTGGACCATCACAATAATATTAGATGAAATTTCACCAAAATATTGTATGCAATTCAGCAGGAATGTACAGTCACAATATTAGATGGAATTTCACCAAGATTGATTTTACAAATAGAAGTTTAGACATGTATAATTTCGCAACAACAAACAACAGAATCTATGTCTAACTCAAATGCCCCTTTACCGGAACTTAGTGGTTCTCCTTGTTGCTTTCCAAAGCATTTACTGTGGTATAGCAGATAAAGCCAAGGATGTTTATATTGTATACATGTGTTCGCTGCAAAAGGTGTATGCTCAACTTTCTCCTTATTCAATGATTTGGTGCTAAGGAATAGGGCAACCTTAGATGCCCTCAACTTTTACTGTTAGACTTCGCATATATAGTTCTAGAGAATGAAGGAAATAGAAGGAAATAGAAACACACATCTAGGATACGCAGATACTCTATTTTTGCTTAGTACCCATATTTGATAGTATTGTAATGCTTGTATTACTAGATGCCTCTAAGATTCGCACCCAGTCATTTTTTTATTTTATTTTTTATTTATTTAAAGAGTGCCGATACATTTAGGATATGACCCTAATATGGCTTGGATTTGATTGTAGCCGAACCCCCCGACAGTGAGGTATAGCCCAAACATGTACGGATTTTTATTTTTATTTTTTAATATTTTGGTTTCACAGTTAAAGAGTTATTTAGCAATCTTTTATTTACTTTTTTGGATCTTAGTTTGTATTCTAAATGTCATTTAATGGGCCGGGATCCACTTTATTATTTATTATTACTCTTAAATTTATATATATGCTTTCTACTAAATTTTTTTTTTTACATGCTTAAGAATATATGAAAAGTAAATGCTTGTATCAAAAAAGAATAGTAAATGCTTAACAATATATGAAATTATCAACAAAATATATTCAATAAGTAATTAATACATGTATTCCGGTCGTATTTACCTTTTTCCTTTTTTCTCTAAGGCTTTGTTTGGCTCAATGTAAAATGATATTAGAGTGTAAAATATTTTCAAGTGAAAACATTTTTTAAAAATAAAAATATTTTCAAGTGTTTGGTTATATAACAAAAAATACTTTGGAAAATATTTTAAGGTGTTTGGTTGTGTTCTTGAAAATCGTCTAAAAAACACATTCTCTTACATTTTCTTAGCTTCCAAACTAATATTATAATAGGAAACCTGAATATATAAATCAAATTAACAAAAAACATAACAAAAAAAAAAAATTCAATCTTTCTAAAAAATAAGCACTGATCATGAGGGGGAGACAGAGAGATAGATTGGGGGAAAGAGAGAGGTAAAGGACCATAGATCGGTGGGTTAAGGGAACGAGAGAGGAAGAGAGAAGAGATGAGCTTCCTTGACCGGCAGTGTAGGTCTATAGCGAAGATGACGACAGTCCGATGAGGCTGAGGCATGAACCTGCAGCGTGATCTAATCGGCGAAGGTAAGTTGGGTTGTCTTCTTCATTTTTCCTTCTCTCTCTCTCTCTCTCTCTCTCTCTCTCTCTCTCTCTCTCTCTCTCTCTCTCTCTCTCTCTCTCTCTCTCTCTCTCTCTCTCTCTCTCCAGGTGTGCGAGTCTGGAAAACAAATAGAAGGTAAAACTAATGTGTAAAATATTTTACAGGTCAAGGGCCTTATTTTACGGTCAAATGAAAAGGTTTTTAGTTTGACCAAATTTTACATGTGCAACCAAACACACATAGGGCATAAAATATTTTCCCACATCCATTTACACCCGAAACAAACACAGTCTAAATTGTCCTTGCAGTGACATCACTAACTTGTTTGTTCGAAGGTATACTAGGAGTTTCAATGCATTTGCAACCGGGCTTAGTGAGCAACAAAAAATAGTTAGTGCTTTATGATTTATTTTGCTCTTTTTCTCTTTGCCTGTTTATTTGATTTTTTTCGGTGAATATTTGAATTTCTTTGATTAATTACAGAACTAATCAATATAGTTTCTTATGTTGTATGATTGAAATAAATTATTTCTAAGTATAATGAAAATATTGTGTAGACAAAAAGGAAGTGCTATTTGTATTTCCAAGTAGAAATCTCCGAACTTCAATTAACAAAATCTAGGGACTTCATGGGTTTAACCGAAACTGCAAATTGAAATCTTAACGTCGAGAGTAATGTAACAATCGGCGTAATTAACAGTGGAATATGGCCAGATTCAGAGAGCTTTAGATATGAAGTTTCTGGTCCACCTCCTGAGAAATGGAAGGGTACTTGTGCAGGTGGCACTAATTTTTCTTGCAAGGAGTAATTTTCTTCCCTTCTCACATTCACGTGTCATTTTTAAAGCCTTATATGGTATATTTTCAAAAGATATAGAAAATCCAAAGAGAAAATTTAAGATTCACTAGAAATAGTTTATCAATGAGGGAGTTTTTCTCACAAAACACTCTCAAGTCAATTTTATTTGCTTGGGATCTTTTCTGATCTCGATCTTTTGAGTTTAAGTTATCTTACCTCTTTCTTTAAAAAAAAAATACACAGTTATTTATATATCACTTTTAATCATTATAATACTAAAAAAATAATAATAATAAAAATAAAAACAGCATTATTGCTCGCGCAAAACGCAAGTAATGAGTCTAGTATAATATAATTTTTTTACTATAAAGTTAAGGGGGGTTTTGAACACTATGCGTCATTGCCCCTGAGTATGAGATCAACACATTACCAAAGAAATAATGCATATACTAAATACATTAGATAATTATTAGATTTGATGACATAGTGGAAGTGTAAAGTTCAAAACCAGAATGAATCGTTGACACGAGATCGCATCTTCCAAAATGCAATTATGCAAATATGGTCAGTCACAGTGCAATTATACAAAATATACAAATTGAATGCAACATTGCACCTCAAATGCCTTCATCCACTCCTTTGAATGCATTTTTGTGTCATAATGTGGCTAGAAACTAATAATAAAAAATGGGGCTATCCTAGGCAAGAATCTAAGAAAGATGTGGGCCATCTTTACTGGTCCATTAGATGCAGATATTTGTTCACTCTTAAATCTTAATAAAGTTTCAATAATCATCCCCCTTCCCTTTCCTTTTAGGGCCAAACTCACTCTTCCAAAAACAATTCAGTAATCATTCGCTAATTTACCCATCAATAAGATGGTAGTTGGTTTTAATCATTCAGCATAGTCATAATTATGTAATTTTCCTTTTCACAATTACACACACACAAACACACACACACACATATAAATATATATATATATATATATATATATATATATATCGTTGGTCAAATGTTACAATATAACATCATGATTCAGAATTTTTTTTTTCATAGATTGCACTTTCCCGTTCATTATTGTGTACACGAAATTATTTTTGAACAGGGTTTATTTAACTTTCAAGAGTAATAAAAAGATGTTAAATAATAGAATTGTCATGATGTATGATAAACTACTTAGAAATCGAGATTCTATTGGATTAAAGTAAACGAACACTAAATAAATTTTAATTGAATTATTTATGGTCTTCTATTAGAATATTCTTATTAAGTTAAATTTGATATTTTTCTATTTTTTTTACTAATACTTATTAATTGAATTTTTTGGTGTATTATATGGATAAAAAACTTATATAAATATATAAACATGGGAGTATAGTTTAAATTCATGAAGCTAACAACATATGTGGTGGGGGTTGTTGTATCTTGGGGGCTTTATGCTAATGAACTTGTTGTAACGGTTAAGAGATTCTCCCATTGTAGCACGAAATGTCTTAAAGAGAGTGAGGGTTTTGTCTTAGCCAAGCCATGTACCACGGTGATGTCTATCTTATTATTCTTATTTATTATAATTTTATTTGCACGTATTTGTTTTTTTTATTTAAGAAATAATTACAACATACTGTTAACCCTGCAGTTTAAACATTTTCCCCTAGACCCTCAAGCACTTTATACATGAGGAGGTGTCAATTTAGCTACAAGGCCTTTGGCTATTTGCACATATTTGTGGTTATTTATTTGAATGATTAAATTAAAGTGAAACTACCAATTATTTGTTGTAAGCTTGTTACATGATTGTGATTCTCAAATTATTTTGTTAATTTTAGAACCATGGAACCAATACTCTATAACGCAGCAGTCTTGGTGCAATTGTCTTCATATGAATAGTATGGATCTTCAATGGAGGCTAGAGATGAAACTTGGTACAAAACCCTTAGTGCATAGTTGTTGCAACTCCTCCAACTTTCATAATGTTCTCTCTTATGTTATGATAAAAAAAGGTTTTTGGTACATCATAGAATCCCAGTGCACGGATTTCAAAGTCACTTGGTTATCATGGGCTGCATATTGAACCTTAATCAGTTTGAGTGATGGCCAAGGCAGCAGATTTAGCAGATTTTGTGCAGTTTCTTGAACTATTTTCTTGTGTCTTCATTGTTAGTCTTTAAACACATTCTAAGACACTAAAACGCACAACTCAAATACATCAAAATACGAAACCAGCACTAGATACAATTGACCCTAACAATCTCTCAAGCCTCATTCAAGGGTTTCGGCCAAGCAAGAGAAGAGTCTCCCCCAACTAAGAAAATTTCTCTAAACAAAAATTTGGCCAAAGCAAGGATTTTCTCAAAGTAAAAGAATGCCCAGAGCAGCTGTTGAATAGGTTAAAGAGGAGTTACCGAGAAAGACTCAGTTTATTCACTGCCAGCAAATTACTGAATTATAAGTAGGACAACCCTTTTTTCAGGTATGGGTCATTGGCCAATCCACATGAGACAAACCCATTTTTTAAGGATGGGCCTGACCCATCTTGTCTTAAGCGAAAAAATCATTGTTTGGGCTGGACCTAAAGAAATTTCCTAAATCCAAAATTTTTTTATAGAAAAAACAATAAATAAATTAATCGATTCATCAAATAAAGCAATCATGGTATTTTTTTTCGTTAGTCTAGGCTGTCCCTAAGCCAAATATTAATTTATATTTATGTTGGGTCATATTTAATTAGTGTGATCAGTGCCAACTGAAGCTATAGGCCACTTAGGCGGTGGCCTAAGGCCCCCACTTACAAGAGGCCCCCAAATAGTAATAATATATTATATAATATTACTTTTTTATCTTAAAAAAAAAAAAATTACAAACGGCCATCACCAAATCTCATTAGGCCATGAAGGCCCGTTTCTCACAGAGGCCTGTTTCTCACAGGAAAAAAAAGAAAAGAAAAGAAAAGAAGAAGATTACAATCGGCCATCACCAAATTCCATTAGGCCATGAAGGCCTGTTTCTCACAAAGGCCAGTTTCTCGCAGAGAGAAAAGCTGAAGTGACTATGTGATATGAAGGCAGAAGACTAATCCCATCAGGCCATCACCAAATCGTTAGCTTGCAAAAGAAAAGATTACAAACGGTAGAAATCTTTAGCGTGTAGAAGAAAAGATTACAAAAGGTAGAAAGAAGAGACAAATAAGAAAAGGCAGAAAAAAGAAAGAAAAAAAAAAAACACTCACTCTCTGACTCTCTCCATCTTGATTCAAAAAAAAAAAAAAAAAAAAAAACACTCTTTTTAGTTGGCTTACACATCAATTGGTGTTGGCAATAGACTTGGTGTGTTGACAAATCTTCATTTCAGGTTTTTTATTTTATTTTATTTTATTTTTTCACTTCCTTTGCCTCTTTTGTCTTCTTCGTGTTTGCTACTGGGTGTCTGGGTTTTTCTTCTTCTTCTTCTTCTTTTTTTTTTGAGGAAAAATTGCTGTTGGGTTTTTATTCTTTCTTTTTGGCTGAACTTTAGTCTTTAGTTTGTTTGATTTCTTTAGATTTTTCTAGAATGCTATGGAATGGTCCGAATGGACCCACTTAAAAGAGTTAAAGTATTGATTCTAGAGACTCTAGTTCTAGTCTTACACGTTTTTTTTTTTTTTTTTTTCTTAAGAAATCAGATTTTGTGGGATGGAGCCATGGAGGGACAGTGGACTGGTCTTAGTCTTAGTGGATCCAATCAAGTTAAGTCCTACACATTTTGCTAAAAAATAAAGGTTTAGTGCTACACAAAAAAAAAGAGTATTGATAACAAAATTATAAATTTAGAATAATTTACTTTGTATTAATATTAATTTTAATTTTTTTGTGCATGTTTAAAGTGTAAAGTGATCATATTAAGTAAAGCTGCAACTGTGCTTTTGATAAACCAGGTTCTGTTGTTTTATACATTAAATATATATTATTCTAGTTAAATTGTAATTTTTTTTTATTATAGATTGTGTTTCATTTATTCATAAATATTTTTTAATTACAAATGTCTACTAGAAAATATCTATCTGGATATGAAAAAAAAAAAAAAAAAAAAGACAGAGAAGAACTAATTGAATCTCAAAAAGGAGTTATGGACAAATTTATTACCAGTAAAAAAAAAATCTTGCAAAAAATTTGAGTGAAAGTTTCATAAATGAACAAGAAATTCATCAAAAAGAGTTAGAAGATAATGAAAATATACAACAAAATGATAATAATGAAGGTGGTCATGATAATGTTCAAACATGTAATGCAGTGTCGGCTCAAGGCATAGGCAACTTAGGCCTAGGCCTAAGGCCCCACAACCAAAATAAAAATTCCCTATTAAAAAAAGGTCTCATCTCCATTTGTAAAGGCCCAAAATTTTATTAAAATATAACATTTTTTAAATAATTGGTATTTTTTTATTATTATTTATTAAAAAAAAGACTCCATCTCCATTTGTAAATGCCCAAAATTATTATTATTCATCAATTTCTGTATTTATATCAAATTAGTCTTAATTTAATTAGTATTATATAAATTTCTTTAATTAATGTTTATATATAAAAATGCCTCATATAAAATTTTTGCCTTAGGCTCCAAATTTTGTTGGGCCGACCCTGGCGAAATCCTAATGTCGAGAGTAATGTAATAATTGGCAATATTGACACTGGAATATGGCCTGAGTCAGAGAGCTTTAGCGATGAAGGTTTTGGTCCACCTCCTAAGAAATGGAAGGGGGTTTGTATAGGGGGCAATAATTTTACTTGCAACAAGTAATTTGTTGACTTTGTGATTTATTTTTTTATTTTTTATTTTTAAAAGAGGCTAGCATATGAGTTTACATTATGAAAATTCATTGTAGGATTTTGGTGTTACTGCTTTTGCATTATGCAGTAAGCTTACTGGAGCTCGAGTTTACACCTCTGGAAATACTACAGCAAGGGATAAAGTAGGTCATGGCAGCCATACTGCCTCAACAGCAGCTGGTAACAACGTATTGGATGCAAGTTTCTATGGATTGGCAAAGGGCAATGCACGAGGAGGGGTTCCATCTGCTAGGATTGCTGCATACAAAGTCGCTGAACATCTTGACAAGGCTGAACTATACAATATCCTAGCTGCCTTTGATGATGCTATCGCAGATGGGGTTGACATCATTACCATTTCAATTGGTATGGGTCCAACACCTTTAGATTCTGATCCTATTGCTATAGGTTCTTATCATGCGATGTGGGAAGGTATACTCACCGTTCAGGCTGGCTGGAAACAATGGTAGTAGGTCATCTGTATTTAGTGTTGCACCATGGTTGCTCTCCATAGCAGCCAGTAGCATAGATCGGAAATTTATTAGTAAGGTTGATCTTGCGAACGGAAAGACACTCGTTGTAAGTATCTTCACCTGATGCATTTCATTTTAATTTTATTCTTGAACATCTTATACTCATTATGAAATGTCTGTTTGCCACTGAATTTGTTCCATAGACACTAGATGAACTTGATAGTATATTATTAAATTTTAATCTTTCACAACATTCTAGAGAATTTTTACACTTTTTTTTTTCAGGGAAATGCAGTAAATTCGTTTACATTGAATGGAACAAAATTCCCTCTGGTATATGGGAAAGCTGCTTCGAGTAATTGTTCTGATGATGATGCTCGGTAATTTCTGTTATTTTGGTCATTGCTAAGTTAAAGTTCTCTTTGAGCAATAAAATCTTAAAACTGCGCATGTCATGTTCAATATCTTAGGTCTTGCGATGAATCTTGTTTGGATAGAAATTTGGTGGAAGGAAAAATTCTTGTTTGTGATTCGGAAACAGGATGGATAGCAGCTGCAAGCTCTGGGGCCCTAGGGGCAATCACAACATTTTCTCATGAAAACGCTGGACCTTCTGGAGTTCCTTTACCTTCATCTGGTTTAACACCTGAAAATTATGATGTGGTTAAGTCATTCATAAGCTCTACAGAGTAAGGATTCTAATATTTGTGTTCTCTGTGTTCTTCTAATAGCTACTTTTGACAAAAGATTTAAATGTCTTTGCCTGAATTCATGGGTTTGACAAAACTTTTTCTACATGACATCTGTATGACCTTTTCATGGTGGTATTCTTCAGAAATGCACAAGGAACAATACTAAAAAGCGAAGCAATTGTGGATACAACCGCTCCTCTAGTTGCTCATTTCTCTTCACGCGGGCCAAACTCCATTGTAGCAGATATTTTGAAGGTTGGGCATCAATTTACCTGCGTAGCTCTCTTTCTCTCTCTGTTGTTTTTTTTTTTTTTTGTCTGACATTAACATTTCACTTCTTTGATGCCTACGTATATTTGATAAACATTGCAGCCAGATATAACTGCTCCTGGAATAAATATTCTAGCAGCATTTTCCCTTGATACTTACCTTCCCAGACCAATGTGGATAAGAGATCAGCAAGATACAGTATATTGTCTGGAACCTCCATGTCCTGTCCACATGCAGCTGGTGCTGCTGCTTATGTCAAAACATTTCATCCTAATTGGTCACCGTCAGCCATCAAATCTGCTCTCATGACTACTGGTATATCACTCGCCGCATCTTCTCTTGTATCATTTCTTTGACAATCCTATGATTAATCTAACCATCTATGTTTTTCTTGTTCTTATAGCCTGGCCAATGAATGCCACAAGTGAAGTAGATGGCGAATTCTCTTTTGGGGCAGGCCATATCAATCCAGTGAAAGCATTAGAGCCTGGTCTGGTTTATGATGCCTCCATTGACGACTACATAAAAATGCTCTGCAGCATTAACATTAGTTTTTTCAGTAGGTGCCCCAAGGACATTAGCGGATCTGCAAAGGATCTCAATCATCCATCAATGCAAGCTCTCATCGAATCAAACAACAGTTTCACAGTTAAATTTCCTAGAATTGTAACAAATGTAGGCCCTGCTAACTCAACATACGAGTCTAAAGTCATTAGAGATTCTCAGATTAAAGTTGGCGTGGAACCTAGCACTGTCTCCTTCGAGACATCCGGTGAGAAGAAGTCTTTTATTGTGACTGTGTCTGGGAAAGGATTACCAGCATCTAAAATGGTATCTGCATCTCTCGTGTGGTCGGATGGCACTCATAATGTGAGAACCCCAATTGTTGTGTATACAAATTGATGCAGCCTTGATTCTCAAAAAATTAATAATAATTAAGTATGTCTTGGGCAGTGTCTCAATGATGATATAAGGGCATGGTTATATTCACTTTTGGTTGTAGCCAAATGATAGCCAGGCTTTCAAGATTTTTTTTTTTCCAATTTTCTTTTCTTTTGCTTTTTATGAAAATAAGCAACCAAAAAAAAAAAAAAAAAAAAAAAAAGAATGAAAAATGTAAAAGCAAAAAAAAAAAAAAAAAAAAAAAGTACTAATGTACAAATGATTCCTAGCATATATGAAATGCATGGAGCACAAGAAGGAATAAAAGAAAAAGTGTCCTGCAGAAGATTGAAAGAATTCAAACAGAGGACAAATAGGAAGACGATTCAGTCTTTGGATTATTCCTCACTCACACAGCATGAGTCTTTGGTTGTGAAGATGAAGTTGCATGAGTCCTAGCAAATCTATGAAAGGATGGGGAGGGAATAACATTCCCTTGAAGCCAACTTAGAAAGTTCAAGGCTTTTTAATTACTCTACAACCAATGGTACAAGATCATGTTCCATGGATAATTTAGACGCTTCTCAAGATGAAGCTTGAAACAATTAGGGTGAGTGTGACTAGGAACACCACAATGGTGACAAACATGACTAGTTAGATCTACTTTGCTTTCTTGGAGTCAATTTAGCTTTAACTTCAGATTGAGATCTTATCTACAAACAATTTGGTCTAATCTGACTGACCACGGCACAATGGTGACAAGTAGGTTTTTTTATCAAGAAATTCATTCGCATTTCTTTTACTTTGTCTTTTCTAGAAAAATTAGCATTTTCTTAGTTATTACTCCTCCTAAAAGGAGGAACATACACTTTAACATCTTTAGGATTAATAAGAGCAGATTTAGATTTGGGTTCAACAACAGACTTTAGATTAGACACATTTTCTAATCTAGCTTTAGACTCAACTAGATTATCTTCTAAGCCTTTGACCTTAACCTAGAGGGATTGATTTTCATTTTTAACCTCATCTACCAACTTGTTAGTCTCTATAAGATTAACTCATAAGTCCTCTTTTGCATGTTCAATTTATTCAATTTTTCTAAGGACTTTTTAGAAATTTCTTTATATTTTTCAACTAACTTGTTGGATTCCTCAAGTGTAGCCTCAAATCTTATAGATTTCTTGGCATATCTTATTAACTTTTTATAAAGTCTATTATATGCTTCTCAAAGGTCATCAAAATCACCCGAATCAATAAGATCATGCACATCAAGACAATTAGCAATTTCTATGACGGCAAGGGTCAAAGATCACACCTCAGACAAATAGTCCTATCAAAGTGTACTTATTCTCTTACCAATTGTTATGGTTTTAGACCCTAGTTGTCTAAGATTCTATCAAATATTAACCAAATAATTTATTAGATTAATTATGCAACAAATCTGAACCAATTAAACATTAAATAAGCATATAGATCACATGAACACCAAGAATAATGACTTAGGAAAACTTTTGAAACTATAGTTTCAAAATAAAAAATTTGGGAAGGATTTAACCTAAACAATCCTCAAGGCAACATTTCACTAATAAAATCAAAGTTTATACAATAGACTTTACCTTAAATCTACTTCTACCTCATGTAGTACTTACTAGGTGTGACTACACGTAGCTTCGAATCCATAGACTCCTCAAACTATCTAGTTTGTGGCTATGAGATCTCCACTCAAAGGTTTAAATCAACAACTATGGGTGACTTGATGCAGCAACTTTACTTTATAACTGGATCTGTTGTTTGCAAAAGGTCTCCAGTTGTAGCTCCAAAAGGGTGTGGAAAATTTCCAGATCTGTGTATAGAACACTACCCTTTTGAATGTGTAAAAATGTGCTCTAGGGTTTTTATTTATATATACTTAAGATCCATCAAAACCCTAAATCCAATGGCTGAGAAAAAAAGTGAGATTTCAGATCTACACAAATCTCAATTGGTAAAATAAAGATGTGCATCTCGATCAGTCAAGATAAGTGATTCTTTTCTACACTTATCTTTTTCATATTTCTTGAATCTTCAATTGTCCTAAAATGCATTTATCTTGTTTAACTAAATATATGTAGACTAAACAACTAGAGAAACTAAGTTCTAAAGGTTATAATTTGTTCGTGGTTGTTGTCAAACTATGAGCTATGTCATTTCACTTCAAAACCAATTGGTGATGAGGAAGACACATTTAAATCTTTTATGATATTCAACATCATGTCCCATAGACTTGTTTTTAGAGTGGTTAGAGAGAGTCGAATTATGGTTCTCCCAACATTGCCAACCTAAAAATATAGACTTTAGATCTTAATTAAGTCATTAGTTTGTAAGTTATCAAAAAAAAAAAAAAGTCATTAGTTTGTAAAGTTATTTTCTGTTAAATTTAAAATTTGACCATTCAATTATTACATTATGTAATTATTTTTTATGATTTTATTATTTCCCTGAATTAAATAAAATAAGTGATGTTTTCATATAAAACCTTGGATTTAAGGGGGATAAATGCCTTCAGTCAAGTCACACATTTTGAGAGACACAATTAGCACAATCTCATCCATTCACTTGAACTATGACTCAAACCAAACAGAAGTCTATTTGAAATTGTGTTCTCTCACAAATTTAATGGTCAAAATCAAAATTTGAAGTACCCAAATGATATTTTTGGTCAATGCTCTTAATATAGGCCCCCAAATCATCAATTTACCATGTGATGAACATTGTTATTAGTATCGTATGATACACAATACATATTGTATTGTGTAAAAAAAGTTATGTATTGTAAGTGCTCATGTATCGTATGAATCATATTATATTATTGAATCATGCGTATTGTATGACACATAGACATGTGGGTTTAAGATGTTTTTTTTTTTTTTTTTTTTGGTGCTAAACACAAAATAATTGGTTTTCTTAATTGAGTCCAATAAAATAATATGTCCATGTGTTTTTTTCCCCTTTTCTCTTTCTCTTACAAAATTTGGACTGCACACTTGACACTTCACTTTCAAATTGGCTAGGAAAAATATTACTAGCATCTCAAATGAAATCTACATCTCTCATGTGGTTGGATGACACACATAATGTGATAAGCATTGTTTTATAAACATGACCCTAAATCGACCCAACAAAAAATCGGGAACAGGTTCCTCTTTCGGTTCTTTGTACCATTCCGATTTTTAAAACCATGTGATAAATTTTTTTTTTTGGGTAGGGTGGAAGAATTTGAACCTTGGATGTCAATTGTGTACACACAATGACGCAATCTTGATTCTCAAATTAATATATATATATATATATATATTGTTGGTTAAATGCTACAATGCAACATCTTGATTCAGAATGTTTTTTATAGATTGTACTTTCCCGTTCATGGTTTGTGTACACAAAATTATTTTTGAACAGGGTTTATTTAATTTTCAATAGTAATAAAAAAATAGAGATTCTTATCATGATGCATGATAAACTAATTAGAAATAGAGATTCTATTGTATTAAAGTAAATGAACACTAAATAAATTTTAATTGAATTATTTATAGTCTTCTATAAATTTGATATTTTTCTATAAATTTGAATTTTTTTTACTAATTCTTTCATAATGTTCTCTCTGGTGTTATGATGATAATAAAATAAAATAAAATAAAAAGGTTTTTGGCACATCATAGAATGCTAGTGCATGGATTCCTAAGTCACTTGGTTATCATGGGCTGCATATTGAAAAGACTATGTAAGCAAATCTCAATTGATGGATTTCATTAAACCTCTATCGTTTTGAGCTACGGTTGAGGTAGTAGATTTAGCCGATCTTGTGCAATTTCTTGAACTAGTTTCTTGTGTCTTCAAACACATTCTAAGACACTAAAACATAAAACTCAAATACACCAAAATACGATTTTAAAATGTGGTTACCAACACTAGATACAATTGACCCTAACAATCTCTCAAACCTCATTCAAGGTTTCGGCCAAGCAACAGAAGAGTCTCCGCCAACTAAGAAAATTTCTCTAAACAAAAATTTGGCCAAAGCAAGGATTTTTTTTCAAAGTAAAAGAATGCCCAGAGCAGTTGTCGATTAAGTTAAAGAAGAGTTATTGAGAAAGACTCAGTTTATTCGCTACCAGCTAATTACAAATAGAACAACATTAGGATGCCAAGCAGTGTTTGGTGGGAAAAGCAATCTTTCCTCCAACCCCTTTTTCAGGTATGGGTCATTATTACACCAATCCATTTGGACAAACCCATTTTTTTAGGATGGGCCTGACCTGTTTTATCTTAAGGGAAAGAAATTAGGGGTGACAATTTTTTCCCGCCCCGCTTGACCCATCCCTCCCCGCTTTGCCCTGTGCGGGTTTTTCCCGCCCCGCAAAGGTGATGGGGCGAGAATGGGGCGAGATTTTAGACCTGCACCACGAGGCAGGACGGGGATGGGTTTACACTTTTTAGGCACATCCCGCCCCGCCCCATACCTGCCCCGCTCCATGTTAATAAGGGTTAAATTGTAATTTTTTCAAACTATAAAATCCTATTATTTAAACAAAAATATCATCGTCTTATTTTATTCTACCTAACGTGGCTCTACCTCTTTTTTCTCTCTAGCAAAGTTGGAAGTAAGGTACCAATATCATCATCTTATTAGGAGTTTGGATTATTTTATTGTGTCATACTATGAGATTTTTTTTGTGACATTGTCTTGTTAAACATTTAGATAATATTATTTAGTTTTTGCTAAAAATTAGTTTAAATTTATAGGATAAATTTATTTATAATTTCAAGTATATTTTTAATATTGAAACATGTCATTTTGTTTGAAAAAATGGTAATAGTTGTAGGGAAAATTAACAAGAAATAAAGTTTTACTGTGTAGGGCGGGGCTTCGCAAGTCTTCGCGGGGCTTAAGGGGCGGGGATAGGGTGAGAAAAATCTGTACTGGGCGGGGGCGAAGATCCCATCCTTCGGCCCCGCCCCATTGCTATCCCTAAAAGAAATCACTGTTTGGGCTGGACCTAATGTAATTTACTAAATCGAAATTTTTTTAATAGAAAAAACAATAAATATATCAATCAATTGATCAAACAAAGCAATCATGGTATTTCTTTTCTTTATTCTAGGTTGTCCCTAAGCCAAGTATTAATTTATATTTATGTTGGGTCACATTTAATTAGTGTGATTATCTGTCAAAATTTTTATTTTCGCACATTTAATCACATAGGGGAAGTAACCTAGATTTTTTCGTTTTAATCTGAAACTTTACAAGAAAGGAAAAATAGGTCGATTCAAGGTTTTAAAATTGGATTGGGCTCAAGAGGAGGTTCGACATTGATAACCTCAAAATTAATTTAATAATTAATTAAAAATATGAATAAATGGAATGAAAATTATGAATTTGTAAAAAAGAACAATCTTGATTAAAAAAATATCTAGGAAATTTAAATAATTATCATATTCTCACAACTTATATAAGAAAAAGAAAAAGAAAAAGAAAAAGAAAATAAGGCATACAAAACTAAAATTAAAATTTGAAATATAAAACATAATAATGTAAAAAAATAGATAATTTCATACTTTCACATTCAATCATTTTGTTCATTAGGCAAAACCTTATCTGCTTTTTTTTTTTTTTTGGCTGCTTTTCATCTCTTTTAACGATTCAAGAAATAATTTAATCTTTAGTTTTTTTTTTTTGGAAATAAACTAAATTTTAGTTTTTTTATCACACTTTTAGCATAAAAGTTACCAATTTTTTTTTTTTTTAATAAGCATTATGAGTACCATGCACTCTTGGCGTGATGGTCACTCTACAAATATAAGTTCTTGTAAAGTGGGGGTGGGGGTGGAAGGGTAGGGATTCAAGTTCCTAAAAGGGAGTTTCACACATATATACACTTAAATTATTCTAGTATGAGATTTCTATTTAATCTCAAATTAAAATAAACATTATGCAAATAAACTACTCAAAATAAGTTGTTGCCAAATGGACTACAAGTACATAAAGTCACAATGGATATATATGATTTAAACAATAATTGTGGTCATATTTATATATATATAATTTTTTTTCCCTTCAAAGAGAAATAATTACTATAAAATGAAAATTTTAAAGTAAAAATATGAAAAATTTATTTATTTAATTGGCATGTGTCATTTTTTTTTTCAAAAGACAAATCAATTGAATCATATTAGTTTTGAAAATCTATACTATCTAAAAGATGATTCTCCTCTTTGGGCTGAACTTTTATATGGTTCAATAATACCCTTATACTTTATGTTTAACAAGGAAAAAAATTGAGGACAACCTAGTAAAAATATATTTTGAACTCCACTTAAAATGCCTACAAAATAGGACACTCTCTTATTAATCTATGTTTTCAAAACAAACTTATCCATTTTTTTTAAAAGAAAATTATGACACTAGACTAAAAAAAAAAAAAGATCTCATCACATACTTAAAGCGCGTGTGATTATGCTAGGAAGAGTATAAGCAATTTGACTAATTCAATGGTTAACATGGAAGCAAATAAGTGGATCTTTTGTACAAGTATACGTATACAACACGGAACATTTTTAGCTCTTTATAGAACTGGGCATCAAAGTCAATGTGAAGTGACTCTCAACAAAAAAAAAAAAAAAAAAAAAACGACAACAACGATAATGCAATGGTGCTCTCGGGCATAGGCACGTAGAAGCAGTCTAGTCTTGCAGCTCGCTTGCAAGAAGTGGTGGTGGTACCTCCTTTTCGAGTGGGGTAGTGGTGGTGTCCTTTCCCCTTGTCATCTAGGGTCTGAAGGTAAAGGGAAAGGATGGCAGAGGAACTTGAAGAGCTATGGAAAAAGCTCACCTTCACAGAGGAAGAAGATGTAGGGATTGATCTTGATAGCAGTAGTACTAAAGCAGCGAAAGAAGTAGGTAAGTGCTGTGCAGTGATGAAGATTTTGACCCAGAGATGCATAAGTGTGACCCAGAGATGCATAAGTGTGGACGGGCTGCGGAAGAATTTGAGAATGGTGTGGAAGCCAAATAAAGGGGTTCAAATCTTTGAGATTGATGAAGAGATTTTCTTGGTGGAGTTCGGTGACTGGAAAGACAAAAAGAGAGTGATTGACATGTGTCCTTGGAGCTATGAGAAACAACTAGTTCTTATTCAAGACTTTGAAGGAGAGCTTACACCAAAGGAGATTGAAATAAGATGGGCTTCGTTCTGGATCCATATTTATGATCTTCCATTGAAGAGTAGAATGAAGGAAACCGGATGGGTTATTGGCTCAAGTTTAGGATTGGTAATGGAAGTAGATGTCCTAGGTTCTGGTGTTCATTAGGGCAAATGTCTCCGAGTAAGGGTGCGTATAAATGCAACAAAACGTTTGGTGCGCGGCAAGAAAATCACCATTGAAGGAGGTGAGAGTAGGTGGGTTAGTTTTAAATACGAAAGGTTGCCTAATTTTTGCTATAGATGTGGCCTCCTAAACCACGCTCTAAGAGATTGTTCTGAGGGGCATGAACAAAGCAATGAAGAAGGGGCAAATGTCCTTCAATACAGAGCTTGGTTAAGGGGCGAACCGCTACGTCGGGGCGGCAAGGAGATAGTCAGAGCTGGTTCTAAAGATGATGTCGAGATTAGTCTTGGAAAAGCAGGGGGCAGGGCGGTAAGGCCATCAGTGGTATCACACCTACCGAGGAAGGAAATGGAGGTTGGCAGGGATCATGGACTCGAAAAGACAACTCAGAAGGACAACAACCCCATGCGAGGTTGGGAGGGCGCTGTTCATCACACGCCCTTGTCAGAAGGCTTGCGTAAGAAAGGAAGTATGATAGAGAGGGAGGAAAAGATTGAGGGAATGAAAGCTTCTTTGGGAAGTCAGGACCAAGAGCAGAAGGTTGACAAATTTGAACCAATCGTTGGAATGCAGTGGGAAACAGCTAGCAATCTGGTTAGTGAAAAGAACTTGAGAAAGTTTTGGTTCCAATTATAAAGTGTGTAGTAGAGAAGAGGGGCCCAACCAACTTGGGCTTAGAATTGGGCCCGTTAGCAATGAGTTACGTTGAAGAGAAAGTGTGGATATCTGAAACTCTTGGCCTATCAAGCAAACACTGGAAAAGGCTGGCAAGGGAAGCCCACTCAAAACCAACCGGTGAAAGGAAAAGCCCAATAAAAGCCAAGAGAAAGGGTCTAACTCCACTTTAGGAGTTAGATCCTAACGTCAACGATCTTAAACGAAGAAAAGGAAAGAAGGATCAATTGCAAAACACAGATGGGAAGAAGCAAATGGATGGCGGAGTGGCGGTGGCTGCGGAGCAGCACCGTCGAGCCTAATGAGCATCATCGCTTGGAACTGCAGGGGATTGGGGTCTTCCCTGGCAGTTTGGACACTCACCGACGAGGTAAGATCAAAGGACCCACTTCTGGTCTTCTTATCAGAGACTAAGGTCTGAAAAAGTAGAATTAAGGGTATTCAAAATAAGTTAGACTATACTCAAGGCATTACGGTCCCCAGTGACGGCAGAAGCGACCGATTGGCTTTGTTATGGCAAGAGGGTACGAACATGCGGTTCAAGAGCTGTTCCAACTCTCATATTAATGTGGAGGTTCATAATTGCTCGTCACCCTCGCTGTGGCGTGTGACGGGTTTTTATGGTCAACCAGATGCATCGAAACATGGCACCTCATGGGAATTGTAGGATTTGTTAAAGGTACAGAACCATCTGCCGTGGGTTGTATTTGGTGATTTTAACGAGATATTGCACCCAGATGAGAAATTAGGTGGTCCGGATAGATACGCTAGGTAAATGAGGGACTTTAGAGAATGCTTAAGTAGGATTGGGATTTTCGACTTGGGTTTTGTGGGTCAAAGATACACATGGTGTAATGGAAGGTTTGGGGATCAAAGAACAAAGCTCAAACTTGATCGAATGGTGGCTAGCGAAAGGTGGAGTGAGTGTTTCCCTGAGGCATCGATGCATCACATCGCGTTGTCTATTTCGGATCACTGCTTATTAACTCTGTATCTCCACCACCGTCAGCCACATAAACGGGTAAGGAAGAGGTTTTTCTTGGAGGTAATGTGGACTAGGGAGGAAGGTTGTAGGGAAGTGATTGAGGAGGCCTGGGACTCGTTGAGCAGAGACCCTGATTTTAGACTCACGGATAGATTGAGAAGCTATAAAGAAAGCCTCCAAAGCTCGAATGGGAGGGTGTTTGGGAATGTTAACAAGATTCTCAGACAAAAGCAAAATCAGCTTTAGCAACTAGAAGTCGTTTATGGTGTACTTAACAAGGTGGAGGAGATTAAAACTTTGAAGAAGGAGATCAACGAACCCTTATTAAAGAAGAAATCATGTTGAAACAGAGGTCGAGGGCGTTGTGGTTAAAATGGGGAGACTGAAACACAAAATTTTTCCACACCACAGCTAACCAAAGGAGAAGGAAGAATAGAATTGAAGGTTTGCAAAATCAACAAGGTGATTAGGTAGAAGACCAGGAAGGTATAGACAGCATAATCTTGGAATATTTTACTACTATCTTCAAGTCAGAAAACCTGTCCAGTTTTGATGCAAGCTTAAGAGCAATCTCCAACCGGGTTACTGCGGAGATGAATGAGGGTTAGGTATCAGTATTTAAGGCAGAGGAGGTTCGGTTCGCTCTTCAACAAATGCACCCCACAAATGCCCTTGGACCCGACGATATGTCACCCATTTTCTATCAAAAGTACTAGGAAATCGTAGGTAATGATGTTATAGACTGTGTGCTAAATGCTTTAAATTCGGGTGTTATGCCATACAGTATCAATGAAACTTACATTTGCTTCATTCTGAAGGTAAACTCCTTCCAAAAAATCACTGAGTTCAGGCCTATTAGCCTGTGCAATGTGGTATACAAACTTATCTCTACAGTCCTAGCACATAGGCTCAAGAGAGTTCTTACGGAGGCGGTAGATGAATCTCAAAGTGCGTTTGTGCCTGGTAGGTCAATTACAGACAATGTCCTTGTAGCTTTTGAAACGGTGCATTGCATTGATTAACGAAGGAAAGGAAAGGAAAGGAAAGGAAAGGAAAGGAAGCTTTTATGGCGATGAAGCTCAATATGAGCAAGGCGTACGATAGGGTTGAATGGTCTTACCTTGAAGCCATAATGAAGAGAATGGGATTTCACGAGAGATGGATTGCGCTAATATTGATGTGTGTGAGTACGGTCTCTTATTCAATTTTGATAAATGGGGAACCTAAAGGGAAGTTTGTTCCGTCTAGGGAATTACGGCAAGGGGACCCCATTTTGTCGTACCTATTCTTACTGTGTGCGGAAGGACTAACGACAATGTTGAAAAAGGAGGAGAGTGAGGGACATTTAAAAGGGATTGCAGTGTGTAAGAGGGGCTTCGAGAGTCTCACACTTATTGTTCGCAGACTACAGCATCATTTTCTGTAGGGCATTGGTTGCAGATTGTGATAAGGTGTTTAAGGTATTAGAGGATTATGAAAGAGACTCGGGACAAAAACTTAACAAGGAAAAAACCTCCTTATTTTTCAGCAAGAACACAAAGAGAGAAGTCCAGCTCTATGTTAAACAGAAATTTGGAGCAGAAATCATTAAACACCACGAGAAGTACTTGGGGCTACCTCCAATCATTGGTAGGGGTAAGAGGAAAGCATTTAACCGCATCAAAGACCAAGTTGGGAGAAAAATAGCGGGGTGGAAAGGTAAACTCCTATCTAATGTGGGAAGAGAAATCCTCATCAAAGCCGTTGCACAGGCCTTTCCCACATATACGATGAACATGTTTAAACTCCCGGAAACATTATGCAAGGAGCTGAATTCCATGATGAGCAATTTCTGGTGGGGTAAAAGGAAAAAGAGAGGAAATTAGCATGGATCACTTGGGAGAAACTTTGCACACCAAAGAAGGAGGGGGGCTTGGGTTTTAGGGATCTTAAGGCCTTCAATTTGGCGCTCCTAGCTAAACAAAGATGGAGAATACAACAGAATCCTAATTCACTAGTATATAGAGTATTATTGCAGCTAAAGGGATTATTGAGATGGGTTCGCGGTGGTGCATAGGTAATGGCCGAAGTGTGCAGATCTGGGAGGATCGGTGGCTTTCTATGCCTGATTCTTTCAGGGTGATCAGTCCTCGAAGACCCCAAGGAAAGGTAGTGCTAGTAGCAAACTTGCTGGACTTGGAGATGAGGAGCTGGAATGTAGCTAAGGTGAGAAGAATCTTCCTTCCCCATGAAGCTAAAGTAGTTCTAAGCATCCCAATTAGCCCTTGTATGCCGGAAGATTCTGTCGTTTGGGCTTGGACTACCAATGGTATGTTTACTGTCAAAAGTGCTTATGGTGTGGCGCAGAAGTGGATGAGGGACTATAGAAATAGACCTGAGATAGGTTGTTGTTCCGATAACTCCAAAATGAGAGCCATTTGGAAGGTGATCAGGCAGTTGAAGTGTCCATCTAAGATTAGACAATTTATTTGTCATGCTTGTAAAAATATTCTTCCAACTAAGAATCGGCTGCTGAGTAGAGGGGTGGGACAGGATGATGTGTGCCTTCTGTGTGAATGTAGTGAAACAATTGGACATATTTTGTGGGGCTGCAGTTTTGCAAAGAGGGTGTGGAGTGACACGAAAATCAAGCTGCCCTAGGTTCCTAATTCTATGGGAGATTTTGCCGATGTGATGTGGGAGATAATGAAGTCTCGGCTCTCCACTGACTGGGTGATATTCGCTGTTACAACGTGGAGGTTGTGGAATAATAGAAATAATGTAGTTCATGGTGGGATGTGCAAAGGGCAGGGGTGCTAATCAGGGCTGTGAGGGAGTATGTAGAGGAAATCATGCAAGTGATGCCTCCTTAAGTGAGCATGCCCCTCCCAATCGTTGGTTCCTGGTTACCCCCCCAAAAAGGGATGGTATAAAATCAATTTTGATGGTGCAGTCTTTGATGAGGTGGGGTGCAGTGGGATTGGAGTGGTCATCAGAAATGATAGGGGTCTTCTAATGGGGTCAATGTGCAAAAGGGTGGAGTGTCGTTGGGAGCCTTAGAAATAGAAGCCCGAGCGGTGGAAGAGGGTGTCCTCCTTGATTGGGATCTGGGTCTTGAAAAGATCGTTCTCGAAAGCGACTCACAGATTGCCGTCAACGCATTGCGTGAGCACAACTTGCCTCCTAGCAGCATTCTAAAGGTGGTAGAAGGTGTAAAAATGGAACTAAATCGTTTCAAAGTGTGGGAATTGTCCCATACCCATAGGAGTTGTAATTATGCTGCTCATATCCTGGCAAGACATGTCAAGTTGGTCAATGATTGTATTATTTGGGTAGAGGATACTCCACCCTTAATTGAAGCGCAAGTCTAGCATGATGTACTCTATTTAAACTTTGTTTCAGATTAATGAAGTCTATTTTTTGGTTGTGTATCAAAAAAAAAAAAAAACAACGATAGTAGTATAATAATTAAGTAATCAATACATAGTATAATTTAAATATCATTGAGGAAGATAAAAGTGAACATGCAATAAAAGTGAACATGCAACAATGTCACATTTCTATCGGTGGATTTCACTATGGGGTGACAAAATTTCAATGTAACAGTGAAGTTTCTAGATGATTTTTTTTTTTTTTTTAATTATTAACAAACCAATAAACCAAATACCATACACAAAAAACTATTTACTCACCTTTTCAAGGGAGAACGTGTAATAATGTCAGATCTTGCATTAAGACTAAATGTGATATTGCTTCATCATGTCTGCTCATAAATCTCACATTTTGATCTTGAGTACATAAGGTTATTATTAGCAGTGGCTCATCAAACAAATTATAGTTTATATTTGAATTGGTTTAGAACTTTTGATTGATTTGGTTGAGTTTTGGATAGATTCTTTGTTGTTTTATATTTGTTTGAGTTTATCTATTTCTACTTGAGTAAAGATTTTTTTTCCCTTAAATTTTACATTGATTTATAAATATGTTTCTAATTTGTAGACTCCATTATTTTATTATGCTTCCCTCTATTATTAGCAACTATAGATGGACCAAGATCTATTTCTATAATCATATCTGCTTGGTGTTCAACAAAAGGTCTCCAAGAGCAATTGGTGTTACTTAGTATTTTTGCACCTATGTTAGTTTACAAGCCTATATAGGTGTTGGATAATAGTGTAGATGAATTGTCATAAACTATTTGGTAATGACCCACTAAGTTGGTATTTATGTTTATTTCTTTTTATTTCTGCCATATGATTTGCTCATTTCCACACCGATTGATTTCTATTTGAATTGAGAATTCTTGGTTTTGTGCTACATTCTAATGTAGAAATTTTCTTGCAATTAATATTTTTAAGATACTTTTTTTCAATTTGTGGCTTATTGATTTATAAATATTAAATTGATATAAATCATGTCAAATATCAAAACTCGTGCAAATGTCAAGAGAGTTACACCTGGTGCAATTTTGATAACTTACACATTTTTTAGTAGTAGATTTACAGAAAATCTAAACTATCAAGAAACATTATTATCCAGGTTGTGAAGTAGATATTATTAATTGCTTTCCACCTAAAATTTGTTAATTCCATGAAAAAAACAAAACTTGGTTAATTAATAGCATTTTTTTCTCTCCTTATATTAATTACATTTCCAGCTATGTTAACCAAGAGAGAATTAAGGAAAATAAAAAGGGTAAAATCTGGCCAGCAGGAAGTTCAACATTTCTATTTTAAAGGAAATTCGCCTCCCACAAGTAAATTAATATCCCCAGATACACCTCCACCGACAATATTCGTGCCTTCACAATTAATTAGCTGTGACTGCCTTAAATTTTGCGGTTTCCACTTGAGGATCTTAACTTCTACAATTGTTTGCCCTCTTTTTATAGTGAATATTTCTTATAGGCTAATTTTACAATTTTGATTTAAGTTGGTTTTCAATTTTTAATTATGAAAAACTGTTAATAGTAATACTTCTTTTAAAACTAATTAGAACACATTATTCTATTGGAGTAAAGCAACCTAACAAATATTGGATAAATTCTGATTGACTTACAGTTTGCCTTCTCTAAACAATTTTTTCTTTTAGTACTCTTGATTCTTTTTTTCATAAATAAATTCACAAATTTAAGTTTGACTGTAACCAGGCTAATGGCAAACCAATGTGTACTTTGTCGTCGTTAAAGGTCAGAATTTCTTGAATTCGATCCAGATTGATAATAGTTTCCACAAGAATGATTTAGACATTTTATTGTCATTGTCACCTCAACAACTGCAAAAATTTATTATTATTATTATTATTATTATTATTATTATTATTATTATTATTATTATTATTATTATTATTATTATTATTATTGTGGGAGGGTAGAATCCGAACACAACATAGAGCCCGTGGGCCCAGTCCGAGGATGGGTAAAGGCCCATTCGTGCATCAATCCAAACTTGACATGTGGACTAAGGTCCGAGGATGGAAAACAGATAGACCCTTCGTCCGAGGGGTCCAAAGAACGAATGCACCCTTGGGAATGCCTTAATTGGCCACCTGCACCACAAGGCAGTGCAACATGGAAAACATCAGAGATGTGCAAGTAAAAGAAGAGAGGAAATATCCGAAGAAGGTAGTCATCACCTCCGCATTCAATGTTCTGCACCAACTTAGCTGGCCGCATTTATGAGAAAAAGACACCTGAACAGTAGTTTCATAGCTCACAACACTCACTACCACCTCCAACAGGGTTTTGATGGGACAAGTATCTCAATTGCTACTCAGAAATATACAGGTAGAGGGCTCAGATGCATTATGAGGGACTATATAAAGGAAATGAATCCCTCCAGAAAGGGGGGTAGGAACAATAGAACTTGAACAAAAAGGGAAGAGAGTATCAACTTGTACCAAGATTTGAGAAAATAATGGATAAACATTGCATCCTTGGACTTGCCCGAGGAGGAGTTTTATACTTGTTTTGTGTTTCTTTTCATCGTATTAAGAGTCACGATTTCATTGATTTCATACTTCAATCATACTGAGCATTATAGTTGACTTTGCAAGCTCATTCTCTTATAAATTAATTGTCTTGAGCCAAAAATACCCAGTACCACTATTCTAAGTGGGTCTAAGGGTTGTTTTTGAGCTCTTACAATTATTATTATTATTATTATTATTTTGACACATAGACCTTATGTTCCATATTACAAGTTTTGATTTTCAAGTCACATGCTCGTATTTTTAGATCTTCATTGTGGGAAAGAATGATGATTAATGAAAATTAAATTCTTTTGGTGTTATTTTTAATGTGTGTTAAAAAGAAGTTATTCATTTTCTTTTTTCAAGATATGTGAGCAGCACTTATGTGAGTTATCTGGCAGCTGGGTATCTACTTTAAATGAATAACTTCTTAAAAAAAGGATTGTGTAGTGTGACAAACAATCAAATAATTAAGGGAAAGACATAATTAATGGCTTAGTTAAGACTCATATATCAACCTAGTGAAGAACTCACTACGTTTATACCAATAAATATAACAATTATGGATTTCAGTTAGTTTAACATGTAAATTCTCTTATTATTATTTTTTAAAACCCCATTCTACTATTACAAGAGTTATGCCTTTTTATAGTGGTACTTTGGGTTAAGTAATGTTTGAGTATCAATTATTTTTAAATACAAATTGTACAATATATCCTAAATTGTTTGGCACTATACTTTATTTGCCAAAATTTTATTTTTTTCAAAAAGACTATGAAACTAGTTTTGGTTATGATGAAGTATAGGGATCAAAGATTTCCATTCAAGGAAAATTATTGTACGATATACTTAAGATTTTTCCATGTGCAACCAACTCTTGATAAAGATTGAAATCTCTTCCGTGCACAAAAGACAAACCAAGTGCAATTCATCTATTGGTTCAAGTAAAACCTTGACCTAGCTATTTCAAAATACTTACAGAATTATCAAGAATCTTATAGTCTAACTAGTACATTCTAGTCTTTCTTACGCTAACCTCCCGATTCAAATCTACTCCCTCTAATTATTGAATTATTGAATTATAATGAAATATAAAAAGCAATCCACAAAATTGAAACACATAAAAATTCAGTAATTGATAATTTGATATCTTTTCTTTCATGCTTCTATAGTCGGTAAACTATTGTAAAATTTCATGAGATCCTGAGTAAATTACTTAAGATAAGAAAGATCAATCAGTAAAACTACTTTTTAGTTTCAAGTAATTAATATCTCCAATTTCAACCAAAAAATAAAAAAATCATTTTTTCCTAGGGTAATATAGATTTTTTGGGGTACGATTTCCTTTTTAAAAAAGTAACTGTATTTATTTAAAAAAAAAAAAAAACTAGATTAGAAAGAGCTGTACTTGACTTTACTATTTTAAATTGCGTAGACTTACCCAGCGGGAGGAAGACCTCTTGGGCCTTGAAGCTCAGTCCTCTATGTCCGTTTCATATGATTCTGGGCTATAGCATAACCCACCACCGCAACCCTAGGCATTGGAAAACTTACATGCAAATGCAGCTAATTGTATTATCCAATCAAAGAATTTTTATTTTTTAAAACAATATAGAATTTTAACTTATACCATCCGCTCCATAACGATAATTTTGATTACTTCATATGCCTTTTGAATCTTGATTACCAGGAAGGCTGGCTTAAAATGTAAAATGCAACTTGAAGTCTACGGCTGTTTGGGTCAATGGGCTTTTTGTGAATACCAAAGCTTCGGGCTTTATGATGTATCACATACATCACATGTCACATATATATGTGTATATATATATATATATATATATATATATATATATATATATATTGGAAAGGAAAAATGAAATACACGTCACATATATGCACATTATCTCTCCTAATTTGTATATTTTATATAAGTATGAGCCGCGATGGTTTTAGAAATATTTTTTAGGAAGGTCCTTAAGAAACTTAAAAGAAATAAAGTTTGATAAATAAAGAATTTGAATCATTGAGTTATTGACCCAAAAAAAAAAAAAAAAAAATCAAATACATGAAGTCTTACAATTTAGTTATACGAGTTTTGATATTTCAAAATTATTACATGATAATTCATTATTATTTGTAATTATCTATTGTTAACGTGGGTAAATGTGACAATTTTATTTTGTTAAATTTGTATAACATTTTTATTTTTATGCAATTGTCATTATCTATTTGTCATTATTTTTATAAAAATATTTTAAATTAAATGACAAAACTCAACCCATTGTCACTATATTAATTATTGACCCAGACAACCACACTCATTCATACATAAAAAATACACTAAGGGTCCGTTTGGATACAACTTATTTTGCTGAAAACTGAAAACAATAAAAATAATAATAAAAAAATTACTGTTTACGCGCGTTGTACTGTTCACATGCCTAAATTCACTGTTCATGGACAATGAACAGTGCAAGAGGCGCTCAGTTGAAAAAAAAAAAAATTGCAAAACATGGCTGCAGACGCACTACCCAAACAATACCTAAGTATCTACTTAACCAATCAAATGCTTAAACAATCATTAACTTTACTATTTTTTTTTCTTGACTCACTAACGTTATTAAAAAAAAAAAAAAAGTTTTGATAATACGATAACAATACATACACATGTAACAAACCTTTTCCCCTCTTCTTATGTGTGTGTGTGCATGTGTGTGTTAAAATACGTCGTATTCTCAAAAAAAAAAAAAAAAAAAAAACAGTGGTTTAATCCCACATTGGAAAATGAGTGTGACTTAAAGAGGTTTAAAACTTGTGTTGTGTATCTAAGAGTTAAGCTCTTTAGGATATATAACATTATCAATTTCTTTAAGATCTTCTCTCATCTCCCCGTGTGTGTGTGTGTTAAAATACTTAGTATTCTAAAAAAAGATAAGCAAACCTTCTGTATTGCTTAATTATTATATTTATATTGTACACACACACATTCACACACATCACAATTCACACAAATAACATTATAACAAATAATAGTAAAAATAATAATAATAATAATAATAATAATAATAATAATAATAATAATTATTATTATTATTATTATTATTATTATTATTATTATTATTATTATTATTAATAAAGGGAGCTTTTTGGTATTCAATATTTTGCGTACTAAAATACCTTTACATAAATTCTTAAACTCTTTAAAATACCCTTATCTTTTAGTTAAATAATTTTAAATTAAAAAACACAAACTGGTTAAAAGAGTAATTTACTGTTTCTAAGTTTTAGGCTTTTTCCTTTATCTTCTCCATTCGGCCTAAAATTTAGGATACTATTTCTATTTAATTTTTAAACATTATTTCACGTTACCTTACCTCTTTCTTAAAAAAAAATAAAATTAAACACAATTATTTATATATTATTTATATGTCACTTTTAACCCTTATGACACTAAACTAATAAAACAAATAAAAAAAAAAAATAGCATTATTGCATGCGCAAAGCATATATAATAAGTCTAGTATATTTTAATTTTTTTACTATAAAGTTAGGGAGGTTTTGAACACTATGTGCTGCTGTCCCTGAGTATAAGATCAATACACTATTAGAGAAATATTGCATATATTAAGTACGTGAGATAATTATTATGTTTAATGACGTAGTGAAAGTGTAAAGTTCTAAACCATGGAATGAATTGTTGACACGAGATTGCATCTTTCAAAATGCAATTATGCAAATATGGTCAGTCACAGTGCAACTTGTGATTATACAAATTGAATGCAACATTGCACCTCAAATGTCTTCATCCACTCCTTTGAATGCATTGTTGTGTCATAATATGGCTAGAAACTAATCATAAATAATGGCTATCCTAGGCAAGAATCTAAGAAACATGTAGGCCATCTTTACTGGTCAATTAGATGCAGATATTTATTCACTCGTCATAAATTTTCAATAATCATTCCCCTTCCCTTTCCTTTAAGGCCAAACTCACTCTTCCAAAAAAATTTCAGTAATCATTAGCTAATTTACCCATCAATAAGATGGTAGTTGGTTTTTCTCATTCCGTATGGTCATAATTATGTGATTTCCTTTTCACAATTATCACAGAAAATTTTCAGATTTCATATATAGAGAAAGTAGCTTATGCCGGGAGAACTAGTCTACAGACTTAAGAGGCTTCAGTTTTGCTGAACAGCTATGCTTATCACTATCACTAACTATTTGGTTTTGGAATGCTTTGAATCAAAGCAAAAGAATGATTAATGATGGATTACAGACTAAACCCACTGCTAAGTTGAAGCAATGTTTTTGCTTATTGCTTGACAAAGAGTTTACTGACTACTTGAATAGTTGGTGTAACTTCATGACTCACTATCATTGAAATCTCAACTATTAAAAAGGAAAAGAAAATATACTAGGAGAATAAATATCCAACTCTTACTTGTTGATTTGATTTGAACTGTCCAGATACAAAAGAAAAGTATGTCTCTAGGTGATAAATGAACTACATCAATCTCTCTAACCTAAATAAATAGATAACTTTATCAATGATTTCCGAAAATTGTGATTAGTACAAGATACAGTAGTGAATGCCATAACTCAAGGCCATTTCCAGGTTTTTCTATTTTCCCCCTCCTCTTTTTTTAAGAGAGAGAGAGTTTCAACCTATGACATTCGCTTCTGATGATAACTCTTTATCATCACTCATCAGACCAAGACACTAATCAGTTTTTGATATAGGCGGGGATTGAATCTCAGATTCCTTGTTCAACCATCAGAAACTTTACCAATTAAGCTAATTGAAATCCACTTTTCTATTTTCCCTTTAAAGTTACCTTATCCAAGATTTTCTCTCTTCAAGATTAGCGTCATCTCAAGATGGTCTATCTCCACTAATGCACCTAAAAGTGATAGCTAATCACAAACATAATAATAGTAATAAAGATAAAGATAATGATAACAATAATAATAATAACAATCATCATCATCATCCATCAAGAATAGTTGATAGTTCCTTATTCAATATCCAGATATAGCCTTAGGATATACTCTTTTAAGTCTTTGTAAATAAATAATTGAATCTACGAATTTTGTTAATTTTCATCCTCTTCATCTTTTATTGAATGTAAAATTACACTCCTGACTTTGATTTTTATTTTTTGACAAAAACATTATACATGCTCAATCCAGAAAATCTATAAGATAGCGGCTAAACCATACCTGTCTTCTTTTCTAAAAGGGATAATAGACTTATCAAAAAATAAAATAAAAGAGAGTTTGTTAATATAATTTGATGTGTGGCCAATGCAACTCATCTGGCCTAGGAAACCCAAAAGAAGAGACAGTGTCCTTTAAAATTTGCTACCAAAGGAAGGGTCCTTGAATCCTTGTAATTAGCTTATTCTTGTACCTCCACAATTATATATATATATATATATATATATATATATATATATAAAGAAATATCACTAGGCAGTAAACTACAACACAAAATTTAGGAATATTGAAGGTACTTTAGAGCAAGATTTATGTTGAGGCGACAAACCCCATCCTAGATTTCTTGCTCAACTTGGTACCAAGAAATATGATGAGTGATGTCAATGATCCTAAAAATTTTACTACATAAATCTTACAAATTAACATGTTACCAATCAAAAAAAAAAAAAAAAAGACAATTCTAACATCTAATTATCATATTGTTTATTTAACACTAACTATATTCTTATCAATTCAACTTTTAAGGCTCCGTTTGGGAGTTCATAAGAGAATGGAATGGAATAGAATAATCATAAGGGAATGGAAAGAAATGAAATGTATTTAAGTATGGAAAAGGAATGGAAAAGAATGGAATTAAGTAAGCTTGATTAGATGTTTTAAAATAAAAGAATGAAAATGAATAGAATGTAAGTAATTTCATTTGGGAGTAACATGGAAGGAATGGAATGAAATCATTTTATGACAATATTACTATAAGACCCCTATTTTAAAATAAAAAGTTGAATATATAGGGGTATATTGGGAGTTTTAGTAAAAAATTTATTAAATTTAATTCCATTCCCTCCCATTCCTCCCAATTTCGGGGGGAATGAAAATTTGAGGTTTTAAGGAAATAGAGAAGAATGAGTGTTCCCTCCTATTCATTCTCTTCTCTTCCACTTAAACTCCCAAACAAGGGAAGAGAAGAACATTTCAAAATTATTCTTTTCATTCATTTCCATTTTATTCAATTCCATTCCATTCCATTCCCTCCTCCCAAACGAAGCCTAAGTTTTTTTTCTAATAAAACCTGTAGTAATTTTAATATTTTCCAAATATAATTCTTTTATGACATAATCGGATGAGACAATTTTATAGAAACACAAACAATTAGTCTAAGAGATTTTGACACGTATCGTTGTCTTAGCTCAAAAAGGTAAGTAGGTCAAACATATAAATTGTACAATCAACTAGGGCTTTCTTCACCAATGAAAAGACATTGTAGGGATCAATATACAAAAAAAGTAAAAGAGTGACACAATTAATATTAATTTATGGGAAATAAATTCACAATGGGAGAACTAGGAAGGAAACTGGATCATAAGACTAATATGAATGAAAAAGATAACAATGATCCTTATATCATTTCTTTTGACTGATGAAGCTGGTTA
The DNA here is from genome assembly GCA_032878915.1 of Castanopsis chinensis. NCBI lineage: Eukaryota > Viridiplantae > Streptophyta > Magnoliopsida > Fagales > Fagaceae > Castanopsis > Castanopsis chinensis. The sequence continues at coordinate 429,113 of JAVQMG010000037.1, read as the reverse complement.
CAAATGAGGATTAACACTCAACACATTTCTATCTCTAATTTTTCTATCCCCCTCCAGTATAGGGGAAGGGTCCTATTCATACAAGTGAGTTCCCTCTCTCTCTCTCCCTCTCTCTGATTTATTGTGTGGTGGAAGGGAGGGGGGGGAAAATACTTGTTCCATCAAAGGTTTCCTTCCTCCTTCTAGGGAGTTAGTGAGTAGATAAGTGGAGAGCACTATTCTGACAGGTCATTCAAAATTAAATGTGGCCCGATTGGTAGGTATAGTCATGTAATGACTAATGAGGAGGTAAACATTGTTGGATTTAGGAGCTACATTCCTTGGTTTGTTTGTTGTACTTCTTCATCAGTTTTTAAGTGCTTCTCGCCTCCTACACGGCCTGCCCATCTCCTTGGTTCTAGGTCAAGGATAATATTGTCATCGGTCATATGTAGAGCGGTGATAAGGCTCCTCGGCAGGTTGGGTTTTGTTATCAGCAAGGTCCTTTCGTGGTCCTTTCATTCTCTCCTGTGTTAGAGCATCCCTAATGAGGTTGCTAAATTGAGTAATAAATCAATTTAACAACCAATTCTCTAAAACTGTTTCTAAAGCAAAGAAACTAAATTCAAAAAAATTTGAATTTGTACTACAGTTTGCTGCTAGAGATAGCAGTTCACTGTAGCTTAAACTTAAAAAAAAAAAAAAAAAGTTTTTTTAATGTAAGTTTTTTAAAAAATAGTATTTTAATGTGTTGATGATTGTAGTTATTGTTTATTGTAGTGGATATATTATTTTATTGTATTTTTTATATTATTTTAATGGGTTGAATGTTAAAATAAAACCTTTAATATTGGGTGTATTATAAGGTGGTGTGTTAAAATAGATAAAATAGTGTTTTGAATTGCTAAAGTTATATTTTTTAAGCAACATTGCCGTGAATGGTCTTAGTACCTATCTCATTACCTATCTCATTCCCTCTATAGCTAACCTTGGGCTGGACCCAAGATCTTTTCCTTCCTCATTATGTTTTTATGGGTTTGGGTCTGTGGCCTTTTGTATACTTCCCACTCCACCGCAAACAGTATTCTGTTACAAAATTAGCTGATTATAAAAATAGCATGTTTACCAGCTAAGTCAATAAAAAAGCAATTATGCTTCCAAGATATTATTGTTAATATTATTTTTGGCCAACAAGATAACTAATTAATTATACTACTTGTAAATTGGACTTGGATTAGGATTATGTTCTTCAACTGAAGTACAAGCTAGAAGAAGTCTTCTTCTACCATGATTATATTACTAATGCTAAAAATTAATATGATAAAAATAAGAGTCAAGTGACATAGTGGGGCACATGGCTTAATCAGATACCACCCAAGTAGATAAAGAATACAAAATATTATACATCTCTGCTATTACATGGATGCATATAAAAATTACTGATTTTATAATACTATATGACCGAGTTCAGTTCTTACATAGCCAATATCAAATAGCAGAACATGTTCTTGATATTTCATGAACCTAGATCGAAATATGGGTCATATTTGCATTCCAAAAGAGTCTGTTTGTTAAACTTGACACTTCTATTAAAGAATCTTCAAATTTGATTTTTTTATATTTATGTTCTATCTTATACGTCTTAGTATATGTGATATATCTTCATACTATAAAACCAACTTATGCAATGAGAAATTGGTTTAAGAATTATGGCAAACATGCAGAATTGCAGACATACACACCACTAAATATAATTTTAATACATTCTAATATATATATACATATACTCACAATAAATTTTTAATAGATTCAATAAGGACCTGATCATTAGGCCATTCTTACTGTAGATCCTAAGTTTTAGGGTAGTAGCTGGAGTTGCATCATGAACTTCAAGATAAATAAGCTTTTCTTGGTTGACTCAATTAACAATAACATAACTGATATATAGTTAGACTGTAACAAGATCCATTGCGTTTCAGTACCCCAAAAAAAAAAAAAGGAACAACTAAAAAAAAACTGACTTATTTTTAAATTATTTACCTTGTTTTTTATTTATTTTTTATAATCAATTATTTACCTTGTTTGTCCATCTTATATGCACCTTCCTTAAATATTATCCCGTTATAGTGTTTAATTATTTTTTTAATAGGATAATATATATAATTAGAGAAATAAAAGAAAGGTTAGCCCAGAATTGGTTAGTGTTAACTATAATAAGTGTTATAATTAGCTTATAATATTTATATTTTGTGTGGAAAAACAACTTGAACCAACCGACAAATAAGGAGAAGCATGGGTTTAGTTTTCTTGGCTTGGAATTGAAGGGATATGAATAGGTACGGCAGTTAGAACCACTCCCTTTTCCTTTCACTCACTTCCTCACACTCACTCTCTCTCTCTCTCTCATAAAACAAAACATAACACACCCAAACACACTATACGTACGGACCTCCTTTACTCTCTCACACTCACACTGAGCGTACGGACCTCCTCTAGTTGCTTTGACCGGCGGCGGCACCACCACAAAATAAGAAAAAGTCTTAGAAAAACTCTCTCACCCTCTCACCTTCCCTCCACTTGTCACACCACACTCTCTCTAGCTATAAGCTCTTCAAGAACACCCCATCTCTCTCTCTCATCCACAAATTAACCACAACCAATACTCCAACTAAAAACTAGGACTCATAGACTCCCTTAATTTTCACCATACAACCCCTCAACAACTTCCACTACAAGAACAAACTCCACCCCTTTTCATCTCTTTCATTCTTATCCAAAATTTTTTTTTTATCTCTTTCTTTCTTTCTTTCTTTCTTTCTTTCTTTCTTTCTTATACTCTCACGAATTTTTTTTTTTTAATTGTTGTATGGCTTTGATTGTGGATCAACAATCAAACTTCAAACACTTTTGTAAAATTTGCAAGAAAGGTTTTGGTTGTGGAAGAGCACTAGGAGGGCACATGAGGGCACATGGAATAGGCGACGAGAGTGTCCACATTGATGAGGAAGACCCAGCTAGTGATTGGGAAGACAAGCTTGGTGCCAATGTTCCTGCTAGCAACAAGCGCATGTATGCATTGAGAACCAACCCGAATCGGCTAAAGAGTTGTAGAGTTTGTGAAAATTGTGGTAAGGAGTTCTTGTCATGGAAGTCTTTTCTTGAACATGGCAAATGTACCTCTGAAGATGCTGAGTCCTTAGTTTCATCCCCGGACTCTGATGGTGATGATGGCAATGGAAGAAGAGGGTGTGGTTGGTCTAAAAGAAAAAGATCAATGAGGGCTAAAGTGGGCAATTTCAATAACTCCAATTGCCCTTCTAGCGAGGAAGAAGACCTTGCAAATTGCTTGATGATGTTATCAAACGCAAATGTTGATAACATGGTGGCTGAGGCTGAGGAGTCTTGTGCATCGGCTAGTAAAGAAGAAGAACGAAGAAACACCCCCATGAATTTCATTCCTCCAATTTCGTATAAAGTTCCTCTAGATGACAACGATGACATCCTTAACATCAACATCATCAACGACAACAACAACAACAACAAGAACAAAGGTGTGGCTAAAGGTTTGTTTGAGTGCAAAGCATGCAAGAAAGTTTTCAATTCCCACCAAGCATTAGGTGGTCATAGAGCTAGTCACAAAAAGGTTAAAGGTTGTTACGCTGCACGTCTCGACCACATTGAAGATAGTCTGGCCGATGATGATGTGATCACACACGAAGAATTTTTCCCAACAAAATCGAACTCAACCTTTCAACAACTCGACCATCAAGGTTCTAACACACCATTGGCATCGACATCCAAGAGAAAATCAAAGGTGCATGAATGTTCAATATGTCACCGTGTTTTCTCATCTGGGCAAGCACTAGGTGGACATAAGAGGTGCCATTGGATCACATCCAATGGACCTGACTCTTCTGCACTATCTAAGTTTCATCAATTTCCAGATCAGTTGGAGCCAATTATTCAAAGGCCCAAGTTCGATAATTCATCAGAGTTGCTCGATCTCAAGCTTGACCTTAACCTTCCCGCACCAATTGATGATGTTACTGGAGTTCGACAAGACCAAATTATTAACCCTACTAGCTTTGGAGTTTCTACAGATATTTTTTTACAGTCTTGGACAGCTGCAAAGGAAAATGAAGATAATAATCACCACCACCACCATCACCACCACCTCCAAAATGTCGACATTGACAACAACGATAACAATAGCATCATCATCATCAACAACAGCAACAACAACATGAATAACAACAATAATAACAACAATAGTAGTTGTTCAATGCAAAATGTGGAGGATGAAGCAGACAGTAAGGTGAGATTAGCTAAGCTAAGTGAGTTAAAGGACATGAACATGAGTGGAAGTTCCTCACCATGGTTGCAAGTGGGGATTGGTTCAACTACTGATGTGGCAGCTAACCCATAAAATTTTTTGAAAGCAAAGTGACCTTCATCTTCTCAGTAATTATTTCATTTCCTTTTTTTTTTTGTTAGTTTTTGTATTTAAGATTTAAGAAACTGTAAGTATATATATAAACTCAACAGGGCAGTAATTAATTATTTGTTTTTTCCTGTTATTAATTTACTCTTTTCTCATTGTAAATTTTGGTGAGTCCACAAGAACTCACATTTATAACGCATACATTTATTATCAATAAATACAAATTTTATGATTCGCTTTCTTTTCTCTTCGACAACACTCTCATAGAGAATGGATGGAAAATGTTGAACAGTTTTATCACTAGTGAGTAGTAACTAGTGAGCCCTCCCCACTAGAAAACCAGTTTATCTAATTTTTATTTTTTTCTTAATAGAGACGTGATGGAATTTGAAATCTATGAGCATTGTCATTGTTATTATCATGCCAAAACATCAATAAACTTTTTTAATTGTGGGATTTGAATATCCAAATCTAAGTCCCTTAATATAGAATATGCAATTTATCAATCCAGCTAATTAGAATCTATTATTCATGACAAGAATTATGTAACTCAATCGTCATTTTCTTCTTCTTTTTTAGTAAAAATATTTAGGGTTTAAATTCTTTGTTTCTATTATTAAAACCATCGAAATTTTAAAAATGGCATCCAAATTAGCATCTAGGATCTAATAGTAGTAGTATGCTAAGTGTAAAAGCTAAGGCAGGTAGTTAAGACAGTTAAAACATTGACTGACTAATAGTTAAGCTGAGCTGTGGATGTGCATAGAAGAAGCCGTGCTTGACACTTGTCGAGTGAAGCTAAGTTATCTACTCATGTTTCTCGCACAACCATGATTTGTTCTTGTATTAGTTCTTACCATTTGGTTTTTGCAGATTTGTTATTTCTTCATACAAAACTGTAAGCACAAAAAGGTTGGCTAATCGTTGACCTAGTGAGAGATAAGAACGGTTTAACCGTACATGTACACATGAGTATGATAGCAAGCTATAGCCAGCATTTTCTATGCTGTCCTTGGTCTCCATCTTGAAAAAAAATTTGTATGAGATTTTTTTCAGTTAATTTCCGTCATTTATATCGTATATTAAGGACATGTTTTATACGGATGTTTTTTATGAATGAATTAACGGTTCTTGTGCACTAAATCTGTTAGGATGCGGACAATTAATGAATGTACGCTCCGATAAATATGATTCAATCAGAATTAATGAATAATCAAATTGTTTTTGTACTTTATTTCTTGTATCAGATTTTTTTGGTTAGTCTTCACCATTTAAATTATCGACAGGACATATTTTATACGGATGTATCTGAATTTTGTAACGAATTTTGAGTAGTTGTGTCATTTTTCGCTAATTTTGAGGGGTGTTTTTAATGTCCGGGAAATATAATTCAATTATAATTAGTGAATAATCAAGTGGTTATTGTACTTCATTCTCAAAAAAAAAAAGAAAAAAAGAAGCGGTTATTGTACTTTATTTATTTGAACCATTCTATTTCGGACTCAAATACAGAGACCCTATTTTTCTAAGAACATGGGTGCAAGTTATTTGTAACTTTGTGTTCCTTAACACTTAAGAATTATGTAACGGATTGAAATTTTGTACTGAAAGCATGAGAACTCAAATAAATGTACAGTAATTAGAAACCATTGATGAAGCAAAAGTATTATACGTCTAACTCTTTCTTTGGACCATTTAATTATTATTATTATTATTATTATTATTATTATTATTATTATTATTATTATAAATGCATGAATATATTAGATTGTCAATGTAATATATCTAGGATTTTTAGATGTCATGTAACACACAATATATATTGAGTAATGCTACAAGCACAAATTATTTTATAATATTTATGCAAAATGCTAATGTAGCTAATCTTTTATTGGTTTTCATCTAAGCCCACCATTAATATCACTTATTTTAAATGTATGAATATATTAGATTGTCAATGTAATATATCTAGGGTTTTTAGATTTCATGTAACACAATATATATTGAGTAATACTACAGGCACAAGCTATTTTACAACATTTTTGCAAAATGCTAATGTGACCAACTTCTTATTGGTTTTCACCTAGGCATACTATTAATATTATTTTTTCATTTACCAATAATCATTCACCATATCAACAATTTGTAAAAATTTTGTAAAATAATTTGTATCTTTAACATTATTCATATATATTTTTGTACGAAAACAAACTTGGTGTAACATTTACAATCTATATTGATAATATATATATATATATATATATATATATATATAGGGTTGGGTTCAAGTTACACCTGGTGTAACTATAAGTAATGTTGCACCACTCAATATTTTTTAATTGGATGCATATATTGACAAATCCACCATTAAATTACATTATCTTTGTATATTCTTCGTGCTTGCAAAATTTCAAGGTAATCAAATATTAATAGCCATATCATCAATCAATTGTTAAAGTTCAAATTTTTGTAGTTTAAAATAATGCACAAAAAATGAGTTTATGGATCAAATGGTAAATAGCATCCGATTGATATGAAAATTTGCATGCATGTTAAGAACATATAGAACATGTAATTCAACAGTTGGATTTTCAAAATATTAATTCAATAACAAGTTATTGGGTGGTGTAATATTAAAAAAATTAAATATGACACATTAATTATTGTTCACTTAGGTTATATTTGGTAACAGTTTTTTTTTCTTTTTTCAAAAACGTTTTTTGGATAATATTAAGAAAAAAAATTTTCTTGTATTTTTAAAATCAAAAACATATTTGGTTAGTTGAAATTAAAAAAAAAAAATGAAGAAAATAGTAGAAAATACTAAAATATGTTGTTACTAGGATTTGAACTTTAATGCTAACTCATTAAATGTGACAGATTTATTAAATTATATGCTTATTTTTATTGACTTTTAAAAACTAGAAACTAAAAACAGTCTTTTATATATTTTTAATTTCCTTCATAAATTGAATTTTGAAAATAGTTTTTATTTTATGTCCATTTTGAGTTGTCAAACAAGTTTTTAAATCTAAAAAATATAAAATTGTTTTTGAGATTAGAAAATAAGAAAAAAAAACGGTTACCAAACATACCCTTAGTAGTTAATATATTACTCTTGTATAAGGATTGGTCTCACGAGGCCAAAATATGAGATCTATTTTTAAGTGTGAGAGATGTATAATAGTGTAGGTGCATTGAATAAATGGGCGATCACCAATTACTATTTTTAGAGTTGTCCTTATAAATTTAGCTGTTATATATAACTCTAGTTTATTGATTGACCAAAACAATTTTCTTTTGATTAGTTATCAAACTATTTAATCCAATTAATTTATACATTGGCTTTACAAAAATTCAAGGTCATTTTTAATATATAGATAAGCCAAATTAAAAGAGCCAATACTTAATAATTAAGAATCCTTTTGTTTTAAATTTAATTTATTTAAAAGACCATCTCATCTCATCTCAATCTGAAATTTTAGTTTTCTATATATGCCAGTACAATTTAGGGTTCATGCACCTCACACCAACAAATTTGGTCTAGTTTTATTTGCCCAAAAAAAAAAAAAATCTTGTTCATATCCTAAAAGGCAGCTTTCTTGGTAATTGTAATGAGCCCATCCTCCACCAGGGCAAAGAGAATTTAGGTTTATATATATATATATATATATATAAAAGTACAAAGAGAATTTATTACAATATAAAATGCTTTCTCTACAAGCACTCATTTAAGGTTGAAATTATCTTTCTCCAAACAGTGTTTGACCAAAGTTATTCATCTGTTATGTTTTAATTAATTTTTTTTTTTTAATAAAGTTTCACCAAACTCTAGTATGAAGAACATAAAAATCAATTTTCATAAATACTTGTATGCTTATATATCTTATAGAAAATATGGAGTGTATAAGCTTATTCCATTATTCTTTAATTTTAGTTTTGTAAAATGGATCATCTTATTTTACAAAATAGTACGACATGCATAATTAAGGAAATAATAATAATCTTACAAATGGTCAAAAAGTGAAAGAGCTCATGGTGATGATGATGATGATGAGATCAATCTCAGTATAGGACAAATGACAATGAATAAACTACTTCAACTTTGCTTCGTATTGGATTAGCCAATGTGGGTGGCTCTAAACAATTTAAGACATTTAAATTTAATTTAGATTTGACCTTATGAAAGTCTGAGACGATATCATTATAAAATGAAAATGTAAAATTAATGAGCCAAATTGGAACCACAATCAGTCCAGCTCAATTTAGGCAGAGGAGTAATTAATTTAAACTAAATTTAGAGCACTTTTCCACTATTTTTGTCAATTTTATTATTTTAGGTGATGCACTTGATGTCCACCCGGTATCACCGTATCAGTAAGTTCAAACCAATTAAAGGAAATAATACGAACCATCAAGCTTAGGATTCTTGAGAAAATATTAAAAATAACCAACTCAATTGGCATCACTTAGAGTTTGTTTAGATATCGCTTATTTTGCTGAAAACTGAAACCATTGTAGCAAAATAATTTTTAAATGTGTGAATAGTACTGTGAGACTCATTTTTAATGAAAAAATTGCTAAAAAGTAAGGTTTTTAGGTCCGTAAACAGTGCATGAAACCCACTGGTGTACACTGTCCACCGCTTATTTTGCTGGTATGAACACTGCACTGACAAACAAAGTCAAAAAGAAATGTGGGTCTCAATTAAAAAAAAAAAAAAAAAGGAAACGAGAAACGCAAAACGCAAAACGCACAATTTTCATCTGTATCCAAACGGATACTTAATGTATTCAATGGAAATGTCTTAAGTTTAAATATCCCATCTCTTATTATAACTAACGAATTATCAAATAAATAAATAACATAAATAAGCCCTTAAGTAGGCAAAAAGCCTTTACCATGTTAATTTCCTAATTTGAGTATGGTATTGTAAGCAATTAAAAAAGTATCTATTTAAATACTATCAATTTGAAAATGTATTTAGTGTTATATTATTTAAAATGTTATATGATGTGTTATTTTGTATATTCTTAAATATGGATGATAAAATTTTGTCATGAAATGGACTTGTAAGCTAGTTAATATATATATCTAGGACTAACTTAATCTTTTTCCAATTGACAGTACTATAATCTTAGGTTTAGTTTAGGGCTAACTTGGGGGGTTATCCTTCATATACACAAGCTCTATATGTGATGAGTACAATTCAATATAATATAAAGACAATCACATCTTAATTTGCAAGCCAAAAAAAAAAAAATGTCCCCAAAAAAAACCAATTTGCAAAGAATATAAAATTTTATAAAAGAATATTCACGGGTAATATCGTTGACTTAGTTCGATTTGCAACACACACTACTTAAAAGTTTGCTACTTTGCTTCCAATTCGCTAGTACCACCTTTTGTCAAAGACCATAGGTTCTATATCTGTGCACCGACTAAACTAGCTCATCGAATGCTTTTTCACCGACTAAACTCAAATGCTTCGTAAAAGATAAGCCAACCAGTCTTAGCTATATGCCTATATGCAATATGTATCATCTTGGATGATTCAACTTTCATTTCTTGGGCATTTACATTTTTTTTTTTTTTTTTTTTTGAGAGAGAGAGAGAGAGAGAGGAGTCAAAGGATTCTTAGTGCTTTACATATTCAAGAACATGCAAAGAAAATATCATGCACAGTTCTTATCTTCAAGTGGAATCTTCCTATATGATTTGCCTGCCATAAGAACTATGACTTTAGAACCATATGGACAAGTTTTCCACCTCACGTATAAAGTAAAAAACTTAAGGCATTTGGGTCTGTAAAGTAAGAACTTTAGGCTTTTGGATCTACCTCTGTTTCAGTAAATCCATGGAAGACTTAAAAAGGTGCCATGCGCCTAAAGCTCAGTGCATGTTTCATGTTGGTACCAGGCAATGAACATAATGGTTATAAGAAAGTACTTTTTTTGGTCATAATATGGAGATCATTTATTTTATATTATATATGTAGATTTTGTAATCATTTAACTATTACCTAATTTATAAAAACATAGACTAAATTTGATTAAATTCATTAGCTGCTCCGCCGCGTTCTTTGAATAGGTTGGGACCATCTATCACGGTTATGTTAGGTTTGGCAGTTTGGAGACTCACTCAAGTTGGGTTAGCCAGTCAATGATTGGAAAATATAACGTATACTTAGTAGCATGCGTTTGGAAAAGTACTATCCTGCGTCTATGTTTTCTTTTTCTTTTCAGCACTTTCAGTGGGTTCCGTGCTGTAAACTTTGTTTTTTCTACCAAAATTTTTATTAAAAATAGATGTTACGATACTATTCATACATTTAAAAATTATTTTGTTACAATGTTTTCAGTTTTTAACTTTTCACAAAATAAACGGTATCCAAACAGACCCTTAATCTAACTTTCTCACACCGTTAATCCTTACATAGTCTCAAAGCAACGCTTTAGGACCGGGCTATCACATAGTGAGTGGGCCCCATACATGGGATCTACCATAAGTTTTTTCTTCCTTTCACACTATATGAATTTAGTGCCCTTATGGAGTTGGGATACAACTATGACTCTCTACTTGTTTCCCTGTTTGCAAAGTCCATGGGTAAGGATGCTATTATGGTTATATTAAATTGGGAATTCACAATGCCCCTTCTTACCTTTTTTTTATCAGAAATTAAAAAAAATAAAATAAAAATTCACAATACATGATATTGTTTGCACGTTGTAACACCATAGGTGGGATTCGCGGCCACTAATTAACCACATATTTCTTTTCCCGTTGAAAAACTCCACTTCTAAAGTGAAAATAATGGCCATAACACGTTTTGGAATATGGTCTAGCACTTTGCTTGGTAAACTCCTACGCAATGAAAAAAAAAAAAAACTGTTTTCACATTTTTTAAAACAAATTAAGAAATTTTCAAATAATGAAAGCTTCTGGTAATTACTATGTCATTGAAAATAAGACTTGACTTTAGCATTATACATAGACATCCTACATAGCATAAGAGTCAATACAAACCATTATTTTATGATTTAATGATTTTAGCATTATATATAATCATTAAATCATTTTATGACGTTAGCATTATACATAGTCAAGTCTTATGGGGAAAAAATGATTTAATGATTAATTGTCATATTTATGATTGTACACAATACAAACCATTTTTTCATCCAAGATTTCTTACGAGGTAGTAGACTAATTTGGTAATTAAAATTGTCGTGAATTTTTGTTATATCTCTAAGAAGAACACTTTATTTTTTGATTGACCTAAATAGATAATTCAGTTTTATGGTTTCACTGTCAAAAATATACCCTTTTAAGCTTCTTCCTAATAAATTGATTGTCCAAATCAAAATTAAAAAGTTAATAAAAATGTCAAAAATCTTATCCTTTGTCCTAAATGTCTAAATCTAAGCTCAGGTCTTATCATGTAATCAAAATGTTTGGCCTAAACATGATTGGTTAAAAGCATGGCCCCAAAACTCACTCATGTTCTATAACTTTATCCTGGACCAGTTCGCAGAATTAAGACTATAAATGTCTTACATATAATAAGTATACGTTGAATGTGGTATCCTTTTAATCACAAAGTGCGAAAGTGGTTCTAACCCCTAAGCTTTTATTATTCTGAGAGAGAGAGAGAGAGAGAGAGAGAGAGAGAGAGAGAGCAACTGTCATACACCAAAACTTCATAAGATTATTTAAGAATTTTAATTAGTGAGAGTCCAGAAAATTTAGAAACAATGATACAAGATATAAATATAAGTTTTAGCTAGTTCAACTAGTAAAATCTCTGATGGTTGAATAAGAGATTTTGGATTCAATCCCCGCCTAAACACCAACAACCGATTGGTGTCTTGATCTGGTGATAAAGAGCTATCATCAGGAGTAGATGTCATAGGTTGAAACAATCTCTAAAAAAAATGATACAAAATATAAATGAAATGATACATATATACAAACATAAATTTTTGATAAACATATATTATATATACATACATATATGTATGGTATTATATATGAATGTATAGCTAAATTACAATATATAAGCCTTTTTTTTTTTTTTAAGAATACTAAGACATGCTAGAGATCGGAAGCATATAGTTGCCTTTCTTTTAGATGCATGGTTTCAGTTTTGCTATCTTTTGTTATAATGACAGTTGCTTGTAGCATGCTTGCATTTTTCTCATTTGATTTTTCTCTCCCCTTCTTCAATTTTTTAATTAAAAAAAAAAAGTACTCCATCGGTCCATCCATAACATTTTTACAACAATTTCTAAGTCATAAGTTGTTACTAATTCTAATTTAAATCCATTGTTAAAATTACTTTTTTGTCTATTAGTAACAGCCTGTTATTTAAGGTTTATTGTGAAAATACTGCAGAAATAACATTTCTCATAAGAAAAACTTAATTTTCTTAAAAAATAAAAATAAAAATTGATAGTTACAACAAGTCAACAATGAAATTGGGGATTTGAACCTTAATTCTCCTAATAAAGAATAGTTTTATACCATTGAGCTACAAGATGTTTGACGAAGAGAATGGGTGATACTCTTTTTAATTAACACAAAAGCAGAAAGAAAATTAGTAAAAAAAAGAAAAAGAAAAGAAAAGGCGGAATACTCTTTAGAAACTCATGGATATAAACTAATAGTTAATGCTTATTCCCCCCCCCCCCCCCCCCAACCCAAAAAAAAAATAAAAAGCTTACACGCCACCAGCAAACAAAACTATTTATAAATAGTTTGGACTCAATCTCAAGAAAATAAGAAAACTTGACCGCACTTGTTTATACATTTATCAAATGAATCAAGTTTAATCATGTGTAGATTTTATTATTAAACGAACCAATTTCAAACATAAAAATTTGTCCATGAATAATTTCGTGTGCGTGTGTGTGCAAGTTACACCTAATGTAACTGTACGGGGTGTTGCTCCCCCTTGAGCCCATTATTTGTAAAAACACATCGCAATGGTGCCATGTGTAAGACCCTGCACTTGTTGGGTCCTGACTCCTAGGACACCATGCATAGCCGCATGTATTACCGGGCCCACGAACTCGGCCCAGGCAAGCTTTGATGCCCATTAAAAGCTCGAAACCACAAAACAAAGACATTTATGACATGAACATCAAAGGTGAGATCCTACTTGGTCGGGGAATACAATTTCCCGGGAATATGAGTCTTGATATGCTCGGCATCACCTAGGGAGTATCACTGCCGGGCAAATGCTCTAACGGTGGAACCAGTTTCAATGTCACTCTCACCACCTCCCACTCCCAACTAAACACCTACTTAAGGGTAATAGCATTGGACCTCTCTTCCCACTCACCACGACAATAATCATAATTCTTCCACTAGCCTTATACTATAAATAGGAGTTGGGAATTCGAGAGAAAGGGTTGGCAATTTTGGTGAGAAGAGACTGATAAAAGAAGGTGACTATTCTGGTAGAGAAAAAGAGAGTAATTCTGAGAGTAAAGAAAATAAGGGTACTTGAGTTGAGTTGCCAGGCATAGGATCACCCACAGTAGGAAATCAAAAACTCAAAATATAAATAGATTGTGAGTCCAGATAGAAGTTGGACCTAATTGCTACTTTTGGGTGCGCACAGTAACTTTAAGTAATATTACATCACCTAATAACTTTTTCTTAAATTCATATTTTGAAAATCGCACTGTGGATTATATGTTCTATATATTCTTAACATGCATGCCAAGCAGATGTTATACACCATTAGACTCATAAACTCATTTTTTTATGCATTATTTTAAACTATAAAAACATGAATCTAAACAATTGACTGATGGCATGACTATTGACTTTTGATTTCCTTAAAATTTTGCAAGTATGAAAAATATATGAAGATAATGTAATTCAACAGTAAATTTGTCAAAAAATACAGGTAGTGTAACTTTAAGCAATGATTTTTTAAATGGATGCATATGAATTTTGAAAAATCCACCGTTAGATTACATTATTTTTGTATATTCTCTATGCTTGCAAAATTTCAAGGTGATCAAAGATTAATAGTCATGTCATCAATCAATTGTTTGAATTCAAGTTTTTGTAGTTTAAAATAATGCATAAAAGATGAGCTTATGGATTAAATGGTATATAATATCCAATTAATATAAAAATTGGCATTAATATTAAAAACATATAATTCAATGGTAAGATTTTCAAAATATGAATTCTATAACAAGTTATTATATGTGAATTCTAAGCAATATTACACCAGCTAATATTTTTTAATTGGATGTAAATTTTGACAAATTCATTATTAGATTACATTATCTTCATATATTCTCCTTGCTTGCAAAATTTTAAGGTGAACAAAGATTAATAACCATGTCATCAATTAATTGTTTAAATTCAAGTTTTTGTAGTTTAAAATAATGTATAAAAGATGAGTTTATAGATCGAATAGTAAATAACATTTGATTGACACGAAAATTGGCATGAATGTTATGAACATATACAATATGCAATTCAACGGTGAGATTTTCAAATTTTGAATTCTATAACAAGTTATTGGGTGGTGTAACGTTACTTAGAGTTACACTAGGTGTAACTTGAACTCAACCTATATATATATATATATATATATATATATATATATATATATTTAAATTGTGTATATTTTTAAACAAGTTCCTAAAATATCAAATTATTGTTTTTAATTTATTGATGCTATAATTCTATAAATAATCCATTTTTGTAGTAGAAGTTATATATAATTGTAGGGATGATAAGTCTAGGAGTATATATATATATATATTGAGTCAGGGGTCCAATCTGAGAACATTAAATAGTTCGAAGAAGGGTAAACATCTTCATAAAAGTCCATATTGGTAAATGAAGAGGTACAGTTTGATCATGATCATCCTAGAAGATAGCCCAAGGAGGAACACATCCTTGGCCGGGTGAATCCGAGGTCCGAGGGTATGGCCTGATATTAAGAGCAACACTCTGAGTGGTTCCCTGATAAGTATTAAGAAGTGACAAGACAGGGGGTAGGCTATGAAATATCTAAAAGAAAAGCTGCTACTACTGCATTAAATGCTCTGTAACTAACTCTTTGACTGCATTAACGAGAAAGTCATACATGAACAGCAGTGTTCAGCCTTACAGCTACTTCCAAAGACTTCAAGAAGGGGTTGATGGAACAAGTATCCAGACCAACAATATGATCCATACGTGAAAGAAAGAGAGAGAAGAAAGGACAGTATAAAAGGGAGAGGAGAAACTCAAGCAAAGGGATTGGGAGAAAGAGAGAGAAAAATGTTGTAGATTTAGGAACAATATTTGTAGTCTTTTATTAAGTGAGAAAAAGTCATATAAAGAAGAGTTAGCCTCCTCAAATTGAGTCCGAGGATGATTTACCTTATACATACTTGTTGCTATTGTGATATTGACCCATTATAATTGGTATATAAACTTATTAGAACCTAGATTTCAAACCCACTCTCTACAAACTAATTGTATTGGGCTCTTTGAATCTACTCCTTCACTATTTTGGGCTTAAGTACAAAACGTGTCCCTACAATAATTTTTAACAAGGTTGAAGAATCTAATTTTTATTGGTTCATAAATGAAATCATTTATTTAATTAACTCAAATAATATAGTTTCAATGTAAAAAAAAAAAAAAAAAAAAACAATGCTAATCGTGGTATTTACTATATATAAAAATCAATCAATTAAATATTTCTCAAAAAAAAAAAAAAAAAGTCAATCAATTAAATAGTTCATACACAAGCTAAAGCTTATTCGACTTAAAAATAAATCAAGTTGAATATATAATTAAACTTGGCGATGATATCGAACTCAATTCGTATTCAAAATAAAGAGTAGTGAAACTTGCATGATTTTTCTTCTTGTTTTTTTAATCTTCAATTATGGACTGAACCTTTTAGGCATTGTATATATAGCGACATACCCTTGGGCCAGTGATAGATGGCACGGCCCAGTGTTTTTCAGCATACTTGGCATCTTATATGTTGCGAAGGATATATAACCTTTTACATATATAAGGAGAATTCAAAGGTGGAGAGATTTATTATTGAAATTTCTCTATTCGATTATATAATTGAAGTTTGACATCTCTAACAATGGACATAGATAAATCTAATCTTGTTATATTGAAGTTTGATGTCTCTGTCTGAGTCACATATATATATATATATTGGACATAGATAATCTTGTTGAACCACATGGATCTTTATGTTCGGTGTGATTTTTGTTTTGTATATATGATAACCTAACACCAAACAGTAGAGGAATCATTGAAACTTTTTTTTTTCCTGGTATAAAAAAGATAAGAACAAAATTAGGTGATAGGGACAAAATCAGGATTTTGGCCTTTGGGGCCCAAATATGAGGAAAAAAAAAATTTATCATTTAGGATGAGAATTGTGTAAATATTCAAGAATAAATAGTTAAATACATACATTAAAATTAAAACCAATATATATATGCTATAATAAATGTTTCTTAACACAATTCAACTTATTAATACATGAAAACATATATTGACACTCTTTTAAATTCTAAAAATCATCTATGATTGATTTTGTACTAATTTCAAAGCAACTTCCTTAAACTTTAGAGTTAAAGACTGCCATAAATTCTCTTATAGAAAAATAAGTATGTTCTCATATCTCAAAGTCTAAGCATTTTGTAGTAAAAAAACAACATTGTTAATAAAATACTCTTTTCAAAATTAATTCCAAAGACAAAGGTTAGGGACCACATATGGCAATTCATGGATGAGTTTTTTTTTTTTTTTTTTTTTATCTGAGATTAAAAAAAAAAAATCCTAATATAATGTAATTTAAATGTATATGTGTGAAGTTTCTTTCTGGAAATTTGAATTCCAACCCTTGTCCCCTCCCTACTCCACAAGAAATTATATTTGTAAAGTGATCATTATGTTAAGAGTGTGCATTGGTAATTCATGGATGAGTTAACAACATTTCTTGAAACTATTAATGTATTCAATACAATTTTATAACTTGAGTATTTTAATTTATTAACCATTTTTTAGGAGGGCCCCATAAGTGTGGGTTAGTTGGTCATCATTTGACTCATTTCCTTCTCTTTTTTTATTTTTCCTTCTCCTTGTCTTTTTGGACTAATTTAATTCTTGAGAGGTGGGTTAATAAGTGTAACTTTTGGAAGTCTAAATTTTAATTTAAATGCATATACTATTAAAAAAAATAACAATAACAATAATTACTAAAAACAATTGTACTGTAGGTTGCTTTCCTTTCTTCTTGGCTATCCTTGGGGTTTGCTAGCTAGAGATTCCATTGTCTTCGTGTTTGAGTCTAAATTGCAAAGAGAAGCAAAGAAAAGAAGAAAAGAAAAGAAATATGAATGGATTGCATTAAAAAATAAGTACCTCTAGAAGACATATATCTAATTTCTTGAAAGTACCAATGAATATATCATTGTCCAGAAAGTTGGCACGGTTTGTCTCAACAATCTCCATATGTCGAGATGGGCAATCAAATTTGTATAAAGTACCATTTGTCCAACTATGGCTTGTTCTGGGAGATTTAAGAGAGAAACCCGCGAGCACTCTCTTAAGAAACATAACCTAACCTCAACCCCAGATAAAGTTAATAATTTCAGTCGATGGGTAGCAATTAATACCCATACCAAACCCTATTCAGTTAATAGACATTTGATTTGCCATGATATTACATTACATTGTAATATTACCTTATTGTAATCTTACATTAATGTAATCTCAATACAATAATATAACATGACATTGTTTAAGAAGGCGACGAGATACCATCGTATATTCTTAGTGCAATGGTCACTCCACAATATAAGTGCTTATGGGGTGTGGGGTGTAGAGGGCAAGGACCGGGATTCAAGTTTCTAGAAATGAGCTTTACACACATATACATTTAGATTAGGTTAAAATAGAAATTCTATCTTGTATTAAAAAAAAAAAATGAAGGTGATGAGATTAAGATGATGTAATATATTTTATAATTTTAAATTATGGTAATATTAGGAAAATTCAAATAAACCAAAAACCTTAATGTCACACCATTGAAATGTGTATCACATTAAGGGTACATCACAACAAACCAAACGCCTCCTAAGAGTCATGATCTTGGGTGGTATATAGAAACAATAAACCTAAAATCAAATGAACAATGCGCATGAAAATATCCAGGGTTGTATTTATATATGACAAATTGTATACTATAAACTCCAAAAGGAGGCCTTGAGATAAGTGGGAAAGTTTTGCAGTATTTTAAAAGTTAATAACAAAGGAAATAACACTACAATGGCAAAACCTGTTTCAAATTTAAAATAGTGCCTTCAATTCATAATTTCAATTGTTTTTCACTTGTGTATATAGATGAGTGTGAAAGTTGGTGTGTTTGATTAACACTACCTATACTACAAATGTCTCTTCTTCTTCTTCTTTTTTGATACATACTACAAATATCTCTATCCAGTAAGAGAAGAGTGCCATGAGTTTTTACTTTCAAACCACTTTAAAACTGGAGTCAAAATTTAATCTTGATTTATTTAATTACTAATTATCAAGAACTTTCTTCAAACAGAAATAAATAACATTGACTTGTAAACTTCCTTACAAATTTGAAAAAAAAAAAAAAAAAACAGAAAACGAAAAGTCAAAAAGTCCTAAAAAAAGCCTAATAAAAGAAGAGAAAAGGTATTGATATTCAAAAGGTATTGACTTAGGCTCCGTTTGGATACAACTTATATTACTAAAAACTGAAAATACTGTAACAAAATAATTTTTAAATGTATGAATAGTGCCGTAGGACTTATTTTTAATGAAAAAATTGCTGAAAAGTAAGATTTATGGGTCTCATGAACAGTACACAGGACCCACTGGTGTGCACTGCCTACCGCTTATTTTGATAGTGTGAACAGTGCACTCACAGAAAAGTCAAAAATCACAGCTAAAAAAAAAAAAAAAAAAAAAAACGCAAACGCAAAACGGAGTTTCATTCTGATCCAAACGCAACCTTAGAAAACACTTTTAGGAACATTTTATAAGAAAAAAAAAAAAACTGATTTTTTTGACATATTTTTATATTTCTCATCCAAATTTTCATAAAAATAATTTATTAATAAATATTCTAAAGAACAAAGTTTTTCTCCAAACTAGTTTAGAGAAAAATCCTTCAAACTTATCGTTTTTCTCTTTTTTGTATGTAAATTTTGAAAATCTAATCGTTGAATTTTATGTTCTTTATGTTTTTTACATGCATGTCAAATTTATTTTAAATCGGTTATTATTTACTATTCAATCAATAAACTTATTTTTTTATACACAATTTTAGATCACAAAACTTAAAATTTTAACATTTGTTTGATAACATAACAATTGATCGATAACATAACAATTGATCTTTGATTTTCATGAAATGTTGTAAACATAAATGATTTTAAAAAAAATATGTAATTTAACAGTTAAATTTTCAAAATTCAAACTTAATATAAAAATATATAATAAATTTGAAGGATTCCTCTACAACTTGAAGAAAAACTTTTTCTCTACTCTAAAACACTTGGACCCATAAAAGAAAAATAAATGAATTATGGTACATTCAAATATGCATCCCGTGTTCTTTCTTCAAAATGTTTGACTACTTTTTTCTTAATTTCTGAAGAAAAAGTGTTTGACTACTCAATTGGTCTTCGTTGTGTCATATGGGTTACTTCACCTCGTCAATATGAACATTTATTGCGTCTCCTGCACGTTCATTGCACGATATGGGCCATCCATTCTCCGTAATAAAAACCTTTTAAAAGTGATATTATAATTAATTTTATATTTAAAAAAATTTTAACCTATTATATTCACTTCTAATAATAATTTTTGTTATTATCAAACCAAAATACCTATTAATTTTTAATATAGATAAAAATTAAATTTTGAATTTCTTATTCAACTATAAAAATTTTTACCTCTTAAATTAACCGGAACTCATTATTATAATTAGTTAATTATTATAAAATTTATGACAGATTTTATATTCAGACATATTAACTTCTATTGCAAAATCTTTCCAAAAAAGAAAAAGTCATTTAGGATTTATTATAATATAATTATACAGCATCATCATTTTGTAAGATTTGGAAATGAGAGTTTCATTGTGTCATCAGACACAGGATTCAATTCTCAGAAAAACAAAAAAACAAAACTGAACCAAGATTTTCTCTACATGTGAAAGACCCACATAAGAGTAGTACAAAAAGCTGAACAAAAGGTCATGAGGTTTATAGCATTCCGTCAAAACACGCACAGACAAAACAGAAGGGTCTTCTCTTCTCCTTGAAGTATCATTGCCTGGAAAACCGGCACTAATTGTATTTGGCTGTTTGCTAGGAAAAACTGGCCTTACAAAACAAAACAATTATGACGAGTTATGGGGCCACAGTGCAATGAGATTATGAGACCAAAGCAGCTAGCATAGCCAAATGGAACCAGTTCCATCAGCTGATCACTTGACTCGCTTGGGAAAAGGGTTCACATAAAATTATAGGTTTTCATCAATAAAATCAAACTCAGTTCCAATCTTTGTTTATATTGATTGAGGGGTGTTAGGTAACTAAGCAAGTGAGTTTGTAATATAGTATTAATCTAAGAAGCATATATATCGACACAGATATGGGTAAGGGTACAGGCACAACACGTATGGTGACTCGATCAATTTCACAAAAATTATTACATGAAACAGGTATAACATGGATACACGACGTCCTAAATATAATATTCTTATTTCTTAGATAGCAATTAACCAAAGAAATAAGTACAATAACTCAGATATAACCCTGCAAAATTATACGATCTGTACAAGCAACAAAAGGTTATAGTCAGGTTGGGGACAGTTAAAGAACACCAGCACCGAAACCAACCCATTATGACATGGAACAGTAGTAATCTGAACAAAGCTTTCTAGTACAACAAAAATCCAAAATCAGATTTGATCCACGGCCTCGTATGTCTCTCACATCCTATCCTAGCATCCTTACGCTTCCAAAAATGTAGTCAACAAAAGCAGCTGAAATGGATTTCTAGCTGTTCTATCGTACCTGTTGGCGTGGAAGAAAAGTAGGCATAGTAACATTAATTGTATGATGTTAAGGCAAAAAGAAAAGATCATATACATGGAAATTCTATATTTCTATATGTGAATACTAAAATGGTAGAAGCCTAAATTTATAGGAGCATAAATGATTGATTTTACAAATAAAACGAGTACTGTATAAGTAATGCTGACGGGCCTTAACCCAGCTTGAATTTTGGGTCAACAAGACTAAATATATTGTAATAGCTCCCTCAAATTCATGTTGGGTTGGCGGAGACCAACTTGAATTTGGAATTTTGGATACAAGAGATCACCAAAGTGTTTTGGTGAAGGAGGTATGGTAAAGATATCAGTTAACTGATATATGAAGTTAAGAGGGTAAGATACCAGTTTTCTTTTCTTTTTTTATCAAGAAAAGGGTAATAAATACATGATCTGTTTCTAAAAAAACATACATGATCTACAATGCTCCTATAATTATTAAGAATACTTTTTTCTCAAAAAAAAAGAAAGAATACATATATATATATATATATATATATGTGTGTGTGTGTGTGTGTGTGTGTGTGGAAAAATGGGCATTTATCCCTAGTTTACAAATTATGAATAGCAAAATATCCCTTGTAAGGACAAGATTTGGTTCCTAATCCCAAAAGTTAATAGGATTAAGGCGTAAAAAGTCCAATACAATGAATTTGTAGAAAATGTACCGAAAACTAGGCTCTAGTAGAATGAACAATGCTCAATATGGACTAAAGATGATATGAAAACAGAGAAAAGTAAACTTTTTGCAAAAGAATCCTTCCTCGACCAAGTCCGAGGTGAACAGTTTTTGAATATATATCTTTTAGACTTGATTACAATTTCAGCTCTTGTTATTACAGTATTTTTTCTACAGATTCTTTGATAGATCCCCTTGTAAAAGGCTTCTTTCTCTCTTATATTATCTTCCACTTTTCATCTCCACCCTCCACATGTAGGTCAAGGTGTTGGCTTTGATGATCCTTGTCCCATCAGCACCTTCTTGAAATCTCTAGGAGTAGCTGTAAGGCTAAATATCACTGTTCAAGTATCGCTTCCACATTAATGTAGCCAGAGAATTAGCTGCAAAATATTTAATACGGTGGTAACATCATTCTCTTAGATATTTCTTAACTTCCCTTTATCCTAAGCTTTTATGATGTTTATCCTTATCAATAGAATCCTCTGGAGTGTTGCTCTTAATGGCAGACCACACTTTCTGACCTCTGCTTTGATTAGCCGAGGGGGCATTCCTTCTCCGACTACCTTCCCAGATTCTTATAGTCATAACATTTTCGTAACCCACTAATTCCTACCCCTTGACCAACGTCTACTTGTTCTCAGACTACTAAACGTCCTTGGACAAGGCTCACGGCTCAC
Organism: Castanopsis chinensis; assembly: GCA_032878915.1. Lineage (NCBI taxonomy): Eukaryota > Viridiplantae > Streptophyta > Magnoliopsida > Fagales > Fagaceae > Castanopsis > Castanopsis chinensis. The sequence continues at coordinate 406,185 of JAVQMG010000037.1, read as the reverse complement.
TACACATTTCTGGGCCTTTTATCCCTACAATAGTCCCTCCAAATTCCCTTCTTTTGCTCCTTGGAAAAAAGGGAATTTTGATATTACAAAATTAATTCTGCTTTTCCCTTACATCATTTTTGTCTGTGTAGGTGTCATTTTAACTGCCTAGAAGTACATTCCTGACATTTCGACATACGGGACGTTCCTACAATTAATTTATGTGGCTCCATGTTTCCCAAGTTATAAGGTATGATGGAGATCTAACGGTTGGGGATTTTATGGGAACTTGAGCAGGAGTTTTCCCGCTTGCTTTTCTCTCTCTCTCTCTCTCTCTCTCTCTCTCTCTCTCTCTCATATATATATATATATATATATATATATATTGCTCAGAAACTTCATCTGCCTCACTCTTTGCACTCTCAAAACTCAAGAGCTAGTCCAAGGAACCTTTCTTCTCTCTTGTAAGTTGTCTCTAGTCATTTTTCTCTCTTTCTTCTCTTGGGTCCCTTTTGTATTTCTTTTTATTTAGATCTCTCTCTTCCTCAGCCTGTTTAATTTTACCTCGTCTCCTTAGTTCCTTTAATTTTCTTTTCATATGGGGAGATTCACTTACCTAGTAGAAAGCCCAAAAGGTATAGAGAGCTTTAAGGCTCAATACCAAATCCCATCAGGGGTCTATTAGGTATTGCAAACAGGGGAAGTGGCACACTATAAGGCAAGAAGGAGAAGTAGTAATCCTCATGATTGCCTTTATAGAGGGAAGGATGAGAATCCCTATGGGTAGAGTCACTAGGGATTACCTAATAGCTCATAGGCTTTCACCCAACTAGTGTTCCCCTAATATGTTTAGGATTCTAGGTAGTGTAGACGCCCTTAATGAGAAGATGGGCTTGAACCTCACCCATCATGACGTCAATTGGATTTACAACCTTCACCATTTGAAAGGGCAGGGGTACTGCCTAAAGACTAAGGTTCCTGAGGTCAAGCTTATTTCGTGCCTCCTTAAGTCCAACAAAGGCATGAACAAGGATTTTCTAATTGTCTCAAGAGAGTGGCATGATGGCCTTCAATGCCCAACAAGATATAGGACACCAGGTGGGGTTCCTAAGTCTAGGTTTATTGCTCTAATAACTTCCTTTTACTCACCAATATCCTCTGCGCTTATTTCTTTTATTTATACTCGTAATTTAAATTTCCTCTAATTTGTATTGTCTTCTTAATTATGTTTTTCTACTTTTTTGATGGTTTTACAAATTAGTATGCTATTGTTCTGAACCTAAACCTCGTCAACCAGCTAGACTTGGACAAAATACTCAAGGCCTAGATCTTTGTTTACGAGGATGGACAACCAAGAGCAGCTCATCTCATCCTTGGCTACAACCCGCTATTGTCTAGCTTTCAGGCGCTTAAGTGCATGATCAGGGCCAAAGACAAGCATCTGCACCTAATCAATGTTGCTGTTCCGGGCTTCTTCAACCCATGCCCTACTCCAGAAGGTGTACAAGAGATAACCCTGCCGCTCCAGTTCCCAGCCAAGGAAGCCACCCCTTCCCAGCCTACTATCAAGGAAGAGGAAGGGGAAGAGATAGTCAAAGTCTTAGATTTCGAAGACAACTTCGAAGTCTTCAACCAACCTCTATCCCCAAATATCCTAATTGGCGACCTCTGCCACCTTCCTCCAGCGCAAATAAGTCACGCCTAAGAAGAACCAACTATCCCAGATGCCATGGAACTCCAGCACAAGAACAAATCAAGCCTTCAGGACCTAATGTATTCCCAAGTAAGAGGCAATGTGCTAGAGAAGACCACTCAGGCCAAGCCTCCCACCCTCCCGTCCACTCAATCTCTCCAACCTAACCTTGCTGACCACAAGAGGAAGAGGGATCAGAAAGGCAAGAAGGTGGTAGAAGAAAAATGCCCTTCTTCCAAGAAGGTCGAGCCCCAAAAGGGGGCCAAACAAGCCAGGGTAACGCAGACCATGGTGGACAAGAGAAGTGATTCTCAATTCGGGGTTTTGGCCTGGACTCTTGCCATAATATTGGATGGAACTCCCTTGCTTGCTGATGCCTCAACCAGAGACTTCCAGCAATGGAAAGTTGGATATGTGGCCAACACCATGGAATAAGCTCTACTGCTGCCTGGGGACATAGCTGACCTAAGGCTACTGAGGAAACATGAAGTGTTCCTCAACTTGAAGAGGGACCTCGCCCTGGTAAGTCCACTAATTAGCTCTTTCATACTGAAAATCATAATTGTTTTTTTTTTTTTTAACACTATACTTTTCTCTTGGAAGGGCTGTTCAAGCTGCCCATAGAGTCGAGGAGTTGGTGAACAGCTCCCACAGGCAGATGAAGGATGAAGAAGCCAGGCGTATTGCTGCGGTGGATGCCTTCAAGGTGGCAGACAAGAAAATTTAAGAGCTAAATACCCAACTCACTAAGGATGATCGGGGAAGGAAGAGCAGTGAAGTCGCTCTGCAAGGGGCAGAGAAGCAAGTAGAGACTCAGTGTAAGCTACTCCGCTAGGCCAAGGATGAGTTGGCTGCGTCCAAGGAACATGTAAAGGTCTTGAAGAAAAAGCTAGAAGAGGCAAAGAAAGCCATGAACAAAGCTGAACAGGACGGCTATAAGGCGGGAGTGGCAGAGACCGAGGAGGCCTTCAAGGTTGAGGTCTCGAAGGTGTGCAGGTTTAACTGCCTCCAAGTGTGGAATGAAGCCCTAAACCAATCTGGGGTTGAGGCCTTCTCTACCCTTAGGAGAGCAGAGAGCGTATACTACCCCCCTGCCATTTGTGCCTCAAGCTCTTCGAGCTCCAAGGTTGACACTGCCTCTAAAGAGGCAAATATTGGCAAAGACAGCCCGGCCAAGGCCCTTCCCTCTTCTGACAATCCTTCCAAAGAGGCAAAGTAGCCTGGGGTTGTTGGAAAGGAAGCAGACACAACTAAGGGAGTGACCCCTCATGCCACCCAGCCTCCAAGTGCCCCCAAGGATACCTCCAAGGAGAAAGAAGTCTCCTACAACATGGAAATTGTCCAAGCTACTTTTCCTGTACCTACCAAGGAGGACCTCAAGGGTAAAGGCCCAGCATCCTCAACAGTTGCCCCTGTCCAATCTGCCAAGGCCCTAACAAAAGACAAGCTTATACTAAAAATCAAGTATTTCTTAAAACAGTTTTTTTTTTTTTTTAAAATTGTTGTTTTTGTTTCCAAAATTTGTAATCAACTTTCAATTTTAAAGGCTTAGCTTATGATAATTATAAACTTTTCTTTTACGCTTGTTATATTTATGCGAATCCTAACATAGTTTCTGCTTTATTTCACACTTAATCAATATGAGAATGAGATCTAGCGTCATTTAATTGTCTACATAAGTGATAGCGCAGTTGTTACATCCCACATAATCAATAACAGAATAGGCTAAATATTCCAAGTTTACAATCTTAACAAAGTATATCATTATTTTCAAAAACATGCCTTAAGCGTAATTAACTCAAAGGACCCTGCATATAACTGGACTTTCTATTAATCTCAAAGAGTGGTGAAGTATCTATCCGACCAGGGTTCCACATAACCTTTCACTTAATAGTAGATTTAAGGAGTTGTAGATGACAATTAGCTCATGAATTGATCGTGGACATACTTGCAAATGCTTTAAATGATGCTCAAGTGTACCCTTTCAATTAAGTTACCATAATGAGGATATTGGTTATCCACCATAGTCAGGTTGGTTACTAATCTACCCAAGGCATGTGATCCAAAGGACCTAAATTGGCCGAATTCTGTTTAACACTTAGTTAGATTCTTGACAGTGCTAATTTACCCAAAGTAGGTAATCTGAAGAACCGAACATAACCAAGATTCTATTAACAATTAAAAAAATAATGGAGAGTATTAATTTACCCAAGATATATGGTCTGAGGAGCCAGGCATGACCAAGGTTCTGTTTAATATTTAAGCAAATAATGAAAAGTATTAATTTACCCAAGGTATGTGATCCGAGGAGACAAGCATGACCAAGGTTCTGTTTAATACTTTAATAGATAATGAAGAGTATTAATTTACCCAAGGTATGTGCTCCGAGGAGCCAAGCATGACTAAGGTTCTATTTAATACTTAGATAGATAATGAAGAGTATTAATTTACCCAAGGTATATGGTCCGAGGAGCCAGACATAACCAAGGTTCTGTTTATTACTTAGATAGATAATGAAGAGTATTAATTTACCCAAGGTATATGGTCTGAAGAGCCAGAAATTATCAAGGTTCTGTTTAATACTTAGATAGATAATGAAAAGTATTAATTTACTCAAAATATGTGGTCTGAGAAGCCAGGCATGTCCAAGGTTCTGTTTAATACTTAAACAAATAGTGAAGATAGCATATAATATCAAAATAAAAATATGGTAGAGCTGCCTTTCATTAATAATAGTACATTCGCAGGTTATTTACATTCCAAGGACGTGATATAGCATTTTCGTTTAAATCCTCTAGGAAATAAGCACCTATACCAGTTTCTGAAGTAATACGGTATAGCCCTTCCTAATTGGGCCTTAACTTTCCCCATACTGGGTTGTTTGCAATACCCACAACTTTTCTTAACACTAAGTCTCCAGGTGCTAACGGTCTCAATCTTACACTTAAGTCATACCTCTATTTGAGCTTTTGTTGATAATATGCTAACTGAACCATGACGTTTTCTCTCCTTTTTTCAATCAAATCTAAGCTCTTCTCTAATAGGTCGTCATTGCAGTTAAGAGTGAATAAGCTTGTCCTTAACGTTGGGAATCCAATTTCTAGAGGAATCACAGCCTTGGCTCCATAAGTCATTGAAAAGGATGTTTCCCCTGTTACCTACGAGGGGTAGTCCGAAATGGCCAGAGTACATGTGGCAGCTCGTCTATCCATTTTCCTTTCACATCATCTAACCTCTTCTTGAGCCCACTTACTATGACCTTATTGACAACCTCGACTTGTCTACTTCCCTAGTGATAAGCCAAATTTGAATATCTATTCCTAATACTCATTTCACAACAATACCTCCTGAAAGCCCTGCTATCAAATTAAAGCTCATTGTCCTAGATGAGGGTGTGAAGAATCCCAAACCGAGTGATAATATTTTTCCACACAAACATCTTAGCATCCACATCTCTGATGTTCGACAATGACTTAGCTTCGACCCATTTAGTGAAGTAATCAGTGCCAATCAAAAGTCATCTCCTATTCCCTGCTGCCTTGGGGAAGGGCCCCACAATATCCAATCCCCATCGAGCAAAGGGCCAAGGACTAGATACAGGATTAAGGACACTCCTTGGCTAATGAATATTTGGAGTAAATCTCTAACATGAGTCATACTTCTTCGCATACTCTTGTGCTTCCTTTTGCAAACCTGGCCATTAACACCCTTGAGTAAGGGCCCTGTGAGACAGTGATCTGCCCCTAGTATAACTTCTGCAAATCCCTTCATATAGCTTTTCTAGGAAGGGCTAAATTACCTCAGGGTGGATACATAGCAAATATAGTCCAAAAAAGGGCATTTGTATAATTTTTGGTCCTCAGATAACCAAAAATGAAGAGCTTGTCTCTGCACTTTATCAGCCTCCCCTCTTTCCTCGAGCAAGATGTCATTCTCTAGGAACAAAATTATGGAATCCATCCAACTAGGTCCTGCTCTAACTTGATAAATCTGCGCCCTTTTCCTTCTTATCTCGGCAGGCTTGCACAAATCCTCAATTAGGAAAACCCGAGGTAAACTTTACGCCGAGGAGGTTGCAAGCATGGCAAAAGAGTCAGCATGAGTATTTCTACTTCTAGAAATTTACTGTAAGGTGAAAGACTCGAACCCTAATTGCAAATGTCTGACCTGACTTAAATACTCTTGCATCCTTAGATCTCTAGTTTCCAATTCTCCCTTTATCTGTTCAACAACCAGCCTTAAACCTGAAAACACTTCCATTGTCTTTCCTCCCATTTTCTGAACCATAGTCATCCCCACCAACAAAGCTTCATATTCAGCCTCGTTGTTGATGGCTGAGAAACCCAACCTTAAGGATTTCTTAATAACAATCCCTTCAAGAGATACCACAGCTAGCCCCACTCCAGGTCCTCTTTGATTAGCAGCGCCATCAACATACACCTTCCAAGATAGAGGTTATTGTAAGGAAACCATTCTAACTGATTTTTCATCCATGTTCTGTTCTCTTCCCATCTCTTCCAAAGGAGATTCAGCAAACTCAACCACCAAATCTGCAAGGACTTAGCCTTTAATAAAGGTGCGATGCATATATTTGATGTCAAAGGCCCTTAGAATTGTCCCCCATTTGGCAATTCTTCATGTATAATCAGCTTTTCAAAGTAGTGATTGAAGAGGGAATTAGGTTAAAACCACGATTGTATGAGCCTAATAGTAATGGGGGAGTTTACATGTAGCATGCACCACTGCCAATATGGCATTTTCCGATGGTAGGTACTGAATCTCTCGATCGGCAGACATGTGCAGACCTTTCTTCCAATTGTTGAATAGGTGGAAGGGGTTTGAATGGACCGAGAAGTATGTCCTAGCATTCCAGCAACTGAAAGAATACCTTTCTCATCCACCCATCATGTGCATGCCTGAGGAGGATGAGGTCTTATTTGCTGTAACTTCCCATGCAGTAAGCTTGGTACTGATACGAGTTGATAATCGGGTGCAGAGGTCGGTCTATTATATGAACAAGTCGTTACATGAAGCAGAGGTTCGGTACCTACCATTGGAAAATGCCATATTGGCAGTGGTGCATTCTACATGTAAACTCTCTCATTACTTCTAGGCTCATACAATCGTGGTTTTAACCTAACTTCCTCTTTAATAACTACTTCGAAAAGCTGATTATACAGGAAGAATTGCCAAATGGGAGACAATTCTGGGGGCCTTTGACATCAAATATATACCATTGGAAAATGCACCATTGCCTTGAATTCTGGTTAAGGCAATTAATAATTTGCAGCCTCCTCAGAATCCTTAATGCCTTAATCAAATCATGATTGACTTCAATTCCATGATAAGTGACCATGTAACCCAAAAATTTTCTTGAACCAACACCAGAAGAGCACTTATAAGCATTAAGGCACAGCTTGTGTTTCCTCAATATTTAGAATATATTTCTGAGGTCACCAACATGCTCGAATTCTACCTTACTCTTCACCACCATATCACCTATATAAACCTCAATATTTTTTCCTAGTCGTGGCTCGAACATCCTAGTCATCATCCTCTAATAGATGGACCTTGCATTCTTTAAACCAAAGGACATCACCTTGTAGTGGTAACTTCTAGTAGGAGTAACAAAAGCTGTCTTCTTCTAATCATCTAAAGATAATGATATCTGATAGTAGCCCTGGAAGGCATCTAAGAAACTCATCCGAAGATGGCCTACAATTGCATCCACTAGCTGACCTATTTGAGGCATGGGGAAGGGATCCTTAGGGAAAGTTTTGTTCAAATCTGTAAAATCTACGCATGCTCGTCACATCCTATTTTTCTTCTTCACCACCACGGTATTGGCCAACCACTCAAGGTAGAACACCTCCTTAAATGCCTTAATTAGATCAGGATTAACTTCAATTCCATAATGAATGACCATGTAACCCAAAAATTTTCCTGAACCAACACCAAAAGAGTACTTAGAAGCATTAAGGCGCAGCTCGTGTTTCCTCAATATTTCAAAGATATTTTCGAGGTCACCAACATGCTCGAATTCTACCTTACTCTTCACCACCATATCATCTATATAAACCTCAATATTTTTTCCTAGACGTGGATCGAACATCCTAGTCATCATTCTCTGATAGGTGGACTTTGCATTCTTTAAATTAAATGGCATCACCTTATAGTGGTAATTTCCAGTAGGAGTAACGAAAGCTGTCTTCTTTTGATCATCCAAAGCTAATGGTATTTGATGATACTTATGAAAGGCATCTAAGAAACTCATCCGAGGATGGCTTATAGTTGCATCCACTAGCTGACCTATTTGAGGCATGGGGAAGGGATCCTTAAGGAAAACTTTGTTCAAATCTGTGAAATCTACACATACTAGTAACTTCCTTTTTTCCTTCTTCACCACCATGGTATTGGCCAACCATTCAGGGTAGAACACCCCTTTAATAGCCATAGCCCGCTTAAGCTTGACTACCTCCTCTTTGACAGCCTCAGAATGCTCTTTAAATGAGTGCCGAGATGGTTGCTTTTTGGGGATGACAGTCGGGATGACATTTAAATAATTGCAAATAAAATTTGGATCCACCCCAAGAGCTTTATAAGCACTCCATGCAAACACATCAATATTCTTTTTGAGAAACACTATAACCTCCTCCTTCTCCTAAAGAGGCAATTGATCTCCAACCTGGAAAAACTTCTTTGTATCATCACCTATAACAATTTTTTCTAATTCCTCATACTTTGCCCCTTCCATCGCTACATTCGAAGATAACACTAATATTTTTTATTGCTATAAACCCCACTCGGCGGGGGCTGAGGACTCACATTCAGCTTGATGCCTATTTACAGCTATCAAGCACTGTCTAGGCATAAACTGGCTCCCGACCAACTCCTCAACCTAGTCCCCAGAATAGTATTTCACTTTCAAATGCAGGGTGGAAGAAATAGCCCCCATGGCATGAAGCCAAGGTCTCGACAATGGCGATGTAGAGGGAGTAAGCATTTACTATAATGAAGTCTACCTCAACCACTTCTGAAACTGCTTGTACCGCTGGTCTAATCTGGCCCATTGGAATAACAACTTTCCCATCAAAACCCACCAAAGGTGAATTATAACAAGCCAAGTCCTTAGGCCCTAACTTTAACCCTTATATAAATCAGGGTATATAATTTCTACACTGCTGCCCTGATCCACCAACACCCTCTTCACATCATAGCCCCTTGTTCTAAGAGTGACCACTAAGGCATCATCGTGTGGCTGCATGATTTCAAGCTTATCTTCATCAAAAAAACTCAATGCTGGTCGGACCCCTACCTTACTCCACTTTGGCCCAAAGGACGATTCCCTTGCATATGGCTGAGCTATAGACATTACCCTAGAAGGGTGGGAACTAGTCCTTCTCGAAGTGGCAAGAATAACGCTAATTATGCCTAGAAGTGGCCCTAAAGAAGCATCTCTCTGAACTCCTAACCCTGTCTAGCCTCCTTGCCCATTGGGGTGATACAAAAATTGCTTTAACTTTTTACTTTAGACCAGATACTCCAAGTGATTCCATAAAGTCCTATAGTCTTCTGTGGTATGCCCTCGCTTTTGGTGATATTAGCAATGAAGGCTTTGGTTGCACTTTATGGGATCCCCTCCCATATTATTTGGTCATTGAAAGTATGGTTCAATCTTAATTTTTTCTAAGATTTGATGCACTAGCTTTAGGAATACTGCGTTAACCACTTGAGCAGCAGTAGATCCAGATTGCCCAGCAAAGTCTCGCCGAGGAAGATTATTATTGTACTTGTCCGACCTGAAATCCCTTCTTTCTTAAGGGACCATCTTAGCCTTGCCTTTCCTTAGTTGTTGTTCCTTTTTGACCCGCTTATACTTGTCAATGCGATCCATGAACTAATGCCTACTTGTCAAAACGAGAACCAAAAGCTCTTGTGAGCTTTTTAAAGGAGGCAATAGAGCCTTCTTCTAGACCATTGAACCATCTCATCGCCACAGGCCCTAAATTGGATGGGAACACCTTGCACATCAAGGTTTCATTCTTCGAGTGAACAACCACCATCTGGTTAAAGTGGCTCACATGCTCTACAGGGTCTATTCTACCATTATACATGGTGAACGTTGACTAAGTAAACTACCGGGGAAGTTTTCCTCTCTCAATCCTTTGGATAAAAAGTGACTTAGAAATTTGATTCAGAGCCCTACTCATAGCGTCGTTGCCCAAGCCCTTGTAAGATGGACTTTTCCCTTTCCGCCTATAATGGCGCTCCTCGTCACACAAAAAATACTCACCGGGGGGAGTCTTTGACCTAGGCCAGTAGCAATTATCACTATTACTGCTAGAAGAATGGTCAGAACTTGAGAGAGTTCCCCTATGTCACTTGCAGCGTAACCTTCTTTGCAACTGGTCAATTTTTAACTACATGCTTCTAGTATTTTCCTCATGAGAAATATGACTCACACTTCAAGGTCAGCTTCTACCAAAGTGTGTGGTGTGTACACTAACCTCTCAGTCCCTTCTTTGCCCAAGATTAATAAAATAATCTTGACATTAAAACCCAACAGACTCTTCTCAGTTTGGCCTCTTGCCCACTATAACTGAACGTTGATCTCACCAAAGCTCAAGTACTTCCCACAGATGGCACCAATTGTAAGGACAAGATTTGGTTCCTAAGCCCAAGAGTTAATAGGATTAAGGCCCAAAGGGCCCAATAAAATGAATTTGTAGAGAATAGGCCTAAAACTAGGCTCTAGTAGAATGAACAATGTTCAATATGGATTAAAGATGATATAAAAACAAAGAATAGTAAGCTTTTTGCAAAAGAATCCTTCCTCGGCCAAATCAAGGTGAACAGTTCTTGAATATATATCTTTTAGACTTGTTTACAATTTCAGCTCTCGTTATTACAGTATTTTTTCTACAGGTTCTTAGATAAATCCCCTTGTAAAAGGCTTCTTTCTCTCTTATATTATCTTCCTCTTTTCATCTCCACCCTCTACATGTAGGTCAAGTTGTTGGCTTTGATCCTTGTCCCATTAGCACCTTCCTGAAGTCTCTAGGAGTAGCTGTAAGGCTGAATATCACTGTTCGGCTGAACATCACTATCCAGGTATCACTTCCACATTAATGCGGCCAAAGAGCTAGCTACAGAGCATTTAATGTGGTGGTAGCAGCTTTCTCTTAGATATTTCTTAGCTTTCCTTTATTCTATGCTTTCATGATGTTTATCCTTATCAATAAAATCCTCCGGAGTGTTGTTCTTAATGGCAAACCACACATTCTGACCTCTGCTTTGATTAGCCAAAGAGGCATTTTTCCTCAAACTACCCTCCCAGATTCTTATAGTCATAACATTTTCGTAACCCACTGATTCCTACCCCTTCACCAACGTCTACTTATCCTCAAAATACTAGTGTCCTCGGACAAGGCCCATGGCCCACTACACATTTCTGGACCTTTTATCCCCGCATCCCTATTTTGAAATTATTTAGCAAAATGCCCTTGTTTTTTAAACTCGATTTCAACAAAATTGAGTTATGTGTAAAATTCGATACTCTCAAAATCGAGTTATATGTATATTTTAAAGTGGAACTCAACATTAGCAATGTCAAGTTTTGCTTAAATTTTCAAAAAAATTTAAGTGGCAAATATGCATAGAACTTAAAATTACTAATGTCAAGTTTTACCTATAAGTCTGTAACTCGATTTTGCTAAAATCGAGTTTAAAAAATATGTGCATTTTGCTAAATAGTTTCAAAATAAAAACATTTTACTGCATAGTTTGTAAATTAAGAGCAAATACCATTTTTCCATATATATATATGGATTTTTTGTGATTTTTTTAAGAAGGGTTTTATTTATTTTTATTTTTCTGTGAATTTAACTATAGTGTTATTTATTTTTAAGAAAAAAAAATGTATTTTAAATGACTGGATGTGAATGCACTAAAACTTAAATTATCATGAATAATATCGAACTGTTAATTCACTAAGAAAATTAATTTAGAAACTAACAATGGCAAAGGGGAAAAGAGACACAAAGAACAAAGATTATCTAGCATTTGTACTTTGTTATCTCTATGATTAGTTTAATTAGCCTTAGCATTAAGAGTTGCGTAGCATTTAGTTTAATCAATTTAATTGAAAGATCGATCTAGGATTCTCACCAAAGCTTGTATTGCTCGAATTGCTTTGACGCAAGTACATTTTCATTGCTCCAAGTGTGCGAATTCCCTTACTTAATATCTTATAGATTTTGGCTAAAGTACAAAACTTACTCTTTAATAAGTTTCACTAGAATTCGTTTCAATTTTCTAACTTTGCTCTCATTTATTTCAGTTATATAAATTTCAAGTTTATTTGATAAAGGTCCTTCCATCAACTTCCATTAAATTTTTTTTTTTTAATAAAAAAATGCAGAAAATATTTTTCAATCAACAATTGGAATTTTTTAATTTAAAATTTTGGACAATTAACTGCAATATTTAACAAAAGTTAATGGAGATTTTTTAATTGAATAAATTTGAAATTTAGAGGATTGAAATTAATGAAAGTAAAGTTAGAAAACTGAAATGATGAATTTTGATGAAACATAAAAAAGTGAATTTTGCATTTTCACCTAGATTTTTTTTTTCTTTTTTGGTTGCGTTAAGAGGCAATTGCAATGATATACGTACTTTAAATTAATTATAGATCATAGAGATGATTTTTTATCAAAATGCACGATTGTACCCTAAGAAATTGCAAAATATAGCACCACTAGGCCTGAATCATCAGTACATGCTTGTATTTTTCTAATCAAACTTAAAAGTTTGTTGTTCTCATCTATAAACTATAAAAAAAAACCACACTGACTTGTCTCCGACGATGTTGAATCCGAAGCACACTTGTACCAAAATACATACTTTTGTCATAGATCACCATGCACACAGACAAATTTGAAGAGAGAGAAAGGGAGAGATTTGTCATTCTTATCCTCATCACCATGCATAGACAAATGAGAGAAAGAGAGAGAGAGAGAGAGAGAGTAAGGGGAGCTCAAAACGTAGGAATGGGACTGTCCCTTAATTTTGAAGATACCAACTAATTAAGCCAACATTTATGATTTATGTGTTACCTATTTTGTTTGCTTTCCTTTTCTTGCTAAATCTCCATCATCTCTCACTTATAAAACTAGCGCTTATGCTCACATGATTTAAAGATCACACGGTAATACCTAAGCCAAATTAAGACAACTATCAATCAAATATTAATTAAGAGAGTAGTTGGGGTCAATTCAAGCTTTCATCAGGACTTAAGAGTTAATGAATGAGGGTTGGATGATTTGTGGACAAAGGAAGAGTAAAGTAAAATAACAATGAAATTATATATAGAAAGAGCATCAAATTTAATTACATTAGCAACACGTAATCAAGGCCAACATGTACATGATGGAACTTGCAAAATATCAAGAGGGGCAAAGTCCACTCAACCCATGACATGGAGGAAAAGTTAGGGACACTCTTATTTTGTTTGGAAAAAGGATTAACTAGAAGAAAAGATAAATAAATAAACAAAACAAAACAAAGTATGTGGCATATCTGATTACATTATTATTTTAGGAAAAAAAAATTGTTTACTTTGTCTAATATTGTCGTGTAAACTTTTGAAATTTGATATTTTTCCATGACAATAATGTAATATAATATATACTAGTTGTTAGGCTAAAGTGCAAACTAATAAAACTTCTCCCTTAAAATTTGAGGGTGTTTAGATTTTACACCTTAAAGTTTCAAATTTGGATTTTACTCTTTAAAATTATATTATGTTTGCATCAGTGCTCCTCCATTCATATTTTCCGTTAATTGCTACATTAGTTTGCCCTCGCATGTTTAGTTTATTCAATAAAATGATGTCACATCATTTTTATTAATTATGCAACGTCATTTTTAATTATTTAAAGTTTTTTTAATGCTACAAAAATGTTGTGGCATCATTTTATTGGACAAAAATGTTGTAGCAAGTTTATATAGCACTTACGGAAATATGGACTATGGGTATGCTAATGCAAATAGAATATAACTTAACGGAGTAAAATCCAAATTATGAAATTTCAGAATCTAAAATTCAAAGACCCCCAAGATTTAGAGGTGTAATTTGTACTTTAGCCTAGTTTCTAATTTGAGGTATACATAGTAGTTTAAGATAGAGGTAGATAGTGGGGGAGTGAAAGGTGAAATTTGAATCATAAACATAAGATACTACAAAAGATGGTGTTGCCATCATTGCAACCTAACACCATACAAATCTGATTAAATTATGTTTTTTCTCAAAAAAACAAATTATATTATGTGTAAAATCTTTTGTGAAAATTCTCTAATTTGGCTTTTATTTAGTGAGATTATTTTTAATTCAATTGGTATTGTATATAAATATTTGTTTTTTGAACTTTTCGGTGCATCACACAAATTAGCAACTAGTTTAAATTAATCATTCAATAAAAAATTTACGTTCCTATTTAAATTATGTGTTTTCATGTCTATTAAAAACGACTTTTTTCCTCATAATATAATCAAAATGATGTACTCTAATCAATATTATGTGTCTTATGAGTATTTTGATTGTCTTAGCAAAATCATAAAATAATCAAAATGATGTACTCTAATCAACATTGTAATAATACAATTATATAATGAAAATAAATTCTTAGGCTGAAAAGGCTTAAGCATCTATATATGTTGGCAACATTAATATTTACATAGCAAAATCATAACGATTTCTTTTCTGTTTTGTTACTACCATAACCTGACTTATGATATTTTCCTTTCCATTTTTTTTTTTTAATAAATTCACTAATTACGATAATTTTCTGTAGATGAAAATCAATTACTAAAATATCCAAGAAACCTAAAAATTTATTCCAATTAATTAATACTCTATTACTGAAATTTATAAGAGATTTTAATAGAAATTTATTTATTTATTTTACACTCTTTTATTAATTTAACATGTGCATTGCATAGATATATTTATAATATTATAAAAATAATAATATTTAAACTAGAAAAGCTTTTGAGAATCCTTAAAATACATATTCAATTTAAGTAAGATGATCATGACTCAGAATTTAAAAATAGAAATTTTATGTTGATAATACCATTTTAAACTTACAAGAAGATAAACCGAAAACAAATCTCTCTCTCTCTCTCAAAAAAAAAATAATAATAATAATAATAATGTAGGGGAAGGATCAAGTGGAGTTTTCAAGGAGATGCCTTCCTTGTCAATAGTAAAGCTTAATCAGTGTAATACTATACATACACCTAAAAAAAATACCACCTTGCTTGATGGTAAAGCCTGATAGTTGTAAAGACTAGAGATGGTTGGAGACTTTTTCTTTTTTTCTTTTTAATAAGTAGATGGCGGAGAAGGGAGGCCTGATTCAAACCAAAAGCATGAGACACTACAAAGAATATCATTACCAATGGATTATCAATTTTAACCTCAGGGTTGGAGAATTTGCAAGTAGTCAATAAAACTTTTAAGTACTTAGGCAATCAAATGGATATTTAGCTTCAATTAAAGGAAATTATTTGGAAAAAAAAAATTAGCTGAAAAAGAAACAAAAAACATAATAGTATAATATAAAATGTATATTAATTGATATATGTTAGATCTCACACTAATAGTTGCTGAAATGTGAATCATATTGTGAATCATTTTTTTTTTTTTTGCATCATAAATTATATTATATAATATGATCTATCGTAATTAGTAAGATACGTACAAACATTTTCTAATATTCATAATATCTATATAATATGTTTTTATTATAAAATTGGAATATATTCAACTGAAGACTAATATATTCATAATTTATGCAATAATACTAAAATAAACTAACTGAATAAAAGAAATGAAAATGTTGTATAAAATCTATATTTAAATTTGTCAAACTCAAAAAGTGATAATACATGCTACAAGGCAAAATAATACTTTTTTATTTTCTCATTATATTCATCAAAATATCTAATCAACTTCATCTCCGTATACCAAGCCAATGTTACAAAATCATACCATCGTTGACATCTTTTTATTATCCATTTTCTTCTTCATTGTCTCCAACATATACATGCTATCCTTTTTATTCTATTTCAATAACTTTTTTTTCTTTACTTTTTTATTGGCATTCAAGTTTCTGGAACCTAAAGCTACAATATATATATATATATATATATATATTATTTATAGTTTCATTTAGTGCTCTCTTTTCTAGAGAGAGAGAGAGAGAGAGTTAAGTAAAATTGTACAATCATAAATATTTTGAACAAAAATCCAGTTTAAATCCTCATATCTTTGTATTGATTTATATTATACATATTTATTTATCAATGATTTATGAGTATAGTCAATGCACACCTATGATACAATACTTTTTCTTGTTTTAATTTCGTTTGATAAATATCATGTATTGTACAATGCTAATAGCTATCCTCATGTCATCTAGATAATTTCTTTAGAAGATATCGCTTAGATTTACTGTAAAACTCATATTAATGTACAAATCTTAGTAATCCATCTCTTACATGTAACAATATTTACTCAATAAAATAACGTACGAATAAAAAAAATTTATAAAAAAAAAAATCAGTGTGTTTATAATATGTAAGCATGATAAGATTTTAATGCTTCTATAGTATAATGAAAATGAAAATTAAAGCTAAATATATATATATATATATATACACACACACACACATACATACTCATTGATCTGCCACGTCATCAACCTTATCTAAAGCTAATTTTTAAAGAGAAATTTCTTCCCGTCAAGTCAGCTTTAGCTTTAGATAAAGTTGTTGACATGCTAGCTCAGATCAATGAGGTGTTAGCTTGGCCAAAGCACCCAAAAAACTTGCAAAATTCACCAAGGTCAAATTCCACGTATATGGGAAGTGCTCTATGTCCTGTTATCACTTCACTTCGATTTTGTGCTGCCAACCCTTTTATGGCTAAAGGATGATCCCTAAATCAAAGGGAAGAGATTGGGTTAGATGAAATCACCATAATCTATAGTGATTCATGCTCCAACAGTCATACAAATATTACCCATCACCAACCCTAAGAGGTATAAAATATAATAGTAACCTTCATAGATCTTCTACTTCGCTCTCTGATAGTCGGATATGATGCTAGCTAATTTAAGTGTTAGTGGATCTTCCCCATGGGTGCTCTAGCAAGGTTCTTGGTATTCTTCGTAAGTATCTATGAATTGAGATTCATACCCTTGATCAAAATGCATCATCACATTTGATTTTGAATGGAGAAAAAAGAGTAAGTGGCAAAATTACAATGATTTTTGCTTCAACTAAAGGAAATCAACCCTCTACCCTGCAAAAAAAGAAAAAAAAAATCAAATGTATATTCATTTTATCATTCAACGTCACATGAACACATGATCAAGTGAAATATGGTACCTTAATTAGGCTAATTGTCTAGCTACAAAGCCTATCCGGGATAATAGGAATACACCATTCTATAAACCTAATGTCATACAAACTCTGTAAGTGCAACAATAAATCAATAAAGGAGTTTAATACTTTGTACTTAACCTATCAAATAAGCCAATAAGTGTCATTGTCGTTTTAATTCAAGCGTAATGGCATTTAAGAAAGAGAGCGATCTTGAAGTTTAATTTTTAATGGGTGTTAACTGTAAATTACAATGATAAAGTTCATTACTAGTCAAAAGCCTCATAATTTAATTGGTACTTCTTAGTGTGTCCAACCCAGACATCCAGAGTTCAAATTCTTTTCTCCCCATTATCATAATTATTAAATTTTCAAGAAAAAAAAAAAACTCAGTGACTAAAAAATTACACATGTTCTAAGACTTTCAGTTTTTTTTTTTTTTTTTTTTTGCTTCCAACAAATGAGAAGAATAGAAATTTAAACTTAGGTTCTCTTCAATCCTCTATGGGAGAACTAGGCAATGGCATGAAGCCATAGTGCTCTTAATTAAAATCCTATTCAACTTAAGAGAATTGGTGATTATCCATCTGTTATGGTCAAGCTTTCGGTTTTTGCATCTAAATGTGTAAATGGTATTACAATTTCAAATTTTAAACGATGTAGAACTTTGTACACTTTAATATTTATTCTGTTTAATTTGGATCATGAAATGAGCAAAAGACACTTGGTTTGTAAAACTTTAATTTTTTTTTTTTAGTGATTGTAAGACTTTAATTAGTTAATTAGTAAATCTCATTGATTTTATATTTTACCCTAACAAATATAGACACAAAGTGAGTTTCATCTAATATTATACACAATATCCTCTAAATATATTGATGGACAGCCTGATTCTTGCAGGATTTGCAACTTTCTTCGGTATTTTCTCTTGATTATTTACATTAAAGTGGGTTTGAATCAACCATTTGCTTGAGAGAAAAAACACTTATTAGTTTAATTGCTAAAAGTTAACAAGAGTGCAATTGTGCTTAAAATTAATGAGACTAAAAAATTGTACACAAGCTAATAAGGTAGCAGGAAAAAAAAAAAGGTCCAAACGCACACTAAAATTTTCTTTTGTTATAACTTATGATAAAAGGGTCCACTCCAAATTCCTCTCAGATGTGCAACACGTAGTATTTATTTGATTTTTAAATGTCTCGTTTCTTACACCCGACTTTAAAAGATTATAAATTTCCTTTTTAAGATGAAAAGAGAACATGTAATAAAGAAATGAAAGAAAAGGAGGGGGGGGGGGGGGAGAGAGAGAGGGAAAGAGAAAGAAGAAGACACAAAGCAAAGTGAAGACCAATTAGATATTTAGATGCTGTTGTTGATATGGCACTCTCAACAAAATGTAGTGGTTAGAGGTTTAGTCTTAGAGATGTGTAATTTATTAACCCACATGGACTTTGCTCATTTAGAAGAATCAAATAGGGGTTGGGAGGGTAAGGAAGCACTATAGGACTATAGGACTGGGTCTACCAGCCCCTAACAAAACGGCATTTACTTCCCCATTAGAATAGAAAACTCCATTCTCAAAGGGAAGAGGTTAGTTTCTCACTCATTTCCCACCCTTCATTTCCTTCTCACATTTCAACCAAAGATCCAAAATTAAAGGGGACTAAAAAAACAAATAATAGTAATAACCCCAAATTAAGCAAATTGCAAAAAAAAAAAAATTTACCAATTTAATTACAATTTTAGTAACTTAATTTACTAATTATCACTACTAAAAACTTGTAGATAAAAATTATAAAAATATATATATATTAAGGACAAGCCGGCATGCTAAAGCTATCAACACTTACAGTTGGCTGTAATATCACCGGCATAAAGGTAACAGAATCTGTGAAATAAATAAATAAACCAAAAAAAAAACTGATTCAGGTTTTATTGATGTGAAATTTTTTTTTTTTTAATATAAAAGTAACCGTACCCAAAGTGTACTGTTTACAAAACTATTGGCTTGAAGATGCCAGGTGGACAATGAGGGTAACGTGCACTGATGTAATTGGTTGTTATAAATGCCAAAGTCACAGTGCTGTGTGGTTAGCTCAAGTGGGGTCGTTTCTTTGATATACACACCCATTTGTGGGGTTTTCATTCTGCTTCGTCGTTACAACAAACCCAGCAGTTTCTTGACTTGTTTATTCTGGCACCATTATAAAATTTCCTAAAATACCCTTGTTTAAATTGCACAAATATATATTTACGAATTAATAAGAGCCTGTTTTGTAGAGTGGTTCAAACCACATTTTCAGTTTTTAAACAATTTTACAAATATTTTTATATACTTTTTTATTCACGCGTATTTTAAAAAATTACAAACAAGATTACTCAAGCTTCTCTACCAAATATGTTCTAAATGTTTACCACTACATTTACTTACCCAAAATCTTTTACTACATTTAAACACTAAAACAAATTTTTTTTTTAAGAAAAAAATTTGGAAAACCCATTTGTTTCTAGAGCACAAGCATGCTAAAGTATGCATTTTGATTGGTTTATTTGTCAATTTATTACCGATTATTTTGTTTACTAAAAGTAACCAGAAAATACAGTTGTACTTAGAAAAAATTGAACACGAACAAGTAAATTAAATAAGTTTGGATAAAGTTGAAACCAAAGTACTTTATTTTGATTCATTTGATGAGCGTGGGAGGAAGGGTAATTTGGGAAATTAGAAAAAAAATGAGAGAAAAATAAAAATGAGAGAGAAAGAGATGGGATTGGGAGTAAATACCAGAAACGGGCAAGGCCCGCATGTTACATGTCTTTCATTTCTCTCTTTCATGCATTAATCTTTAAATTAATTGAAATATTTTTTTTATAATTAAAAAAAAAAAATTTGCCGTTTTAATGAAAAAGATCACTCCCAAATGAGAAGAAAATCCAATTTTTTATTTTTCCTTTTTATTTTTTTATTTTTAGTTTGGAATTAATTTTTTTGTATCTTTGTATATATCACTTGGTGGAGGAATGCTTGTTACCTACTCCTTTTTAAGTTTCTACTCTCTCTCTCACACACACATAGAAAAATAAAAGGAGAGAGAGGCAGAGAGAGTTTTCAGTTTTCACAAGACAAGCTTTTCAGAGAGACAAATAGGCCTAAGATGATATAAACTCTGTTCTTGCTCTGTTTTCTTGCTCTGTTTTTTTGGGGTTTTGGGCTTTGTTTTTTGTTTGTTAAAAACACATATGGAGAAGCACAAGTGTAAACTATGCTTGAGGAGCTTCTCTAATGGTAGAGCTTTGGGGGGTCACATGAGGTCTCACATGTTGAATCTTCCAATTGTTCAAAAGCCAGACTCACCACCGCCACCGCCACCACCACCGCCACCGCCACTACAACCACAACCACAACCACAACCACAACAGCCACCACAAAACCAACTCAGTGGGACTCTGTCAGCTTCTTTTTCATCTTCATCATCTTCGGAAGATGATGATGCTGATGATGATGATGAGAAGGGTATCTATGGGCTAAGAGAGAACCCAAAGAGAAGCATTCGTTTGGTAGATCCTGAATTCGTTGATGGTGGGTCTGTGGTTCTTCCAGACAGAGAGAGCGAGACAGAGTCTTCGAAGAACCCAACTCGGAAACGATCCAAGAGGACTCGGACTTTGGACCAAAGCTTCCACCATCAGTACCATCACCAGAGAATTCAAGAACAAGCTGAGGCCATGAAGAAGCAGCCGAAATTCAAGTACAAAGCTGTTGCTGCTGATCAATCGTCATGGGCTGAGCCTGAGCCAGTGAGTTCGATCTCCGATACCACCCCAGAAGAAGATGTTGCCTTTTGCCTCATGATGCTTTCAAGAGACAAATGGAAGAAACAAGAACAACAGCCACAGGGTAACATCGAAGAAGACAACGAAGATGATGATGTTGACGAAGACGAAGACGAAGAAGACGACGAAGAAGAAGAAGAAGAACAAGAGCAAGAACAAGAAGAAGATGAAGCTGTGGAGAGCGATGAGTCCGAGGAGCTGATCAAATTGTCAAAGACAACTACTCGAACGCGTGGAAAATTCAAGTGCGAGACATGTAAGAAAACTTTTCGATCTTATCAAGCACTAGGTGGACACAGAGCGAGTCACAAGAAGATCAAGTTGCTTTCTAGTACTACAACTCCAGCTAATAATTATGAGCCCAAATTGGAGCACCGAAATGTGGGTACTCCAGAGAAAAAGATTCACGAATGCCCAGTTTGTTTTAGAGTGTTCTCGTCAGGACAAGCTCTGGGTGGACACAAGAGAACCCATGTAACTGGTTCAACTTCAACACCAACTTCTGTTAGAGCTTCAACCAAGCTTGGACAAGCTTTGATAGATCTTAATCTTCCAGCTCCAATGGAGGATGATGACATTAGTCAAATCGAGCTCTCAGCGGTTTCTGATGCAGAATTTGTGAACCCCATTAGGCGATGAAGATGAATGAAGTTCAGCATTGAAGAAAAAAAAAAAAAGTATCTGCACAACAAAATAGATTGATCCCAAGGTAAAGTTTTGGTCTTTTTTTTTTTTTTTTTCGGGTATCCTTGGATCTAGTACTATGTCAAACTTGTCTTGAAAATTGGGTTAAAAAAAATGAAATTTCTACTTAATTCTATAGCATATTACTTGTTATTCTTCTTTGATCTAACTGTAATTCTTTTCTCGGAATTATGTTCTGTTTCTGTAACAACTGATTTTTAGAGCATCTATTAATGGAGGAACCACATATTTATTTACAATTTGCTTCAGTTTTTTTTTAATTTTTTGTATATATATATATATATATATATTTCTTTTGGGATTATTATGGTTTTGTACTAGAATGTGTTTTTTTTCTAGATGAATAAAAGCGTTGATGTTAATAAGTGGTTTTAGTATACTGCTCCACCATTTACTTTTGCTTAATAGTAATATAGTATATTAGAAAGTCATTGTCAAAGAAGTTGATCAACCTGTACATTTTACTAATAGAAAAGTAACTTCCACCTCTCATTGCTAGAATTGTAAGTCGTACCGTTCATGTAAAAAAAAAAAAAAAAAAACCAAGTGAGAATGTCATATAGCTTCACTAATACAGATCTGCATAAACTGTACAGATAAAAATAAATAAAAATAAAAAGACATTTAATGACTTTAATTTTATAGCTTTTAAAGGTGTATCCAATTTTCATAATGATTTTTCCATTTCTGTGTGTTGGAAATCTGGAAAAAGTCATTGTGAGAAAAAGCAGAATCACTGCTTTCGGCCTTTTGCTGAGAGTGCAAATTTTTGTTTGGTTTAAGCGTGACCCAAGGTATCCTTCTCAGGCAGGCCTAGTGAAAACTATATTGAGACTTTTGGTCAAATTCATTAAATTTTGTAGTAAATGACATAAGTCTCATTTTTTTTATTCTATTCCTTTGTTGAACACTTGAGGGTGTTTTAGTCATTTACTCGAAGTTCTGATTTTATTAAAAAAAAATTTGACCTAGAATGCTGAATTTCATTAATGTTTGTGTGATCTTATTGACTACTACAAAATATGAACATCAAAAGAGTGATGTTAATTGTTTAGTACAAATTTTTTTTCTACATAAATTATATAAATTAAGATGTAAACATTCAAACATGAAATAAATAAAATTTAAAATTGTATTTATTGTATGTTATTAATGGAATATCAATTATATTAATTGTCATGTTTATTTATAAGCATTTTATAATGTCCATAAAAAAAAAGATATTTTATAAGAAATTTAATGTTTTTTGTATAAAAAGAAAAAAAAAAAAAAAAAGTAGATTGTTTGGTGCTCAATCCTCAAATGGAAAAGAATGATTACACCCCTTTTTAAGGAGCAAGGCTAGCATGACGGTCTGTTGGTATCCAGGTAGAGCTGGCATAAAGAGTGGTTGTCATTCTGACAATCTGGTTTGGACTTCTAAAAGGAATTATCTTACCAAAAACAAATAGTACTAAATACTATTTTTATTTATGAATACTACTAAATACTTTTTTTTGGGGCTAAAGTACTAAATACAAATTATGTTAAAAAGAAGAGCAATAAATTATTATTAAAGATGCAAGATCTTAGTTTTTGCTACTACTCCATTCCCCCCCCCCCCCCCCTTTTTTTTTTTTTTTTTAATCTTAGTACATACTTTAGTATACCAATCTACATTGTCTGACAGAAAGTACCCATATATATAATATATGATTTAATTTTAGGCCAAAATACAAAAAGAAGGTTTGGGTAAGTTGTAAATTGACTTCTTAAGGGTTTTTTTGTTTTTTTTTTTTTAATATAAAACTAATTTAAGAATAAAATTGGTACCCTTTTTTTTTTTTTTTTTGTGTGATGCAATTAGCGGGACTTCGATTTAAGAATCTATTACGAAGTAGTAAGGCAAAAAAAAAAAAGGCTAGGTATAGAAGAGAATTTGAAAGAAGAAAAGAAGAAGGATACAAAGAAAGAGTTATGAGATTAAACACAGAATAGATGTGAGAAAATGATAAAGATGGAGAGATTATGAGTGAACGGATGTCATAAGTTAAAATTCTATTGTATCTTTATTCTTCAATATATATATATATATATAGAGAGAGAGAGAGAGAGAGAGAGAGAGAGAGAGAGAGAGAGAGAGAGAGAGAGAGAGAGAGAGGAATTTGAATTTTTTAATTATACTTTTTTTTATCCTTTTTTAATTAAATATTTTATTTTGGGTATATGACTTTTATTACATGTGTGGAGTTCTTGGTGGAGTCAAATTGATGGAAATTTGTAAATTTCTCAATTTATCTTTATATCCATAATTTGTCTTATTATTAAATCACTCTCATTTAGTAATTTGGTTGTTTTACGAAGTATCACTTTCAATTTCTCATGCACATGGTATAAGCATGATTAAGGTTTTTTTATTTATTAATTCCTTTGTGTAATCCACTTTGTTCAAAATAAGTAACTGTTTGATGTAAAAGAATTTTGAAATTTTTGGTAGGGATAAAGTGTGGTGAAGGGAGTTAGATATATTTAAAGATTTTTTTTTTTTTCCAGTTTCAGTATTTTACCATTTTTCTTTTATTTTATTCCAATTTTTCTTTTAACCATTTGTCAAACTAAATTTTTATCTTTAATTTGTATTTTTTGAACAATATAATTTAAACTAAAAAAGATGTGTAGTTTTAAAAATAGTAAATAAATGACACCAAATGTCCTATTGCAACCATATATAAATATGACATCAGTACAAGTTGTCCAACTACCACTATGAAGCTACAAATCCTCCTTGTGAGAAGCCCCTCCCACCCTTTTTATTTATTTTATTTTATTTTTGGTTTTCTTTTTTACTTTCTACATTTTTATATGTCTTTTTTAATTCTTTTTTATATTATTAGTAGATACTAATACTATATCTTTATATGTCAAATTAAGGTTAAAAATTATAAAAGAAAAAATGAGGGTAGAAAAAAAAATGAAAATAACAGTAATTAGATTTTTAATTGAAGAGAAAGAGAGAGAAAAAATATGACAGACCCCTTTTGAAAGTGACAAGCTAATGATAAAATGAGCTAAACTTTTTTATGTAATAATCTTTTAATTTCTATAAAAATTATTGTATGAGTAATTATTATCTCCAAAATTCGATATTGTTTTCGTATAAAGAAATGATGTTCCAGCCTCTTGTTAGACTATTCTACTACCTATTCATGAGACACTAGAAAAACTTATAGACCGATAGTGTGGTGAACTAAGAATGAGACAATGGGTGTTTATCCAACCTACCAAGCTGATGAAATTGACCCAATCTAAACCACGTAGGTTGGGTTAGGTTGGTTTCTCCACATAAGATGGGTTGAGTTGAATTGGGTTAGGAATTTCGTAATGAAAAACCCTACAACTTGACTCATGCACGCCCATACTTAAGACCTTTAGGTTTATAATTACGTCATGTCCTAAACTAATGAGCCAATCACCTAAGTAACCCTGTAAGGGTCAATTTAATATTATTTTCACATTTAACTCCACAATGTTGTGTGCATAAAATGTTTATAATATTATTTTAAAATTGTTACAATCTAATCATTTTATGATTTTAACAAAAAAATTTATATAATCTACTTAGAAAAATCATTCCATGAGAATCATCAATTTTTTTTTAATAAATAAATTGCAACACATATTTTAGTAAGGAAGACCAAGTCATATCATGTCCTTGATTTACAAGGCTCTTGACAATCAAAGTCAATTCTAATTAACGCATATCATTTAAAATTAGATTTTATGGAAATATGTATGGGAAAAAATGATCATATATTTAGAAAGAAAAAAAAAATTAGACAATGGCAGAAAATTTTATTATTAAAATAAAATAATTACATGTATAATTAGAAAACTATATAAATATATATATATATATATATATATATGTAAGGGAAAGTTTTGGGTCCTAAGCCCAAAAAAGCAACAGGGTTAGGGTCCAAAAAACTCAACACAATAAATTTGTAAAAAGTGGACTTATGGACTAGGCTTCAATGGATTGAGCAATGCGCATAATAGACAAAGATAGTAAGGAAGCAAAAAAAATTAAGCTAAGTGCAAAGAAAATCCCTCATCGGCAAAGTACGAAGAGAGTAATTCTTGAATATGTTTCTTTAGACTTGGTTACAATTTTAGTTTTTGGTTGCTATTGTGTCTTCCTCTACAATTTTTGCATGCCCCATTTGTCTTGGTGGGTTTCTTATGCTATATAGCTTCTTTCCATTGATCTTAACCCTTTATTTGTTGATCATGCAAGTCATCACCTTAGTGCTTGTCCCATAAGATGTTTTCCCAAATCTTTTGTGAGTTGTGGCAACCAAGACAGTACTGTTTAAAGGTCTTCTTCACATAAATGCGGTTAGAGGGTTTGGTGGGATGCAATTAATGTGATGGTAGCTTCCATCCCTTCAGACACGACAGGCTTAACCCCCCCCCCCCTCTAGAGTTCTTCCCCTATAGCTTAGCCTCCTATGATGCTGTGCCATTAATGTGACCATGGCTCGCCTCCCTAGCCTCACTGTTCGAGGGGATGGTCTCTTTAGAACTGCATTGAACTCCTCTACTACGAGTATGACACGTGGCATTTCTATCTTATTAAATTGCTATACCCCACAATATACACGCACACAATGCAGTATAGATGGGGAGAGATCTAAACCCTTAAAGGCAAAGTTACAAACCAATTTTGTTCAAACAAACTGTGTGAAGATTTTCTTCTTTAAAAAAAAAAAAAAAAAAACTATGGAAAGACATTAATACGAACTTAACAAACATAAAACCCATGTCCTCCACAAATTGTCCTCAAAAAGAGAAAGGGTAGATTAATTCCATCATTATTAACTTAATTAAGAAGAAATTACTTATTTATTTTCATTTCTTAAAATCACGTACACATACACATACACATACATATACACATACACATACACAACGAGCATAACAAGTAAAAACATACACTTGTTCTCTTTTCTTGCCTTCTCTTCTATCATGAATTCCTAAACATTTCATGTAAAAAAAAAAAACAAAAGAATTCCTAAACACATTAGGGAAAAATATTCATTAATTCTTCTTTAAAATATATTCATTATATATATATATATATATATTTATGAATTCTTAATTATAGTTTAAATAAATCAGTGTTCGTGTCAAATTTGAAAAGAATACTTGGATATGATTTAGATACGAGTTTCGTTTAAAATGTCAATACCGTAAAGCATACTAAACTTATACAAATATTCCTTGATACAACATAGGCCTATATTGACCAATGACCATATAGGATGTACTTCAATAGTTTCAATTGGTACAAGAAGGTATTAAAAAAAAAATGTTATATGGCTTTTTTTTTTTTCTTTTTTCTTTTTTTAACTACTCACAAAGGAGAGTGAAATTTAACTTACTATATTGATCTTATAATTAAAATATGTGAAATTTAACTTATATGTTTAAATAAATAAATAAAATTACACACACATATATCAACTCGAAATGATACATTAGTATTAATTGATATCAAAATATTTCCTTCTCCTGATTAAAGTGAAGTAGGTGTTGCACGGTGTTTGACAACTTTAATTTCATCCCTTTAAGTTTCTTACTCCCATCATTTTGCTTTTATCTAATGTCCTCACTCCAAACTTATTGGTTCGATCCCAACTCCTTCCTTCTCTTTTAAATTTATACATATATAAGGAAGTTATCTTAACATTTGGATAAATTACTTTACTCTTTATTTATGAAGCATTCGAAGAACTCTATGGACCAATGCTGTCGTGGATGAAACTTAAGACTTTCAAATATGCATGTCGTTCAAATCTATTGATCCCAACACTTGGGTGTGTCCAGAGAATCGAGCCTTACATGGAAAATTAATATCTCAAAGGGCAATGGACTGTCAAAATGACAAGTGGACAACCACTTGTCATGCTAGCTCTACTCTTTATAGAAGACCGTAATGCTTTGCCCCACTTCTTCTACAAGCGATTAGACATGGCAAAACGGGCGGGTCGGGTCGGGTTCTTGTCATCGGGTACGGGTCACGGGTCAAAAACGGGTCTTAGCGGGTTAAAAAGACCGGGTTTCGGGTCGGGTGGGTTGACCCGTATTGCCCACTTTTTTTTTTTTTTTTTTTTTTTTATAAATAAAACAACATGTATTTGTCATTTGAAAAGTTATGCAACAAATTATTTTATATAAAATGCATTATTTTGACTTCACCACTTTTATCAAGAATGAATTCAGTTAAACTTATTAATACTTATTCAATAATTTAAAATTATACAAATCTTAACATTGCTATCTAAAACAAAATAACACAAACATAAGAAAAATAAATACACATGTTTTATTTCTACACAATATCAACATTTCAAAATATAAAACAAAATTACAAATGACTTATTGGATAACTCATTTGATAAAGAATAAAAACATATAATAAATTTACAATTTTGAAAATTAATTTTATAATCTATTATAAATTGTGATTGTCACTTTATTTCAATTTGAGATATACATTAAAATTTGATTGCTAAATTATTTATACATGGTCTCTTTTATGAATATCATACCATTGTTAAGCAACACACACTCTAGGAAATATTATAATTTATTTTGAAAAATCGTTTATTTTGGACATAAATTGTTAAAAATGAGTCTAATCATTCATAATTTATGCTAATTTGATACTTTGGCTTCACTATTTTTACACTTGTAAATGTTTCTCACACATGTCTACAATTTTAAATCTACATTGTTAACTTTACTGTAACTATATTATCTTGGCATATATTTTGCTATTTGATATCTAAAAATCTTTACTCATTACAGAATGCTCAACTTTTTATCTTTCAATTAATTTGCATATGTAAATGTATCAATTGTTTCCTTAAAACTCACAACAAACAATTAAACTACTATTGTCTTAATTTTACTCTTCTTTTAACAAAAAAAAAAGTTTTAAAAAAGTGATTCGGGTTCGGGTCGGGTTGCGGGTCGGGTCGGGTTGACCCGTAAAAAATATGAAAAATTCGGGTCGGGTCACGGGTCAACCCGTTTTTGTTTCGGGTCAAAAAAATCGGGTTCGGGTCGAGTATTTTTCGGGTCGGGTCGGGTCGGGTCAGAAAATTTTGACCCGTTTTGCCATGTCTACAAGCGATGACTTATTCTCTGGCCACTTGGACACAGTTTCAATTGACATCATCTATAGAAAATAACATACAAACACACTGAATCACTGATTATGACTTCATTTTCTAATACTATCTTGTCCATTACTTCCTTTTCCTTATTTTCCTGTTTGTAAGAGCCAAGAATGATACAGAAAGAGCCAAATTTCTCGACCCAGTAAAAACGTATGTCAAGGCGTGATTTAGTAGTACGAGTTCTCATATAACTTTACATAATACTTGATACGAGTTGAGTGGTTTAAGTAGTGGCGTTTCAACAAATGTATTGTGTCCACAACAATAACTTTATAAAGGCCTCAGTGGTACATGTAATATTGTCTTTATTATCACATGACGTAGGGTCAATGAGTCCATATTAGAGACCCTTTTTTATCCAACAAATATATATATATATATATATGTATTTTTTTTTAACCACTTTGTATGGAAGTTTATTTTGATAGTTTAATTTATCTTAGGCATTCATAGTATTTTCTTGCTCCTATGCAACTGTTGGGTTGAAAATTAGAATGCAACAATTAGGCATTTTTTAAGTGCTAACACAGAATGTTCAATCTTCTATTTTTTTTTTTTGGTAGAAAATCTTCTATCTTTTCTATAAGTATAAGATGCATATACCTTTCTAGATTAGATTGAATATATACATTGGAAATTGTAGCAAAATGGAAATAGCTAGTTGAAAATCATTAGCATTATTCTTTTCATCTGATCCATAGCCGTGCATTAATTTATACCGCTAAGAGTCTTTTTTTAAGAAAACAACTTAATAGTATCTTGCGTTAAGTCAAAGTTATTAGACTAATATTCAGTGCATAATGCCAATATATATTCCCTTGTTCAGTCCAACTTTATTAAACACCCTACTACCTCTTCCTAGCTCATCTTTTTAAAAAAAAAAAAAAAGAACAAGCAAGACTAGTAAGTTGTAGTAACTATTAAAACAGTCCAACTGGTGGGAATATAGTTCTGTTTTTTTTTCCCCTTCAATTCCTTCTTAGTTCTTTCCTTTCTTTTTCCATTATGTAAGTTGATCATGATCTTGCAATTATAAAACCCCCCCTAAGATTCCTTTTCTATTTGATAATGCCCTCCTCAAGAAAAGCTTTTTCATTGGGCGTTTCAATGCCATCTTTAGGAAAAATATATATATATATATATATATATATATATATATTATTATTCAAAATATCTGGAATAACGTTCTTTCTTACGTTCTTTTCTTTCGCATAAATAATAGATCTTATTATTAGTTTAATTAACACTCACTATTATATTAGAAGAAAAGGTATAATTTATGAAATAAAGAGTAATTACTCGTATATTTAAAAATGACAAAGATAATGATAATAATCTCCTAAGCTTCACGATTTTTTGTTGCATATCTTTAATGCTTGACCAAATCAGCCATACACATCACAAAACCGTAAGATAATGGCAATGGGCCATTGGCAGGACAGCTTGGGTTGGCCGGCCTCATTAGTTGAGTATTTGAGAAACCCTAGTCAGTCGGTGGGTCGGTTCTTGTTCCATTCAAAAGACTATAAAAAGAAGAAGATAAAAGTTGGGAAACAAAAAAGGGAGAGTTATAGAAGGTAAAGGTTAAGGTTTTGTGAATTGTGAGAGTGAGTGGCACTTCATCTTCTCACACTCTTAAGTGGTGGGGGTCAGTGGTTTGAATGACAAGAAACAAACAAACAAAACCACCTTTAAATTTCCATCTTATGACTTTCAAAAGCAACAAAAAGAAAGAGTCAACAATGTGATCCCTTTCCACTTCCTTTTATCTTTAGAGTTCCCAACATAAATCTCATCATCATCATGGAAAAGAACCTTTTTGGTTGAAACTTTTCTAGTGTGAATTCTAGAGTGATTCACATCATGTACATAATTGGTACTAACAACAAAATCATAAAAACAGTTTTTTTTTTTTTATTATTTAATTTCACAATGGACTCAACTATATATGGGGAACTCAAAGCATGTAAAGATGCTAGTTGAAGATGTAGTGTTGAACTTGGATTTATTCTTTGGAAGTCATGTATTTTAGGATTTATGGCTATGGCCAAAGGGTGAAAAGAATGTATTTTATGCATTTGGTATGTAAATCATTTCTCTGATAATATGTAGGTTTGGCAAAATTATGAGATCTATATGTCTCATAAAAAGGTATTTAGTGTAGTTATATAATAGGTCTACATATTGTGAGAAAAATAAAATATATGGAATATCTAAGATAATTCTTGGCTAAAGCATGGAAGCTTCAAACCCCTCGCATGTCCATGTTGAACATGTGTTTGCTTCTGACATGCCCAAGACACTTTTGAATCTGTGTTCTCATTATGTTGAAAGTAAAAAATTTATTTTAAGAAAAAAATCCTAATTTTAATTTTGAAAACTTATAAATAACCACAAAGTATGCTTATAAATAAATAAAACTACCTAAAAATATATATTAAATACATAATTAATTATGGTATCTCTGCTATGCCATTTCCTTTTTTTTCAAGAGTTGTTATGTCATGTCTATATCTATGTTTGTGCTTCATAGATTATTAGAAAGAGATTTCAAACTGTAATGCTATAAGTATAAGATAATCCCCAATAAATACAATATTGGGGCGAAATGTAAACATATTAATGAGCATCCATGGCTCCTAACTATAATGTAGTTGGGAGGCTTTCACATCAAACTTTTAATACCATACCCCAAACTGATAAGATTATTTCCTGCACACTGATCCTTCACTCATGCTAATTGTTGTATCGTGAACAGATTAAGAGTACAGACAAAATGAACCAGATTTAGATTAAGGTCAAGGATCATCCCCACCCTCTTAATAACACTTAATTCTTTGGTGCAAAGAGTTAAAATTTCTACTAGCAAAATAAGTGCTTCAAGGGAAACTAAAAAGATATAAAGGCTTACCCTATGAATCAATGAAAGCTAATTACTTGATGTTTACGGTACTATTACTTGGTGAGACATATAAGATAGCTAATGAACTTCTGCTCATGACAAGCTATAGCCGAACCACCACATCCTCTAAACAAGTTTTATTGCTCTAATTAATACAAGCTAAGAATACGGAACATGAGGGTAAATAGATTAGGCATGTGAGTGTTGGACTCATCTTAACCATAAAATTGTTTTCATCCATTTCATAGTGAAGTGGAGATGATTAGTCTCTTTAAACTATTTCATGACTGCCATATTACTGTTGTTAGAATAATAGTTAAGTGATTAAATTTATCATTTTCTAATTGTTTAATCTTTTTTGACAATTAGAAAATTAGTCTGGTTAATGGACATCCGTAGGTTATTTGTTAATAAATTATTTTAGGAAAGTTAGTTGTCAAAAAAATAATTTTTTTTTCTTTTTCCCATAAAAACTTTTCTATAATGACTCACTTAATAAATTAACATTTCTTTTGGTAAATTAACATAGTATCGGAGCATTTGTTTCTACATTCAAAACTTATCTCTACACTACTAATAAAAAAAATTATAAATAACATAAAAATGAGTGTTAAAATAATGATTAAATTCACTATTTTTTACCATGAGATGGAACTTTTTAGTTTGCAATGTGTGCGTGTGCGCGTGAAAAGATTTGTGCAGCTCATGGGTCCAGGATACCACAATTTTCCGGGTAACATTGGAAAGATATACAGTTGGACTACAATACCAAGTTCCCGTTCACATTGGCAATCAGTATTCTCAAAACCATATCAGTTTCCTTAAAGAATGAGAGATTGCAGTCATTAATAAATTTTGGTTGGTGTAATTAGTACAAAATCTTGAAATAAATTTTGATGCTGCCATTTTTCGCCATTAACATTATTTTGTATGGAAAATTATTGTGTAATTCCGGAGTAATATAAATTCGTACTCCCTTTTCTTACATAAATAGTAGATCTCACTAATTAAATTCTTGGTAGGACTCACCATTCGTGCGAAAGAAAGAAGTA
Organism: Castanopsis chinensis; assembly: GCA_032878915.1. Lineage (NCBI taxonomy): Eukaryota > Viridiplantae > Streptophyta > Magnoliopsida > Fagales > Fagaceae > Castanopsis > Castanopsis chinensis. Next base: position 373,347 of record JAVQMG010000037.1, on the reverse strand, counting down.
CGCATTTATAGCGCTCTGAAATACCTAATAATTTTCCATGTTGTACTGTAAGGTTGGTGAAAAAGTCAAAGAGGTTCACTTGCATTTATAATGGTTGTTTATAACTGTAGATTCTATTGAAAATGTCAATTATATATAAAATATCACTCATTCCGTCCCAATTTGTTTGTCCTTTATTCCATTTTGAAATGTCTCAAAATATTGTCTTGTTTCTAAAGATAAAAGTCATTAATTTACTAATGTTCCTATTATACCCCTATTTTATTTTCAAAACTATTTTTTGATAAATTTATTTAAGGTTAGTTTTAAAAACTTATACTTTTTTATAAGGTAGACAAGACAATAAATGACGTTCCCTTAAAAAGTTTTACTTTTCAAACAAAACAAACAAATTGGGACGGAAGTAGTAATTAAATACGTATTTTTGGCTAGATATTTAGCTAATTACCACTTAAAATGGTATCTATTTTCATTGAAGGCAAATGCCTATTACCTAACAATTAACATGATCACTCCATAAACACACAGAAAATGAGAAAAATAATAGCTTAAGATCCCCTTAAATTTAGGGTTTTTTTTTTTTAATGTAATATAATTTAAACTTATGACGTCTATTCTATAATCATTACACGTTATTTTCATATCAATAAATCAAACAATTCACTTTTTTTTAGGCAGGATTCAAACCAAGTCTCTTACAAATGGTATAAGATGCTCATTTCGTTTACAAAAACCGACCAATTTTTATTTTCTTGCTCTAGTTTCTCACCAAGCAAACAAACAAGGGGTTGGAGTTTCAATGCTTAACTTGTGACGTAACCATATGATGGACCCCCACCCAATTTTGGCATTGAAGACAGCTTATCTAACCTTTTTCGTGGGTTGCATTCTTCGTCACACAGTTAATTGTTTCCTTTCCTTCTTTTTGAACCTTCTATTGGAAACTATTTTATTGTCATATGGGTATATTCTTTTTATGCAATATGCATGTAGGCGTTGCCTTTGGTTCACGCTACAAACACCATGATTCCATGCCCCTTCTCCTAAGTCATGCATACTCAAAAGCCTCACACACACACACACACACACACACACACTAGCTACCATACTAAGTAGTGTTTGTGTCTCACATGTGATCTCCGACCCAAAAAAAAAGATGCTTTCAACTTCCATACTCTTCTTTGTCTTTTACCCACTTATAAATTCACCTAGTTCCCATTGAATGTCCATGAATGAACCCCATCAACATTTGTAAAGCGTATAGCACAAAAGACTTAGAAAGTTGTGAAACAAGTAACTTCATTGGTATTTTCTGGCCTTACAAAATCCTTGGTATATGCTAAGAAGAGAGAGAGAGAGAGAGAGAGAGAGAGAGAGAATAGTCTATTTGTAATGATTTATATTTTATGTGTGATATGTGTTTATCACTGTACAATAGAGAGCCTTATATAAACATAATACGTGTGTGAAGTATAAGTAATATGAAAATATTACAAGTACAGTATACTAGGCCAAGTCCAGTGTGTTAGATTGACATATATACTAATAGTATCTAATTTTGAGGCTCTAATTAATGGTCTGTTTGGATTGAGGAGGGGGGGGGCAAGGGGAGTGGAGAGGAGTAGAGTAGAGTAGAATGGGCTAAAAATAAGCTAATTTTGGGTTAAATCTGCTCTACTCCCTTTCCCTCTCCCTCAATTCAAACGGACCATAAGTTCTACAATTTCAAATATTGCCACTTTCATGTAAATTTCTAAGATATGTATTAGAACTTGGCCATTGGAAATTTCTAACTTATTTTCTGGGACATTCTGAAGGAGTCAAATTCAGGCTGCCCCAAGACAAAATTTGGTATGACTTTTGAAGTCTGTTTTAATCAACCTTGCTACAATGTTTCCAAAAGTTCTATTCACAAATTAAGGAGAAGATAAGGAGTGTTTTGGACCTAGGAGAGGGTTAAAGTATATACTTGGCTTGTCCTGGTTTGTGAATTTTCCAAGTGGTCATCTTTGAAAAAATTGAAAAGCAATCCTGGGGGGTCAAGCGTGTTCAACACTTTTTATGCTCATAATTTGCCCTTAGGTGGGCTAAACTTATTTGTCTCTTGGATCAACTTATATAAAATTGATGATTAACTGGCCCAAGATTGTGTTGAAAATTCATGGCTGTGAAGAAACTTCATGAGATGGAAGGTATGAAATATGAATATTACAAAATTTGTACATTCTAATTTGACCAAAATAATTTCACTATTTCGGTCATAAGTAATGGTAAATTCTGATTTATTACCATTGGAAGTTAGAACCAAAAAGTATGTAATTTTCATCCTTTTTTCTCTTTGGCACATGAAAAGAAATTCTTATTCAAAGATCATAGTGTTTTTGTTAATCAAAAGAAGACCCTACACCTTGAATTTTACTCAAGCCAAAAAGATGCATATAATATATATAGTCTTTGTGCATGTAGTAACGCGGTTTATCCTTGAATTAAGCCTCACTTTTTTTCTGTTTTTTCTTTTTTGTTTTCTTGGTCATGTGTCAGGCCAGAATTATAGTAGGTTTCCTGCCCCCAAATTGATTGGATATTTGACTTCCCTTTCAGAATGATACAAAGAAGAAATTTCATTGACTGATGACCCTCTTGCAGCTAATCTTGTCATTTTCTTTTTAAGTTTTTAAACATGTTCTTTAATACTAATTTAGACCCTTGTTATTTTAAGATTACGTATTTGTTGGGTGTTGCAAAATTTAAGGTTTATCACACACTATTTAGACGAAAATTGGGTCCTTTTATTAATATTGTTTTTCAAATATTGGAAAATTTAAAATAAGTAAAAATGACTAACACCCTTTAACAAGCAACACCTAGAATGTCATTGCCTCGTCGGTAATAATTTTCTATTCATTCTTTTTTCTCTTTTTTCTTTTTTTAACCTACAATTCTTCTCTACAAAATGCCCTTTTCGGCTTTTGCTTCACTACATCCCCTTCCAATCTTCAAATCTCAATGATGATTTCATCCTATGAGTACTTAGGATGTGGAAGAGTCACTAAAAGGTCAAAAGGGCAGATGCAATTTGAGAAATTAAAGACATTCTTTACAATAGAAAGAGAAAACTCGAAGATGACAACCTTGAATGAAGCATTATCAAAGCTACCCTTTAATTAGATTAAGAGAGGGATTCTTGGATGCAATGGTATTGCAAATGGATCGAGCAGTGACGTATTCAATATAGTATAATGTTAGAATAATAGTTAAATGATTAAATTTATATTATTTTATTAGTTTAATCATTTAAGAAAATTAGAAATTTATTATGGTATTAAAGCAAATGATCTTAAGTTCGAATGCTATATAAACTTTTGAGAGAATTGATAGCTGGAGACTAGCAAAACATATAATGAACAAACCAAACTAAGCTTAGCACATACTATTATTTTAACATATGCATTGAAAGCAAATTTAGGACTACTAGATATTCACTTGCTAGTTCTCCCTTTTCAAGATGAACTATTGGACTTCAAGTTAGGCTACATCCTACCGACTTGCCTTTTTTTGAAAAGCTCTCCTTGTTTAGTGGCTTGGCACTACCCAACTTGCCCCTATTAGAAAAAGCTTCTATTGGTAGTGTTGTCCTCACTTTGGATCAGCATATTAACCAAATAGACTGTGCCCACTGCTTACCGCCAATGGATTAGATGTTAAAAATTGAAGCCCATTCCTTGCATAAAAGTCATAAAGATAAGATTGTTTTACTACTAATTAGGCTTTACTTAACAAGAAAAGGAAAAAGGTATTGCTGTTATTGCTTGGGAATTTAAGGTACACCCATTTGCTATATTGGTTACAGTAGGAATATTGTTCTTGCTAAAAGCCATTTGTGTTTGCTTTTAAAAGCAATTTCAATAATGTAGAGCATCTCGTTAACTGTAAAAAAGTGATGAAAAACCCATTTCATCAACAAACAAATAATTGTGGTTGACAAAATCACTATTGCTATGAGTCACAAAGCAATTACAATCACAATTTTTATGACTCGGTTTTTTTTTTTTTTTTTTAATAACTTTTATTTGGTTTCTTCTGTCTTTCCATTGGTGTGTATAATTCTATATGCAGGTCAAAGCCACCGGCACCAAGTGCCAACAACCATTATGACTACAAGAAAATGTTACCTCAAATGTTTTAGTGCTATGGATGTTTGATTCTTGTAAGAGTAGTTAGACTTAGGTGTATATTTATTATAATGATTTTGTTCAACCACACATACTTAGTGCCAGTCCAATTGTCTAATTATACTTTGACCGACTGAGTTATTAGTAATCTCATTTCAATATCATTTCAGTGTGGAACACTAATTCAGCTATAGAACTTCAATGCCCGTCCTGTCGGTGTAAGTCGATAAAACTTAGATGCAGTTTCTTAAGTGTTGTATACTAATTTTTGCAATACAAATTGTGTTAAATTTCTTAATTACTATTAAATTTAATGCAGTTTTTTTTTTTTTTTGAGGAATCCAAATTTAATGCAATTATGTATTTGAATTTAATCTAAAAACCTAAAGTATAACATCTAATAAATTGTATCTAAGTTTTATCAGTCTAAAATCCAAATCTGTAACTTACCAATATCACCATATTTTATTAGAGGGTTGTGTTAACGGGCAACAATCTTTTGTAGCTTTTTGCTGCATTTATTCCACTTTTTCAACTTTTTGACAATTTTTTAACAATTTTATATTTTTTTTGGCAATTTTTTAATAACTTTTTGTCATCTTTATTTAGTAAAACCTAATTTGGGAAACGTTAACAAGCACCGCATGATACTTGTTAATATTTCCCTTTATTAAATGCTTCTTTGGGCATTCAATTACTTGTTTCTTGAGCACAGACCAAAGTAGATTTGGGTTTTGAAAGAATGAAACACCTCCTATATTGCTGTCCATGATTATATTCTGATTTTGTACACCAACATGTACCACATGAGCACCTCACAGGCATCCACTATATAATAATGCAAAAACTTAAAATAATTGTCACAAAATGTATGATTATTATGACTATTGTATTTCCTGGTAACAATTATCGAAAGCGAAATTTCCTGGGATCTTGCTTATATACATATAGTCCTAATCTTGGCTCCGGGTGAATTTGGAAGTTGAGCCATTGACTTACAAGTGCCAAAAGAGGTCACTTTCTCTTCCTCCATATTTCTAAGTCATGTTTGGTTGTCTGGCATTTGGAACCAGTTATGAGTGTAGTCACTTTTGAGGCACACTTCAGGCCACTTAGCAATATTCAGCAATTATTATTATATAAGACCTTTCTTTGAATTCTCTAATGCATTCAAAAGGATAAGGTATAGATGTGAATAAAAAGTGTAAAAAACTTGGGCCTCAAAAGTTTGAAAGGCCTACCAAAGCCTTCTTTGTCCTTTAAAGTTTCTGTTTGTATGTCTCTGGGCCTTCGGCTTTGAATGAGTGGGGGAATATATAGTACTAGGCCTGAGGATGTGAGCCACACTGCAGACAAGTCTAGTGACTCTGACAAGTCTTATAAGGCCATTTTCAACTAGACCGCTCTCTGTTTCTTCAGCCAACATTCCATTTTCAGGCAAACAAAGTTACAAACATCATCAACGTTTTGGCCTTTTGACCTTTTGAACAATGAACAGAAATTAGCTAATAAACTGGTTTTCTTTTTTTCATCCAAACTGAGTAGGAGAATATAATACTCTGCTCTTTTTAAGGTTGTCCTCCATATACTTGGAACAAAGAAATGTGAGTTGCACACTTTGTTAGTAAAAGCATAGGCACACTTAAGCGCAAAGGTCTCTTAGAGCCTAGGCGCAAGGTGCAGATGCACACCTAACTGAAGTGAAGTGCACATTTATAAAATAATAAATAAATAATGTAATAAATTTGAAAATAATAATTAATAAATAATACAACAATCAAGTGATTAATTAATTATAAAAATTAAAAATATAATATTTTATATAGTTTCATTGTGATTTAACAAAATATACACAACCATGATATTAGCATTTGGGAGCCTTGATTAAAAAAGAAACATGAAGCTCATGCTTGAATCAAAATATACCCAAAATGCAGAGGTCAAAAGGCACTAAAAGTTTAAGTAATAATTTATTTGCCTGACAAAAACAATGCAATGCAATACTAAACTACATAAATATCACCGTCACCAAGCACAAGACCATCATCCTTGTCATTGTAAGAATTGTAACCTTCGTAATTTTCCTCATTTATTTTTATCTCTATCACGAGGAGAGTGTTATGAGCTAGAACTTGAACCTGTTGCCTTTCCTAGTGGCCTCCTTTCTGATGTCATGTTGAATCTTTCTTCCTCAATGCCAATAGCTTTGGAATTCCCATCTCAAATAATCATCATCAAACACAAGATTTTCTTCTTGTCAACCACTCATTCCTATTATCTATATCATTTAAGGAAATTTGATCAATTGTGTTACATAACTTATATTTCCACTTTAAGGCTTGATTGTATGGAATATATACCAAATCATCTGTAAGATTGTGCTAACTAATATCCTCTTGCCATGTATTAGAAGTATATAGTTAAATAATTAAATTTACCATATCCTAATAACTTAAGTTTTTAAAACAATCAATAATTTAATATAGTATTAGAATATCAGATCTTGAGTTCGATCCTTATCTACTCCATTCTATCTCTCATTCAAATTCTCACGTGTTCGGCCTCACTTATTAAAGGATAGTTTTGACCCGTGAGAGGAAGTGCTAGAAGCATATGATTAAATGATTAAATTTACTGTATCCCAATAACTTAAACTTTTGAGACCTGTAATTTAACATCATACGCCTACATAATTCCAAAAAAAAACTAATATGCATACATAATACAGCAAAACATGAAGCTAAAAATTTCACACTTCACTCTGAAACCTTTTAGTCACGTATTCAAGCACACTTCAATTCTGCTCACACCCTGATAAACTACATGTTAGATGAGAACTATTGCAACAAACTGCTATAAATTTGAAGTTGAAGATTTGTAAACAGGCCACCGTTCTTCTATTGATGAAAATAAGAAATGGTTTAAATAAAACTTTCTAAAGATTAAATAACTTTTTATTTAATTAAATGAACAAGAGATCCAGGTAGTCCTATTTTGGGAGAAGGCTTTATGTGCAATTAGAAGAGCAGTCCAAGTGGAAGGGGATGCTTGGAATTAATGTAATTGAGCCCCTAATTAACTCAACCCAACACGCCCACTAGAGCATAGCAACGATTCTTGCAGATATAACACTTTTGATTCTTGTTCTTTTCTTGTGTATAAAGAGGGAAATTCCCCTGCCCATCTTTTGGCCCATTGGGCGCAGCTTGTTCAATTGGACAGGGCCAGTTCTTCTTTTTGGTCTTCCTAGCTTGGTGGCTCAGGCGTTAGACAAAGTGATTATTCCCCCTTTTTGTAATCCTATCTTTGTTTTAATAAAGTGATTATTCAGCAAAAAACAAAAAAACAAAACAAAAAGAAGGAAATAACAAAATGAACAATTAGTATTTTTCTCTTTTTATACCTAATAAACATAAGAGCATCCACAGCAGTGGAGCTAAAATTTTAGCAATTTAGCTCCACAAAAAGTTACTTTATCTATTTTACCTACTTACTTTACAAAACATGCTGTAGCAGTGGATCTATTTTAGCTTTTAACACAATAAAATAATATAAATATCACAATAAAATAATACATCTACTACAATAAAACATCAACCTATATTATTTTAATCAGAAAACTGAATAAAAAATAGTGCTCATGTATCTATACATGAGCACGGTAACAATTAAGCTAAAAATTTTAGCTAACCTCCACTGCTACAGGAAGATTTTTGGTGTTTTGATGGAGCTAAAATAGCTATATAACTATTTAGCTCCACTGCTGCAAGTGCTCTAAGCATCCCAAAGAGGCAACTCATCTATGATTTTATTTTGTTTCTCAATGCTTAGAAAATGTTACCTTTGTATGAACTTTTATTAACTACTCATCACATTTTCATCTTACACTCAACTATCAGGTTATTGTAATATGCACAAAAAAATATATGAAATAAAACGAATAAGTTTAAGTTTTATTTCTAAAGCTAAAATAATTACTTTTCCTAATACGATTCCCCATCTAACACTAGGCAACCTAAAGGATATAATCTGATATTCATACTTGTTAGTAGATGAAATCCTAGAGCTCATTTTTCCTCTCAAGAATGTTGTCACTAGAGAATCTCCAAAAAAAGACAATTTTTCCTCAAAAAAGTTTCTTGACAACCAAAACCCCAAAAAAATATCAAATTAAGCCTTCCCCCCAATCCCTTATGTTGGCTTTGTTGAATACACCTCATAAAAATTTTTTTTTAAAAAAAATTCATATTTTTAACCTATTTTGGATCTTTCGCATATTTCTTTCAATCAAACACTCCTTAATAAGTAATGAAGCCAATTATTTTGAGATTTGAAGTTAATTTTGCTTAAATCCTATTGTTTTTGGCTAGAATTAGAAAAATCCTAACGGTTTTTTTTTTTTTTTTTGGATAAGTCCTAAATTAGAGTTAGGTTTAGGGTATGAATTAAGGATTACTATGCTACAATTATATTTTATTTCCATTGTTCATGAAGACTCAAATTGAAGATTATTTAAACCTCTAATTGATCAAAGTAGTAATTCGTTTATTGGTTAACAAATTACTAGAGAACTAGCATATTAGGATTAGGGTTTTATGCCTAAATTTGAGATTATATATATATATATAGGCTATCAATCAATTAAATTTATTTATCAAGAATGTAATTAAGGGTCCCAATTGAAGATTTAAACTCCCAATTTGGTCAAAATTTGGCATAAGTGATGGGTTTTAATGAAAGGTGGGTTTTCCATTTTAGGTTTATTATAAAAATTAGGGGTTTTCAATCCGGTAAGGATTTAACCAAATTACATATAATTGGGGCATTTGATCATGGTTGGGTAACACCACTTGGGAGAAATAATCATATATTTGGGATTAATCAAAGAATTAAAATTGTTAAGATTAAAACATAGGCCAAATTTAGGGATTTATGTTTTAAATGCTTTTATATCACATTGCATGTGCATTTGTCAGATTAAGATATCTTATAATTACAAGTTTGAACATTTAATAACTTAAGTTTTTGGAACAATTAGTAATTTAACGTAAGACTGTGCAAACCATCATTGGAGCCGACAAGATTGACCGACACCAACCCTCCCGCACCGCCACTGCCACCAAACGATGGAGCCGATGCCGGTGATCGAAACGCGAATGGAGTTCCGATGTCGGTGTGGTGAAGACATCAAAGACGGAAAGCCAGCACCAAGTGAGAACCGAACTGAACCGATACTAACAGATATAGACATATTGTTTTCAGATCTTGGATACGGCGTTGTTTAGCTATGTATCCATTTTAATTTTTTTTTTTACTAAAACGTCGTCATATTGGGTTATTATAAAATAAAATTAAAAAATAAAAACACAAAACGACACCATTTTATGCTAGGTTTTCAGATTTTCCTAACTATAAATTCACTCTATTCTCTCTCATAACCCTTAACTCTCTCTCTCTCTCTCTCTCTAGCCTTTCGTCGGCCTAACGTCTCGCCTCTGAGCTCTCACCCACTCGGCTCGGCTGGCCTCTACAGCAACAGCAGGCGCTCACAGTCACCGACTCACCACGGGCCTATGGCAAACCACCAGTAAGCCATAAGCCCCTGTCCTCTTGGCTGGACACCCATCAGCCATCATTGAGTTGGGTTTATATGATTCTCTTGGTTTGAGTAGCCTTGAGGTAGGTGTGTGAAACAAGGGTTTAGCAGTGAGTTTGGAGCTTAATTTGATGATTTTGGTTTACCAAAGGAATTAGCTACAAAAAGGTTTTGTATGAACCAACTAGAGCCTATCAAATGATTAAATCCATAGGGAATATGGGCTAATCTTGTTCATGGCCTTATCATGTCAAATGTATAATGTTATGATGCGTTGATGGGTGTATAGATTTTTACCTTTGAACTCACCTTCGTAGAGTCTAACTTGTGAGTTTTGGAGTATACAGTATAGGGTTTGGCTTTTGCCAAACACGACTCATAAGTAGTATTTGCTAATTTGGGGGGTTTTCCTCAAAAATGGTGTTGAATCAACACTGTTGACTATATCAAACTTTTTTTCATAATGAAGAAGTAGATATTACAAGAAAATTTTGAATACTTCTTTGTTTGAAAATATTGTGGGATGAGCTAAATCTTATATGAATATGCATGTGTTGATGCGCATTTTAAATATGTGAGCGTTTCAAATATGATTTGTAAATACAATCATAAATACCAAAGAACATGTGAAGTCATCTGAAATCTAAAGCCTATGGCATAACAAAACCGGATTCCTTCTTGCTCTCTTGCTTATAGTTATAATGCTTGTCATTTGAACTTACAGTAAAGATATTTATCCAATTTTTTTTAGGGAGAGTTTCAACTTATGACGTTCGCTTCTGATAATTGCTCTTTATTATCAGACCAAGACACTAATCAGTTTTTTAGTGTAGACGGGGATTGAACCCTAAATCTCTTATACAACCATCAGAGACTTTACCAGCTGATCTAACTGAAACCCACGATATTTATCCAATTAAATGGTTACCATGTAGTAATAATGCTTATATTTATCCAATTTTTTTTATAAAGTTTCCGTTGAACAGTTTTTTTTTTATTTTTTTTTTTATAGGTTGAACAAATTTTTTTTATTAAAAAAAAAAAAAACAAATAGAATTTTTAATGTTTCAAACCGATTAAACCGAGCTGACCAAACCACACCGCTATAGGTCAGAAAACCTATCCTAATCGGTATGCATCAGTTTTAATTATAAGAAAACCGATCCCTATCGGTTCAATAACAAATTTGAAAAAAAAAACGAGTCGACCGAACCGTGCACACCCGTCATGATATTAGAGCATGAGATCCTAAGTTCGATCCATATCTACTCCACTCTACCTCTCATTCAAATTTCTACGCGCTGGGCCTCAATTAGTAAAAGATAGTTTTGGTCTACACGAGTGGCATGTTAGAAGTATATGAGTAAATGATTAAATTTACTATATCCCAATAACTTGAACTCTTGGGACAATAGGTAATTTAACACTATGCACCTATATAATTTCAAAAATAAAATAAAATAAAATGCATACATAATACATCAAAACATGAAGCTATAAATTTCACACTTCACTTTGAAACTTTTTATTCACGTATTAAAGCATACTTCAATTCCGCTCACACCCTAATAAACTACATGTTAGATGAGAACTATTATAACAAACTGCTATAAATTTGGAGTTGAAGATTTGTAAACAGGCCACCATTCGTCTATCGATGAAAATAAGAAATAATTTAAATAAAACTTTTAAAGATTATATAACTTTTCATTTATTTAAATGAACAAAAGATCCAGGCAGTCCTATTTTGGGAGAAGTCTTTATGTGCAATTAGAAGAGCAGTCCAAAAAGACTACCGAAAAATTATAGTGGAAGGGGATGCTTGGAATCAAGGTAATTGAGCCCCTAATTAACTCAACCCAACAGGCCCACTATTAACACTTTTGATTCTTGTTCTTTTTAGAGAGGGTAATTCGCCTGCCCATCTTTTGGCCCATTGGGCAGCTTGTTCAATTGGATGGGGCTAGTTCCTCTCTTTGGTCTTCCTAGCTCGATGGCTCAGGCGTTAGACAAAAACGATAACATATCCTCTCCCCTTTTGTAATTCTGTCTTTATTTTAATAAAGTCATTATTCAGCAAAAAAAAAAAAAAAAAAGAAGAAGGAAATAACAAAATGAAAATTTAGTATTTTTGTCTTTTTATACCTAAGAAACACAAGCATCCCAAAGAGGCAACTCATAAGTGATTTTATTTTGTTTCTCAATGCTTAGAAAATGTTACCTTTGTATGAACTTTTATAAACTACTCATCACATTTGCATCTTATACTCAGCTATCAGTTTATTGTAATATGCATAAAAAAATATATGAAATAAAACAAATATGTTTAAGTTTTATTTCCAAAGCTAAAATAATTATTTTCCCTAATATGATTCCCCATCTAACACTAGGCAACCTAAAGGATATATAATCTGATAGTCATACTTGCTAGTAGAAGCATTAATCCTAGAGCTCATTTTTCCTCTCAAGAATGTTGTCACTAGAGAATCTCCAAAAAAAGACAAATTTTCCTCAAAAAAAGTTCCTTGGACAACCAAAACACCCAAAAAAAAAAAAAAAATTAAACTAAGCCTTCCCCCCAATCCCTTATGTTGGCTTTGTCGAATTCTAGTAAACCTCGTAAAAAAAATTTTTATTTTAAAAATCACATTTTTAACCTATTTTGGATCTTTCGCGTATTTCTTTCAATCAAACACTCCTTAGTAATTAAGTAATGAAACCAATTATTTTGAGATTTGAAGTTAATTACCTTAAATCCTATTGTTTTTGGCTAGAATTAGAAAAATCCTAAAGGTTTTTTTGTTTTTGGATAAGTCCTAAAGTTAGAGTTAGGTTTAGGGCATGAATTAGGGATTGCTATGCTACAATTATATTTTATTTCCATTGTTCATGAAGACCCAAATTGAAGATTATTTAAATCTCTAATTGATCAAAGTAGTAATTGGTTTATTGGTTAACAAATTACTAGAGAACTAGCATATTAGGTTAGGGTTTTATGCCTAAATTCTAGATTTAAAATATATATATATATATTGGCTATCAATCAATTAAATTTATTTATCAAGAATATAATTAAGGGTCTCAGTTGAAGATTTAAACTCCCAATTTGGTCAAAAAATGGCATAAGTGATGGGATTTAATGAAAGGTGGGTTTTCGGTTTTAGGTTTATTATGAAAATTAGGGGTTTTCAATCCGGTAAGGATTTAACCAAATTAAATATAATTGGCGCATTTGATCATGGTTGGGTAACACCATTTGGGAGAAATAATAATTTATTTGGGATTAATCAAAGAATTAAAATTGTTAAGATTAGGACATAGGCCAAATTTAGGGCTTTTTGTTTTAAATACTTTTGTATCAAATTGAATGTGCATTTGTCAAATTAAGATATCTAATTACAAGTTTGAACATCTAATTGGTAAGGCAACCAAGGGTTAGGATTAATTTAAATTTATCTTAGGTTTAAAATAAGAATCTTTCTAATTAGTATAAGATAAAAAAGAATATTTGGAATTTCAGGGTCAATAGTATTTCTTTGTTAAGTGATAGCGTAGGTGTGAAATTATTTGCCCTCATTAGAAATACTGTTTATATATATATATATATATATAAAATTTTTATAACTTAGGCTCCAATGAACACTGTGATGAAATTAGTGCAAAGTAAACTTTCTTATTTAGTTTGTGTATTGAGGTAAGTACTAAGTAGGACTTCATTCATACTTCACCTTCCCATATTCGTTGATCAAACCACTTGAATATCCTTTCTTGATAAATTTGTGTTCCTTAAGTATTCTCAACTTATTGGCATTATCTTTGTATTGTTAATGCATGTAACATTTTCATCTAGCATTCCATTCTTATATCTTTTGAGCTATTGCAATTGTGTGAAATGCAACTTCGATTTTACTATTTGCCATAGAATAATTTCAGCGGCTGCACCATGTGTGCAATACATGGGCCATCACCCAAATTATGTAATTGGTGTTGTGAATATTTGGATTGTGATTATCAAGTTTCAGTGATCCTATCCATAATAGCAATATATGTATGTGACCCTTTTGAGGAACAATACACTGGATGTAAATATTCTAACTATTCATATAAATTGAACAATTATTTCTGCACATACAAGTTACAACTATCATATTTTGATTGTTTTTTTGTCTAAATTTTTACATTGAGATTTTGAGTTTTAATTTAAAAAGATTGCTTTTGTGAGGAGTTATTATATGATATTTAGTTTATGTTGCAATCTTGTGGAGTTGAGATCATTTGGTTATTTTGAAGATTAGATGGACTACTATGTGCTTTTATTTTGAAATTTAAAATATTTTCTTTTGAGATCTTCTATGGTGGATTAAATATAGACCTTTTGAATTAAATTTTTTTGGGTATTATAGGTGTGGGGTTAGAAGGCCCAAAAGATGTTTTCGGTCCATGGGCTTTGTCCGAGGATCATTACCTGTCCGAGGATAGATTAGTAACGATAAGGATGTTAGATTTGGAGACCCAAGAGCAAATTGTGGCAGAAGAGGCTAATGGAAGCGATCCGAGGAGGGATATCTCCTCGGCCAGTTGAAATTGGGGTCAGAGGGTAAGACATGTTGACTAGAATGATCCTATAGGAGGTTTTGAAGATGAAGATATGTTTCATAGGGGCACGGAGAGCAAGAATAGTTGGGAAATATCATAGAGAAAACTGCTATCACCGCATTGAAGGCTCTGTATCTAAGTCTTTGGTCGCATTAATGAGAAAGTGATTTTTGAACAATGAATTTCAGCCTTACAGCTATTACCCAAAGACTTCTGCAAGGGGTGGATGGGACAATTATCAACATAAGCAGTTTGGACTTACATGTGAAGAACAAAAAGGAGGGGTGAGGGGGAGTATAAGAGGAAAAGAGGTCTCAGGGAAGAGAGATCAAGAAATGGAGAGAAAAATATGGTAGACTGAATTTTGTTAATTAATCTTTAAGTGAGAAGAAGTATAAGCACTTGGTTCTCAGCTTGAGTCCGAGGATAAGTTTCTTTTTATAAACTTATTCATCCTTATTGTTTCGTAATTTTGGGCCATTGCTATTTCCATTTAAGTTCATTAGAATCAAGATTTCTGACCCACACTCTATAAATTTATTGTATTGGACTCTTTGGGCTGATACTCTCCTTCTTGTTGGGCTTAGGCACAAATTGCAACCTTACAATAGACACCATAAAAATATTCAATAAGTACTCATATGCATGCAAAGAGAGATGGAGTTAACATTTCCACCTTTAATCTACTATAGTATTTTAAACACTTAAATGTATTTATCTTTCATTTATTTAAATGAAGAGACAATGGGTTATTTAGCTTGATTTATATATAGCCTCATACATGACAGGTTCTTTTTGTCACCATCTATTAATCAAAGCACATGAACAAGAGGACATGACACTTTATGATTATAGACAACACTATTCTAAAATGAAGGCATTAGAACAATTTGAACCAATCTTTTTCATTGTTTATACCTTACCCATTTACTACATGTCCAATCCTAAATAGTAAACATCTTTCTCAAGTTATCTTTTTGACTCACGAGTCACGACCACTTGATAATGTGAGAAAGGAAGTAGCAAATCAGGTTTTACCAGGCCTAAAGCAAATTCTTTTGTCCCATAAAGCATCTTATCATGTATATTGTTCTCATGATTGTAGGAAGCTTTGCAATGTCTTCCAAATTAAATCCAGTCAATGGGTAGCAAATATTTTCCAATATAAATGAGGTTATTTTGCCTCCAATAATCATTACAGTAATATAAAAATGTGAAAGTATGATAATTATTAACAAATTATATAAAAAAAATGAAAAAATAAAAGGAATAATATTTCTTAATTTTGTTAGATTAAGGTAAAAGTACTATACAAAAAACTTTTTACTAAAAGTACTATAAATAAAGGTAAAAGTTAGCTGAAAGAATATAGTGAGACTCATAAATAGTACTAAAAAATACAGTTAGGCTCATAAATAGTAGCAAATATAAACTAAATAGTAATATAAGCTGACTTTTTAATTTTTGCGAAACACACACTAAGAAGTGAAAATAACTTCTTGCACTGACTATCACATTATCAATTATAACTTCTATAACATTAGATGCTCCAATTTTCTCCACAATGCTATCAAGTAATTCAAACATCCTCTCTTTGATCTGTATAGTTTTATATAGGGAAATGTTAATCAATACTCTTAGGGTAAGAGCTTTTTTTAGAAACATTTTATTAGGAAAATGATAAAACAATAAATATTATTGATAGTTTTTTATATTTCCCATGAAAGTGATGTCAAAACTTTTCTATTATGGTTTATTAACAATTGCCCTAAGGGCATTTGTTAATTTGACCATTTTGTACATGAAGACGCATTAATAAACTTAATGAACATGTTTCCATTAGAACAATTCACCAATTATTATTATTATTATTATTATTATTATTATTATTATTATTATTATTATTATTATACCATCGCGCACCTTTGGTGCTGTGGTCATTTCACAAGTATAAGTGCTTGTGAGTTGTGGGGGGCAAAAGCCGGGATTCAAATCTCTAAAAAGGAGCTTCACTTCACACACATACACTTTTTTTTTTTCACACACATATATACTTATATTAGACTAGAGTAGAATTTCTATCTTATATTAAAAAAAAAAAAATTATTATTATTATTATTATTATTATTATTATATTGATTTCTTTTGTCTTGCCATTTATTAGACATAATGGAACATCCCATTCTTATTTATGGCTCTTTTTTATATCACCTCCTTTTTCAATAAAGGAACCCTTGCTTCATAGTAACTTGGCTACTTCATGCCAATAACACATCACCCATGGATTCAATTGCAACTTTTTTGAAACTATCATAATTGACAGCATTGAATGAAATTGTTACTTCACACCTCTGCCTCGAATTATGCTAGGAACACAACTTTTGGCACAACTTTATGTCACAGCTCGCCACATGGCAAGTTGTGATTGGTAAAGGTGTGTCTCCACATGGCCCATTGACATAGTCTTACCAATCACAACTCGCCATGTGGTGAGTTGTGACACAAAGTTGTGCCCAGGATTGTGTCCCTAGTATAATTGCTCCACCTCACTATATTGCTCTGGCCTTTTCTCTTAAATCCTACTTGTACGTATCATTAAGTGTTGATTCTTCATTAAAACTCTTAACTCCTATTTGTAAGTATCATCAATTGCTGGTTCTTCATTAAAGAAAATAAGTGTTGCTTGTATCCCTTTCCATTCTTTCCAATTTGGAATGTAGTTATATGAGAATGAGTGACAAATGCAATCATAGCTTGAATGTAGGACTTGTAAAACATTTTGAGACAAACTATAACTTGATTAAAATTGGTTAACTAATTGAAAACCATCACATTTGAATATATATATATATATATATATATATATATATATATGGAACCCCTATCCCACAAGTGATAATGACAACTTCCCTTCGACCTGAGAAAATAGGTAAATAATTGAAATGAGCATTACACATTTACACATGCTGGTGTGAGCATTACAATGTAAGGTCTACATATTGATAACTTAATTTATATAATGCAAATCATGGCCAAAATGGGGTTTTACCATTTCTTACAAATTATCCTGCAAAATGCCACATGTCTGAAACTATTTAGGAATATGGCCCCATTTTGAAACTCGATTTTTGGACAATCGAGTTATAGCGGAAAATAGCTTAAAAAAAAAAATTGTGGAACTTGAGTTCCACTTGAATATTTTCAAGGAACTCGAGTTCCAGGAACTCATGTTTTACAAATTTTTTTAAAAATTATTTTCTACTATAAACTCGATTTTCTAAAAATCGAGTTCAAAATATGAGCATATCTCTAAATAGTTTCAGACATGGGGCATTTTGCTGAAAAATTTGCCTGAAATGGATATTTTGCCATTTTGGCCTGCAAATCAATGGAGGGGATATACAATGGCAAAACCAGATAATGGGAGGTTTGCAGATAATACTTACTAGAAGATATTTATCATAAATGTGTATTATGTACATGTGAATTCAATTAAAATAGAGTATAAAACTAAAAAAAAAAAGGAAAAAAAGAAAAGGCAATGGTATAAATATAGAAACTGGATCAAATTTTTATGTGCAGAGAAAAAAAAACTTCGATTTGTTTAGATATGGTTATTTTAGAAATTGATAAGGCAAATATATATTTGTTGAATATGAATAATTCAATAATAAAAAAAGAAAAAGAATTATCTTTCTTAGCTTTTGACCAAGTATACTTAACTTGTGCCTAGAGACATTTATCTACCCATTTAGTTCAAAATAAGTAGATTGAGAAATTATTCTTAAGAGTATATGAAGGAACACAAAAAATACATTAAAACTCATTCTATGCGTAATATTGTATTAACCTAATTGTGGATTTCAACCTTATATAAAAACGATAAGTGATTAATAAAACAAAATGTCATTGGGATTAGAGTATCATTATCTATTGTTGACAGAACAACTGGAGAGGGTGAGAGGGTGACTTGAATTTATTTGGCAAGACATTATAAAAAAAGCTACCTTTTTTTTTTTTTGCTTAATATTAAGGTCAAAACCACAACTAGATCTTACAATACATTTGCATGAATACCATGGTGTACTACCAGTCACTAATCTACCAACACTCATTGACGTCCTCACCATCCCCATCTTCCTTTCAAAAGATTTAAAACTAACCATCATCAGTTCATCACAAAGACCTTGAGTTTCTATATATAGTAATGACTAACGAGGTATATATAGCTTAATTGTCTTGAATTGGTTATAGTATATGGCAATTATAGTAAAGATATTCAAACTAATATCTCTTTTTTTTCTAAGATAAAGATTTAGGATTCCATACAACTAGGACAAATTCTAGAACCATAGCTTATTCCACACCGACTTTCACAACTATTTGATGTCATTGACTAGAGTGATGGAAAAATATGATAAATTTATATGAAAGTAATAGATAATCAATTGCAATCTTAGAATGTTTATATGAAGATTAAAAATTTAAAATGACAAGCAACCAGTCATAATCACAATCTAATAATGTGTGAAGATTTAAGATAAAATTTGTGAAAAAAGTTGAGAATTTGGAATGTTTATTTTTTGAAAATATAATAAATGAAAGGATAGGTATAGTTTCTAAGGTGCACTGCCTCGAATTTTTTAATTAAATTTAAACACATTATAAAAAAAAAAAAAAGAGAATTTTATCGATATTAGATTTTATTTATTTATTTTTTATATATAAGGAAGTTATGTCCTAACTTTTGACGAGAGATGCTACATCCACAATATTTTTACAACATTTTCTCAACAAATCACAGGTGGTTAGTTGTTATTGGTTCAAATTTGAATTTAACACAAATATTACTTTTTTGCCCTAATAATAATAACAAGTAACAATCTGCCACTTAGGATTTATTGTAAAAATATTGTGAAAATGTTGTGGGCATATCATTTCTCAACTTTTAACAAAATTGTTTAATTTATTATATTCATGAAATATCCAAAAATATCATGTATCAATAATGTAATAAATTTAACTTGAAACTTTCGGATTAACGTCACGCCGCACCACACAAGTACCCACTCAAGGGTATAATTAGATTAAATTTAATTCATATAGTAATCTAATATAATGCCAATTATATCTAAATTATATCTTGAATGAAACAAAAAAAGAAAAGTCAACCAAGTAAAATCTATAAATCAACATACCTACCCATCATTTTTCCACTAAAAGACCCATGATCACGTGCACTTAAAAAACTCATACGCCAGTGGCACGTGGACCACATATATTATATAATATATAGTACTTCACATATTAAAAAAAAAAAAAAAAAAACCAGAAATTTATAAACTTTTTGGTGCTTGCGGTGTTTTCTCTTGTTTTCCCATTTTCCCACTACTGCTATTGCTATGCCAAATCCATGTTTTGTCTCAATTGCCCATTTCTCTCTCTTTCTCTGTGTTTCTCTCTATACCCTTTAATCTGACAGGTAAGCAATTCTCATTCTCTCATCATTTGAAGTTTTATCACTCAATCAAATGCTCTAATTGCAATTTGCAAGCACTTTTTTTTTTGGTGGGTTTTTGCTGAAAATTTTCCATGCCAAAACCAAAGTCAAAATAGAGCTTTTTAAGAGATTGTATAAACTATAAACCCGTAGATCTTTTGTATTTTGGGTTTGTTTCAGATGGGTCAATGGTAATTTGCTTATTTATTTTGTGACAAATTTGGATTGCCCAGAAATTCATAGCTCAAAATTTGTCAATGTGTTTGTGTTTTGTGAAGGAATTGTGAATAGTAGGATTGATTGGAGTTGATTCTGTTGTGGGGTTTTTTGTTTGAGGCTTAGGGGTGTTGTTGTGTATATATATATATATATATATATATAGATAATAGATGGCTTCTTCTCCTCCATTTGAGTTGGAGGATCAGACGGATGAGGATTTTTTTGATAAACTAGTTAATGATGAGATTGAATTTACTGGATCTGTGCCTAGTGTTGTAAAGAATGATGCTTTAGATGAGGCAAAAGCGGTTTCTAATCTAAGGATTAGCGAAGTGGGCGCCACCGGAGTTGACTCCGGTGGCAATGATGGTCTTGAGGTCAATGATGAAATGGGCCATGAAGATTTGATTGTGTCTGCTGCATCATTGGATGCCAATGAGGAAAATGTGGTTGGTGAAGTGAGCAATTCGTTGGTACCTGGTAATACTGACGAGTCTAATAGTGTGGTTGGTGAAGAGAGCGTTCCATCAGTAGTGATACCCAATGAAACAAATGAGGGTAGCGAAGTGGGGAAAGGGGAGGAAGGTGCATTGCATAGTTCAGTGGGTGAGAGTAGCGTGTCTGTGGGAACGGGTGTGAAAATTGTTCAGTGGAGTTCGTTCGGGTCGGAGGTGGATGATAATGGTGGTGAATTTGGGACGTACTCGGAATTCTTTAGTGAATTGAAAGATAACTCGCAAGACCCATTTGAGAATGTGTCGAATATGGGTGGCAAGTTGGGGGCAGAATCTAATTTTGTGGGCGGTGTTTCAGAAAACCCAGTTGCTGATTTGGCGGCCTCCAATTATGGGCAACATCAAGAAGGTCAATACTATGGGGCAGTTACGGGGCAGAATATAGATGGTCAGGATTTGAGTAGTAGTCAGAATTGGGAAAATCTTTATCCAGGGTGGAAGTATGACACAAACACTGGGCAATGGTATCAGTTGGAGGGTTATGATGCAAATGCAAGTTCAAGTGCTGATATTAATGTGAATGCAAATGATCATGCAAATGCAGTTCTTTCAGACCACACAGTAGGTGGTTATTATCAGCAGCAAACAGCTCAGGCTCAGTCTGTTGTTGGAACTATGGATGACGGATGTACAACTGGCAGTGTCTCTCACTGGAATCAGATTTCCCAATCAAATATGCAATACCCAGCTCATATGGTATTTGATCCCAATTATCCTGATTGGTACTATGACAGCATCACTAAAGAATGGAAATTGTTGGAAACATACACTCCAGCTTCAAATCAGTTAACAAGTGTAGATTTTAATCAGCAATATCAAAATCAGAATGTGGAGAATCATCAGTCACAAAGTCTAGTTAGTCAAGAGCATGTTGCAAACTGGGATGGATCTGCGAGCAATTACAATAACCAAACTGTGAATATGTGGCAAACTCAACATGTTGCAAAGAGCGACACAATTGGGTTTACTGAAAACCAGAAATTAGGGAACTATTACAGTTCCACTGGTCATTTAACTGATTCTGTGGATCAACGGTCGGGGTCCATTCCACATGGATCATGTGCTCAGTATGAACAGCCAAATCAAAGTGTTGATGGCGGCCGCAGGGTTGCCGAGTTTCAAAGCTTTATTCCTGATGAAAATTTTTATCAGCACCAAAATCAGGCCAAGGACCTCAATAAACACATGCATTTCTCACCTGCTCACTTGGGTAATCAGAAACCAGTGAATTTTTCACAACAGCTGCTACAGAGTGGAACTCAGTTCTCTTATGCGCCAAGTGAGGGGAGGTCATCTGCAGGACGGCCTCCACATGCTCTAGTCACTTTTGGTTTTGGTGGGAAACTTATAGTCATGAAAGATAATAGTTCTTTTCCTAGAAACTCATATGAGAGCCAGGTTAGATCTTATCTTCTTCTGATTTCAATATCTAATTTTACTTTTCTTTTCTTACTACAAAATTATTTAACACTTATTGTTATAGTGTTGCTACTTCCTATAATCAGTGTTGGGGTTTTTTCATGTGAAGGACTCTGTAGGAGGTGTGCTTAATGTTCTCAACTTGATGGAAGTTGTCATGGACAAAAATGATTCTTCAAGCTTTGGATTGGGTGCTTGTGATTATTTTTATGCATTGTGCCAACAATCTTTTCCTGGTCCCTTGGTTGGTGGGAGTGTTGGAAGTAAGGAGTTAAACAAATGGATCGATGAAAAGATTGCTACCTGTGAATCTCCAATCATGGATTATAGGAAAAGCGAAGTTCTTAGGTTGCTTTTTTCTTTGCTGAAAATATCATGTCAGTATTATGGAAAACTTCGATCACCTTTTGGCACTGACCAAGCCTTGAAGGTAAGATTGACAATTTATTGTTCCTAATAGTTCTATTTACACACAAATTATCTGGATATCTGATCGAGAAAAAAAAAAAAGTAAAAAAAAAAACCTTCCATTATGAATGGAACATTTCAAGGAAAGTATAGTGCAATAGATTTTCAAGGATTATTAAAATTAAGCCCCTCCCATAAATTATGGTGGAGTTTTTGCTGGCCTCATTAAAGATGATGTATTTTTTTATTAAACTTAGGAGAGACTGTTCAAATTTCATGGGACAATGAAATATCCTATCATAACTTTTTTTTATTCACCCATTACCTGCTGTTTATATTTAAATAAATATCAACTAGTGTACTTGTATTTATTATTGTTTTGAATGCCTTGAAGTGTCTGGCTAGTTAGTATTTCATGGAACACTTCATTTAAATTGGATGTGTTTTGTTTGCTACAGGTTACTTTTAAAATAAAACATATTTCTAATCTTAATTTCTTAATGTGTATCGTAAAATGTAGAATCCCATATATTTTCTCCGAAAGACATCAATTCAATTTTTTTTCTCATGAGTTTGATTACTGGCCATTGATCTTTCCTGGCTTTTTAAATTTAATTAGGAAAGTGATTGTCCTGAGTCAGCTATTGCTAAGCTCTTTACAACTTCGAAAAGAAAGAGTGCGTATGGTGCACTTGCACACTGCTTGCAGAGCTTGCCTTCTGAAGCACAAATTCAGGTATCCATATTTTTTTTTTCCTCCCAGTTTTATATAGGTAATGCCTTTTGTGACAATGAATATTTTAATGCCATTTAAAACTAGGAAATGTTAACCAATGCCCTTTAGGAACTATTTATAGAAATATTTTATTGGGAGAATGATACAATAAATGCTGTTGACAGCTTTTTATATTTTCCATGAAATTGGTGTCAAAACTTTCCTATTATGGTTTATTAACAATTTTCCTAAAGGTATCCGTTAACATGACCCTTAAAACTAACGTTACTAATTGATTTGTTCAAGGCTACCGCTCTTGAGGTACAGAGTCTTCTTGTCTCTGGTCGGAAGAAAGAGGCTTTGCAATGTGCACAGGGAGGTCAACTGTGGGGACCAGCCCTTGTTCTTGCATCTCAACTTGGGGATCAGGTTCTTGCCATCCGATTTTAGCTTTCTTCACACGTCTTCCCTGCATATTAAAAATCCTTACCAGAAGTGTACACATTTGATGCTGATAATGTCTTCTTTCATTTTGAAATGCTGGCAGTTTTATGTTGATACTGTAAAGCAAATGGCACTTAACCAATTCATAGCTGGATCTCCATTGCGGACTTTATGCCTGCTTATTGCTGGGCAGCCTGCAGAAGTGTTTTCTAGTGCCACTACTGGTAGCACCTTACCCGGTTCTGTAAATTTTTCTCAACAGCCTGTCAAGGTGATATATTAAATCAATGACTTGTGCTGAGAAGGTTTTATGTTTTGTGTTCTTGATGAATTTTTTTTCCGTTGCTATTTTTGATTACTTTGATATATATATTTTTTTCTTTCTGAATGTGTTTTTTGTTATGAAAATCTTGCTACAGACAAGAAATACTTGGGCTTGCTATTTTTTGGTTTCTTTGACATTTTTGCTGAATGTGTTTTTTGTCATGAATCCTTTCTTTAGATGTGAAATACTTAGGTCTCATTCCTGATCCTGCTTGCTAGTTTCCTGTTTCCTGTAAGTTGATACTATTCTGATGCTTATGATCTGATTTAAAAAAAAAAAAAAGGTTATATGTATTTATTGGGGGTGTGAGGAGTAGGTCTGGAGCTTGATATAGTGAATAGGGAAGTGTTCCTTGAATGCATATGTTTTCAAGATCATAGAATGAAAGATACTTTGGGTTTATAAAGAAAAATTTAAGGACAATATATTATCTCTCTCTCTCTCTATTTCTCTCTCTCTCTCTCTCTCTCTCTCTCACCCTAAAGTATTTTGAATTCCCAGTTAACTTTGAACCCTGGTATAATGGCAAGTGCCATTCGTTCAAGGGATGTGTCACAAGTTTGAATCTGAGAATTAGCTTCTCCAAAAATTGAGGCTAAGGCTATCTACCAACAATCTCTACTAGACCCTGCAAAAAAGGAGCCTTGTGCACTATGTACAATCTTTACACTGAGTTTTGAACACACAACCTCACTGTATCTGTTCTCATGGAAGAAGGTAGTGCTATTTGATTTAGAGCTCATTGACAAATTATTTTAAAAAGATGAAAAATCTAAAATAGGGAGAATAAGGTTTAATAGGCTTCTTCTTCTTCTTCTTTTTTTGATAAGTAAGAAAGATGTATATTTAAAAAACTACTTTATACAAAGAAGTGCAAAGCATAACAAAGATTACAAAGAATGAGAGAAAAGCAAAAGCAGAAAAAAGAAACTAATTACAAAGAGAAAGAGAGCTAAGGAACATAGGGAGTGAATCACTAGATATGAGTTCCCAAGCCGTAGACCAATAAAAAAGGGAACTAGAAAAAAAGGCAAGCAACTAGATTCGGATTTATCTAAATCCTCAAAAGTCTGCCGATTGCGTTCCCTCCAAGTACACTTCATCAAACACAACAGAACTAGATTCCAAATGTTAGAAAAATGCTTTCCCAACCAATTTCACCAACCCAAAAGGAAAACTTTGGGCCTATGTTGTCTTCAATCTACTATCAAGACATTTATTAGCAATAAGAACGGAATCAAGAATCTGCCTATTAAGAACAAAGGCATTCTAAGGAGCAGAGATGATCTCTCCTAAAACCAAGCGAAGACAAATAGTCAAAACTTTGGCAAGAATTTTATAAACCCCCCCAAAAAGGCTGATAGGCCGAAAGTCCTTAACTTCCACTGCTGCAGCTTTTTTAGGAATGAGAGCAATGAAAGTTGCATTTAAGCTTTTTTCAAACTGACCAGAATCATGGAAATGGAGGAACATAGCCATGATGTCTGATTTGAGAATCCCCCAGCAAGCTTGAAAGAAAGCTATCAAAAAACCGTCAGGCCCATGAGATTTTTCTTCATTAAACTCCTTGATGACTTCAAAAATCTCAGAGTCCTCAAAAGGTCTCTCTAACCAAAGCATATTATCCCTAGAAATCCTTGGAAAATCCAAAACATCCGGGAGAGGGTGCTGCTCTTTTGGATTTACTTGACTTTGTAATGTTCGTTTTTGATTTGTTCCCCCCTGTATACTCCCTGTGTACTTGGGTGTAATGTCCCTCTCTTTTTATTATCAAAGAATCTTTAATACTTATAAAAAAAAAAAAAAAAAAATTGAAAACTGTTTTCTTTTTTTGATTGGAAGAAAATGTTCTATTTTTAAATTCATCAAAACATAAAACAATGTAAAAATGCGCTACAAACTTAATTCTAGAAGATGTTTCTGGTGAAATAGTTTCAAAACACCATGTTCTCATAGAACATCAAATGATGTATCCTAAATACTTTTTGGTTAAGGGAAAACAGGACCTTTGTATTCATGATAGTTGTAACTTTTTTTAGGTAGGTTTTCAGGTAAAATTAAATTGTATGAGAAGATCCATATAAATGCTCATGGTACTAAACGCATACAAGTTGAGCAACAATTAGAAAAGATGAGACCATTTTAACAAGAAAGCATCATGCAATGAGGGGGAAAATGAGCAGATTACCCCATGGCCAATATTCTTATTGATATGGCATGGTATGTTGTGATGTGATAATATGGGTACTAGTACTACAAAAAAAAAAACTTGTTGAGTATAATAATATCTATATGGTGAGCAGAATTGAAGCTGAAGTTGTGGGTAGTGGCCAGTGGGAGAAAACCATGTACAGGGTTCTAATGGATGTGGGACCTTTAGATCTATTGTTTGAATCTCTCCTCTATTCTTAGCATTGGGGTGTACAAATAGTAAGTTATGGTATTGCTGGGGGAGGATTATGAATCTTAAGTGTGGGAACTATAGCTTCCTCTGACATTTTTTTTATCCATGGAAATGAGTCATGAAGTAAGCTCAATCTGGATTTAAATTGGACTATGTATGTCAAATCAATACATTGTGAATCTTGGGGAAACAAAATCGAATTGCTTTGCATCAAATGCATATTAAATGTATGAGATCCTATTCCTTAGCCACAAGTAGTGCCGATAGCATGTAATACAAAAATGTTCTTTTTTTTTTTTCCTAATTTTTTTTCCCAGCCCTAAAAATATGATGAAAATAATAACCCTTGAACATGTCTATTAGATGATTTATATCTTTCTAGTTCTTCAAAATAATTTTGCTTCAGCTAGGGTTTTTTTTTTTTTTGGGTTATGATTTTGATTTACTTGTTTATTTTTATGAAACAGCTTCAGCTAGTTTAATGATCTTATATTGTGCATTACAGAGTGGGGCTAACTGCATGTTAGAGGAATGGGAAGAGAATTTAGCTGTCATAACTGCAAATAGAACAAAAGATGATGAGCTTGTCATCATTCATCTAGGAGATTGCCTATGGAAGGAGCATGGGGAGGTACTTTGCATGTGCTTTCATTTATATTGAGTCTTTTTCTGTTTGTTTTTTCTCCGGAAGATCTTTGTTCTTCTCTTCTCTCCCTGACTGTGATCTAATTGTACAGACTATTGCTGCACACATATGTTATTTAGTTGCAGAAGCCAGCATTGAACCATATTCGGATGCTGCAAGACTCTGTCTTATTGGTGCAGATCATTTGAAATTTCCACGAACATATGCCAGCCCTGAGGCTATACAGGTGTTCTAGATTACCCTGTCTCATATATCAATTCTAAACTAGGATTTTTCAAAGCTGATGCAGTATTTTATTATCTAGAATGTGTGATTTTGATTCTTATTGGCAACTTGTATATAGCTTGTAAAGTTTTAATTTCAGTCTGTTCAAGAAGCAGCATCTTCGGTAGCTCATGGATTATGTTGTGGATCGTGACCATTGTTGCCAAGTTATTTGGAAATACATTTGCACTCCTTTACTTTCCTCTTTTAACTATTTTCTGAATAATGTAAATGATCAAGCTTTATGAATATGTGAGCAGAGGACAGAATTACATGAGTACTCAAAGGTGCTTGGGAATTCTCAGTTTCTCCTCCTACCTTTTCAGCCATATAAGCTTATATATGCCCACATGCTGGCTGAAGTTGGAAAAGTTGCAGATGCTTTGAAGTAAGAATAATTGCTTTATATTGAAGTATGGTAATTTACTTTGTCAAAAAAATGAATAAGTTAATTATGGTTTCTGCAAAATGGCCTTTGGTCTTTTCACACAATATATTGGCTTAGGTACTGCCATGCAATTTTGAAGTTTCTCAAGACTGGTAGAGCACCAGAAGTGGAAACATGGAGACAATTAGTGTTGTCTCTTGAGGAGCGGATTAGAACCCACCAGCAGGTTTCTCTCGAACGTTTATTCTTTTCATCAATGATGCTAGAGGTTTGATTTCTTATATGTGAAGATATATCATGTACAGGGTGGTTATGGATCAAATTTGGCTCCAACCAAACTGGTTGGTAAATTGCTTACCTTCATTGACAGTACCGCTCATCGTGTTGTTGGAGGCCTACCTCCACCTGTACCTTCAACATCACATAGTGGTCCTCAACATAGTGAATATGCTTCTCAACCAGGAGGCCTTAAAGTGTCGAACAGTCAATCAACAATGGCAATGTCTTCATTAATGCCATCAGCTTCAGTGGAACCCATAAATGAGCGGGCTGCTGAGAACAAAATGCCTAATAGAAGTGTCTCAGAGCCAATCTTTGGTAGTGCTCCTAAGAAGGTAGAAATTTATATTTTTGCTGGCTGGTGTTCTGCTTTTTGTCCATTGCTTCATTTCTAGGGACGGAATTTCTTCCTGACATTGCTTTCAAAAATTTTTAAAAAATTGAGTTATAATTTGGTTGATTAAGATAATTTAAAGTTCCTGGGCTAACTCTTCCTGGGTTATCTCTACCATGGAGTTCTTGATATCCTATCCATCCATTGTGAAATGAGATGATTGAATTTTGTCACTTCATTAAAAATTATATGCATGTCAAAATGGTACTAGTCAATGCTTGTTTAAGGCAAAAGCGCAAAGTGCACCTTCTAAGTTTGACCACAATTCATTTTAGCCCTCTAACTTTACTTTCGTTAAATTGAAATTTCTAAGTTCAAGTTTATTCAATTAAGGCATCTTCGTCAACTTTTGATATTAATTTAATTTAATTATTTTAAATTTCTGGAAAATGTTTTTCAATAATTAATTGAATTTTTTATTTAAAAATTTTGAAGGAAAAATAAATAAAAATAAAAATTTGGACACTTAACCACAACATTTAACAAAATTTGATGGAAATGCTATACTTAGAGAACTCAATTGAATGAAATTAAAGTTAGAGAATTGAAATGAATTTTGTTCAAACTTAGAGGGTGCAATTTGCATATTTTTTTTCTTTGTTTAATTGCTAATGAAGTGGTGAAATTCAATACACTCATTTCACATTGGCTGTATTGGATTTTAGGAAGTCTGCAGTGGATTTACCCTTTGAACTCTTAGAGGATTCTTATCCTAATTGAGTAGGTTGGCACTGTACGGGTTTACTGAATTAAAGAAAGGTGCGTGAATGTCACATATGCATACACACAAAGCTCATACAGTTGTCTTGCCTTATGGTATATTAAAGATATATAAAATTATGTATGGGATTGGGAATGGCTGGGGTGGACAAAACATCCCTGTTCCATAAGTGAGATGATTAGAGTTCTTAACCAATCACCATATGTATCCTGATTATGGTTGTGGCCTTTCCATCCCTACTCTTTAAAGCAGAGGGCAGCACTCATCACCATCCCTACAAATTGCTTATTATAATTTCTTACCGTTGTAAACACATTTATGAAAATAGGGATAGTGTATGTGGAGATATCGTTTGTGAATAATGAAGAGGTGTTATTCTTAAGGAGGAGGGTTGTGAATTATTATCCTATCGTGAGGTGAAGCGTAGGCATTGTGGCATGGGTAAAGAATTATTGAATTAGTAATGAGTAAACACAATTATTAGGAGGCTCTGTTGGATGTAATGTGAACCTAGATTTAAATGAGAGATGAGGGGTAGGGATAAACTTCTTACGTGAGATTTTTTTTTTCTTCAATCAGGTTGATTCATCCAAGGAAACAAACTCTTCTGATACGCAAGAAAAGGCATCAGCATCAGGTGGGTCATCTCGTTTTGGTCGTTTTGGCTCACAGCTATTCCAAAAGACTGTGGGATTGGTCTTGAGATCCAGACCAGACCGGCAGGTATATGAAGTAACTTCCCCCTTTAAGATCATTTTCTTGCACCACCCTGAGAACTTACTTTTCCCTATATTCTTCTGAAGGCTAAATTGGGTGAGAAGAATAGATTCTATTATGATGAAAAGCTTAAGAGATGGGTTGAAGAAGGTGCTGAACCTCCTCCACCTGAGGAGGCCGCGCTACCACCTCCACCAATGACTGCAGCTTTTCGGAATGGAATGCCAGATTACAACGTGAAAGATGCACCAAAAACTGGAGGATTTCCCTTGGATTTGGGGCTTGAAACCAAGAGCCCGATCTCTTCTGAACGAAGTTCAGGGATCCCACCTATTCCACCTAGTTCAAACCAGTTCTCTGCACGTGGACGGATGGGTGTTCGCTCAAGGTATAGGCTTTGGAAAACTTCTCTGCACTCTGCTCTCTCTCTCTCTCTCTCTGTTTGTGTGTGCGCTTGTTTCAGCGTTGATATAGGGCGGCCACTGGGAAGTCCATTTGATTTGCATTTTTTCACATCCATTCCTGATTATATATGTATAACTTACTTTAATTTCTTCAGGTATGTTGACACATTCAATAAGGGTGGTGGGACCCCATCAAATTTGTTCCAGACACCTTCTATTCCAGCTGCCAAACCTGGGGGTGGTTCCAATCCTAAATTTTTCATCCCTGCTCCAGTAGCTACCGTTGTGGAGACAGTTCAGACACCTGGAGAAAGCATGCAAGAGGCTACTCTGAACAATGCCAATCCACCTACTTCATTTAAGGAGGATTCTATGTCTTCCACACAAAAATCAACATCATCATCAATGAGTCTGCAGCGGTTTCCTAGCATGGATAATATTATACAAAGGAAAACAGGGCTGATGGCACATGGAACTAACTTAGTTCCCCCTCCCTCACGGCGTACAGCATCATGGAGTGGAAACCTTAGTGATGGATGGAATCCTTCAATGATGAATGAAGTAAAACCTCTAGGAGAAGTCCTTGGTGTATCTCCATCTTTGTACAAGCCTGGTGACCCTTTATCAGTGCAGTTTCCATCGAGTCGTAATAGTTCTAGGGATGATCTTCATGAAGTTGAACTTTGAGGCTTAATGAACAGTTCTCTGTAGTATTGCTTCTCCCGATAAAGCTTGTCAAAGAGCATACTTGTCTCCTCATCTTGCTGTAAGGATTGAAGATGGAGGATGGCTGTTATGGGGGAGTTCAGATTTTTGGTGAAGTCCCTTAGCCACATTGCAAATTCTTATACATCTTAGACCAACATATGATGTTCACTGTTCTAGGTGCTGCCCTTTGAGAAGCCCATTGCCATTAAATCGATTAGGGCTTGTGATGGTGCACTGCTTTGTGGCCATTTGTTGATTTATTTGAGCTAGATTGCCTTGAGGAAGACAAGAGGATCAGAAGAAAGCATCCCTTCTTTCTATTACCAAGGCTAAAACTGCTTACCGAAAATTGCAAAAGGAAAAGAAAAAAAGATATACAAATTCTGCTAATGAATGATTGTTATCAAAACTTGTCAAAATATGAAAATACAATGAAATGTTGAAAATGGAGGCATACAGTTCGTGTCTAACGTTTTATTAAAGGCTGGCTGTTGATTAAGGGAATGTCTTGTAGCTCAATTGGCACATGTTGATGTTTATCGTGTTTTCAACGGAGTTGTGTAGATTCTATATCCCGACTCTCAACTGTCAAACTATTAAAATGCAAAGAATTATTTCCAATTTTTTTTCTTTTTTTGTTAGTCTCATCTTAGCGAAATTTAACACATCAAAGCTGTAATGGATCAATTCTGAGAATCTCTACTCCACTTTACCTCTTTTTTTTAATTATAAATTTAACCTTACCCTGAATTGCTTCCTCTTAGCCTTCTTATTTTGCATCTCTTTATAGTAGAGAAAATCGAAAGTCAATAGGCTCAATACCCTCTATAAACTCTCAGAAAAGTAGTAACTAAAAAATCCCTAGGGACCTAGCGTCAACCAGAAGCCAGAATATTTGATCGCCACTCTAACCCTTTCTGATCACTGGACGAACATTGAAGCCTTCCCTGTCTCCCACCACTGGTTTGTTACTAGTTCTCCTAGACTCATATAGTGCTCAGATCGTGAGCCAGACTAAAACTCATCATTTTGTGCTTCAAAAGGCAGAGAGCTTCCTAGAAGGTTATGGAGTTCTGAATTTCCTCTATCATGCGCAAAGGTGATAGCTAGATAGTGGGGTGGGGGAGGTAATTTTACTGCTATAGAAGAAGAGTTAGATGCTAGATATATTGTTGATGTTTTACGTAACTCTTCTCATGTGAGAATTACATTGTGTCGTTTATTTTGGATGATTGCAGGTAGATAGTCCCCCAATTTCTTTAGATTCATATTAAACATTGCTTTTGTGAAGCTAATCGATGGACATACCATTTAGTTGGGATGAGAATTAATTAACTTACTTGTCCATCTGTAACAACCTATTGCTTAGGATTTGTTGTAAAAATGTTATAGACATAGCATTTCTCTTTTTTATTAAAGGGAAAATTTTTTAATCCAAGTTCATGTAATTCCTTTTTTTATTATATATATAAAAAAACATTTGTAAAATTAATCCAAATTTATGTGAACCTAGTGTTGAATTTTATTTTGTATAATAGTCTGCCTATGTACTTAACTATTTTATATGAGGATGACCTCAATGAGATGTATCTTAATAGGTGTTGCTTAAGACGTCTCATGTTCCTTAGTTTTGTTGAATTCTAATTTTTACCCAAAAAAAAAAAATTACTTGTACCCCTAAAAATTCTATGCATTTCACAAAATCTCATTTACACTTTGTTTTCACATGAAACATTTTTGTATTTCCTGATATGTGGGATGGTACTTACACCCCATAAAATTATATGTATTATACAAATCTCATTTTCACATAGTTTATTTTGACAGAAAACATTTTCCACATTTTCTAATATTTGGTACAATGAAAAAATGCAAATAGATGGAAGATATTTTCTATGGTCAATGAAAAATAAGCTAAGTAGAATAGAAAATGTTTTCCTTCTTAAAACTTAAAAGAGCATAGAATGTTTCCCTAAACATTACATACTTAACAAATCACCACAAACATTCCATACTTAACACTTCAACTTCTTTTTTTTAATGAAAAAAATATGAATAGAGGAGAGAGACTGAGTAACACTTCAACCTATCATGATACCGGTAGCATAGTTCATTATATATAAATAATTCCAGGCAAACCCAAAAAAAAAAAAAAAAAAAACTAGTTAGAAGATTATCAAAAAGGTCAAAGTTTGGGTCTATAAGCTCTAAACTCCAGTTAGCTCAACTGACAACATATTTTTTTAGATTTGAGCTTTTAAAGAAAGATCATAATACAGCTGATCCATAAATTAAAATTGTATTGAATTTGTATCTAGATTAAAAAAAAAAAAAAAAAAAAGGTCCAAAGTATTTCGGAGCCCAATGGTCTCCAACCCACCATAAAGTCCACCCAAATGGTCCACTTTCTAATCTGTTTCTGTCTCTCTCTCTCTCTCTCCACCGATCCTAGCTGTTCTCACTCCCTAAACCCTCCCCAGTCTCCACCGCCGGCCCACCCAGTCTCCGCTGCTCCTCCTCCACCGCGTCTCCGCCACTCCACCGTTCAAACCCACCTCTTCTTTTCCTTTCAAAACCACCACCCTTCACGGACGAAGACAGAGAGATCAACCTGTTTATAGTTTGGGAGTACAAAGTGCTAAGTACCCCAAAATCAAATAGGTGGTTGTTTTTTCTAGTTTCTACTATAAAAACCCAAAATAAATATATATGTATAACCTCAAGCATAGTCTAGCTCTAGCCCCCCTATTGGAACATGACCAAATTGCAAAGCTGACAAGGTTGTAAGACAAGCCGACCAAGCTCAACTTTTGACGACCACCTACGACTGAGGAAACTGAAGCAGAAAAAAAAGTATCTGGGACTGTGAAGTCTAAGTAAAGTGAACTATCAATACTCAAGGTAATCTCTCACTCAAATCTTCATATTATGAATTCTATATAAAGTTTGAGATTTGATATGCTTGATTAGATTGTTGGGTCATGATTTATTTAGTGTGCTATTGCAAAGAGAAATGAGAAAACTGTTGGGTATGATAATATTTTTTTTGTGGTGCTGAGAAACCACAGGAAGTAAACTCCTTATTTTTATGTATATGAGTACAATATTTGTTATGTGATTTGGTTCATTTGGTAGGATTCTGGGTTGTGATTTGTGCATTGTGTTTGTGTTGTTTGAAGAGAATAATCAAATTATGTTCTATTTTATTTTTCCTGTATTTTCTATGACATGGGTGACTCATAGAAGTTGGTTCTATTCTCATACTATTTTTCCCTGTTAGGAAAAAAGAAATGGGATTGGAAAGGTCTGTTGAGATTTTCTGTTGTTTGGGTTTCTAAAATGCTAGGTACACAGCATTTTTCATAATTTTTTTTTTTCACAACTCGCTGAGGTGTCAAGTTGTGGATAGTGCAACATCACACTTTCGAATGGTTCCACCACTGACATCACTTTTACAAAGCATGTCATCAGTTACAAAATGTCACTTTAGTAGTTGTGAAAATTTGTGTCACTGGGTTTATAGTTTCTAAATTTATTGTTTCATGTTTTTTGGGATATGAATGATATGATGTATTGACATATTGTGGCAGTATGAAATAGTGATGATAAGATTACTAAGGGTACTTGAAAATGCTACTCTGTATTGGAATAAAGATGTGAAGATAATTTCTATGTTATGGGAAGGGAGGGCTTTTTTAGGTTGCTACTCGCTTTCTTACTTTCTGAGGAGGTGAACAGAGGATCAATTCTGGTTCCTGAGCCTGTTTTGAATCTGTAGGGACCTGATTTCACATATGATCAGATTACTGGGAAATTTTTTTAAGTAGGTCTCATTTTTCGGAGCTGCTCATAGCTCATGCTATGGTGTTTGAGGTGCCAGGATGATCTAGGACTATGAGTAGTACAGATTGAAAGGCCCCAAAACTGTTTGGACAGGACCAAAAA
Source organism: Castanopsis chinensis (assembly GCA_032878915.1). NCBI lineage: Eukaryota > Viridiplantae > Streptophyta > Magnoliopsida > Fagales > Fagaceae > Castanopsis > Castanopsis chinensis. Next base: position 338,568 of record JAVQMG010000037.1, on the reverse strand, counting down.
GTGAAAAGAAAGAAAAGGATTTCCTAAGGAGAATAGAGTAAGAGTCAGGAGCCAAACAGAAGGGCTGAAAATCATGCATCTTGAGTTTCGAGTTTCAATTTGTTTGTGGGAATAATTGATTGGATAATGGATACCGTAGAACAATAGTCATCCTGAAGGTCAGATTCTACAACTATAGATAGGGTTCAGCTTTCAAGAACTAAAAAAAAAAATCAATGGATGACTGCAAATGATATATTTTAACAATTCCTTTTTTGTCACAGATTGGGTGACAAAGAATAGTAACTCCCTACATCTTCACCAACAAGTCCAATTAGGAAAAAGCACTCCCCCCCCCCCCCCCCCCCCCCTCTCTATCTATGGGGTAGTTTCTTATTGGCAACTTTTATAATATTGCCTTGTCAATTTGAAGGTTTTTTAGCTGGGTTTGAAATGGACCTCAGTATAGCTTTTTTGTGGCAGTTGTGGAATATAAAAATTTGACTCTATGTTCACATGCTGTTCCATTTTCTCACAGAGAGTGGTGATGGGGAGTGGAATGAATCTAATCCAAACTGACTGGAGCTGTTTATGGAGTCAATATTTGTATAGATCTTTTTTATTCAAACCAGAATTTCTTGTAGTGCAATGAGGAGGTTCTCTTGGTTGGAATCTGGGCCTTTTCCTCCCAATATTGCTACCCATGCTTTGGGTTCCATGATGTCTTTTGTATTCTTTCAATGGGCATTTAAATCTGATGAAGGTCCTTTAAGATTATATTTAGTGGCTGAATGACCGGTTCAATTTATGTTTTCCCCAAATTTATAGTGAACACAGTTCAATTTTTTAGCCTTCTCACTAGTGATGTTTGTAGTTAATGGATGTGCCATATGGAAAACATGAACACTTGAATTAAATCATGAATTTATTAGTTTTTTCCTATGTAGGAATGGTTTCTCCTTGATCTGATTTAGGACAGGTTTTGCATGGATAGTAAAGACATGAACTTCTAATTGTGTACATGTAATCATTAACCCATTACTTAGTAATAGCAGTCATACATCTAGTGTTGCTTTGTGAGGAACAATATTTTCAATAAGGGAATCATGAATTAACAATTCACACCTACTCTTTAATCAAGCTAGTCTCTCTTTATCCTCAAGAATATTATTTGGTGCTAGTCTCATTTCAGCGATTGAAGTAGCTCTTCTCCATTAGGTTGTTATTCTTCTTCATTACTCCATTCTACTGCTTTGTTAGTAGCTTGTCTTGTTTTTCTAGCCTTTGTTATTCATGTCTATCTATTTCTGTTTTTACTTTCTCAGTTTCTAAATTTTGTTTCTGTGTCAATAATATGGACTTGTTTCTGATTCATCCTATTGTGCCATGAACTATGGTTGATTACAAAATTGTTTTTTTATTAGGCAGGGATTTTCCTGGAACAGTCTTCTAGTATGTCTTCACTTTACTCTTCAGAGAGAAATATTCTGATAGATGATCCAAGATAGCTAAAATATTTGCTTTTAGGTTCCTTGATGTCCACTATTCCCATTTTTCAACTCTAACTTTTACACAAATGTCTCATTTATTTCAAATCCTTAACCTGTAGTATTTCTGAAGTTTTTTTCTGCATTATTCTTACTCAAACAATCTAGGATTTCTCTTGGTTTTGCTGAGGTTATGATCAATTCCTCCATTGGTTCATATCAATTCTATTCCGCTTACTTGCAGATACCATGTTTCTTTTTTAGGGGCGTTGGAAGTTGGAAAAATGTGTCCTTATAGTTTTTACACAGGTCTCTAATTCTAGTTATGATCATTGTTCTTTTTGGCAGGAGATGTCATTCTTGAAGCATCTTTGGGGTGATTTGGAGGTTCAGATTTCCATATTAACGTTGTATTGCTCTGCATCTTTTTCAGGTCTGAAGCTTACTCCAAAAAGTTCCTGTTTATTCATCCTAGTCCTTTATTGAGAGAGCTATATGCTATAGTTCTCACTACATTGCATCTGAGACAAAATTGACTTCATTTATTTACCAAAAATGACAGAAATCTTCAGTTACACGGCTTACAGACAGTTATCTCAGATGTTCCTCGCGATAATTTTCTTCCACAGTTCTGAATACATTTTAGCACTCGCCGTTCATGGGAAATCAAATGTTAATCTTAAGTCTCTTCTGATTAGCCCAGGTTATCTTGCAGCAATGTTCTTTTCTTTGCTGGAGTACTTAATTGAAATTGTTTTATGTCCTGGGATGAAGGAATACTGGTGGATTAGTAACTTGGGCCTTGTACTGGTTATAGTTGGCGAAATAATAAGGAAAGCAGCAATTATTACAGCTGGTTATTCATTCACACATCTTATTAGGACCAATCGTGAGGAGAATCACAGATTGATTACTCATGGAATCTATAGATTTACCCGACATCCTTCATATTGTGGTTTCTTCATTTGGTCGGTTGGTACTCAGATAATGCTTTGTAATCCCATATCGACGATTGGATTTGCAATTGTTGTTTGGCGCTTCTTTGCGCAACGGATTCCATATGAAGAGTATTTCTTGAGGCAGTTTTTTGGTTCAAGTTATGACGAATATGCCCGAGGTGTTCCTTCCGGGGTGCCATTTGTAAAGTGAGGATCTGATGTTCTGTGGGCTGGGTTTGCCAGGGTGCCATTTAGCTTCTTGTTTCATGGAAGCACTCGAAATTTCTTTGAAGCTGAACTGATCAATGGTTTGCAAGAGTGACCAAGTTATTTACTTCCTTTATTGCAGCTTTATGCTTGGTAGTAATTCTGAAGCTAGATTCTTGTAGTTATTGTTCATGTTGGGAGAAAGACACAAGGCTTGTCTTCAGGAATTAGGAGTTAGGAATATTAAATTTTTTATTTTGTTCCCATCAAACATGCCTCTAAGTATGAATAATATATCATACAGTTATAAATTAGTGAACTTTTGATTGACTAACAAGTTTCTAATACATTTTAGAATGACTATAAGGCGGGGTTGTATCCCTCTTATTGTTCCAAATACTTTGGGGTGGACCACTCATATTGTTTAGCCAATTGCTATTGCAACACCACCTCCTTAAAAGTAAAAAAAAAAAAAAAAAGCACTGATTGATTTGTATAATGCAATGAAATCCGATTGATGCTATTCTAAAATATCTTCATTTCATGCAGGGCCAATATTCACCTTTCCATTTACGCTCGTACACAGTCGAAATTGTAAAGCATTGTTGCCATTATGAATTTCTGACAAAATCAAAAGAAAACAAGCACAGGCCCAAAGATCCAAAGCAGAAAAGTTACACGCGAAAAAATTAAACTAAGTGGCTGAGCCAGGATTTAAGTTAGGGGAGGGAATTTATATATACTATACGCACTTATACACATTATGTGAAAATATAATATTTGAGACCATTTTGAAAAGTTAAAAGTTATTTATTTAAATACTAAGTGATATTTAATGTAATTATTCAAAAAAAAAAAAAACTATAAAAAAGTTTATTCATAATATTGTATTTATCTATTGAGATATTTCTCACCTGAGTGATCTATTTTTTAATTTTTTTAATTCCAAAACTCATGTTATGAATCAAACTATTAGTAGTTAGATAAATGTGTAATATATGTGAATTTCTATTATTTTGGTTAATACTCATAAAAGGTTCAAATTATAATATGGTAGGGACAGACTAAAAAATTCAATGCAAGGCATGCTAATGGAGAACTTGAGGTTCCTTAGTGGTTCGTTTAGAAGTTATGCTCTGTTTTAAGACCAAAGAAACAGAGTGACATTTTATAAACCCAAAAACAAAAAGCAGGCAGTGGTATTTAATAAGTATTAGGGTATTTTTTGGGTGGGCCAGGGGGCCAACTGTCCCCCCTCGACACCCCTATCTCCACCTCTGCTCCAATTGAAAAAAAATATAGAAAAATAAATTTATCACATCAAAAACTTGATCTAGAAAAAAAAAAATTTACATGCAGGGAAATAGATGTTTAATTAATAATAATAATAATAATAATAATAATATTATTATTATTATTATTATTATTATTATTATTATTATTATTATTATTATTTATTTAATATTTAAATATAAAAATGCTCCAAATTAATAGTTTTCGCATTAGCCCGAAATATATTGAGCCAACTATATCCTAACCAAATCTCACAACAATATTATTTTGATTTGTGGTGAGTCCAGGTGTAATCTTAGTTTATTTTATTTTTTTGGACTTATGATGAATTGAGATTTGAGATTTCGTTTATTTTGCCAAGAGCCTAATCGCTCAATTAGAACCAACTGCGTTTCAATAGAAATGTCCAAAGTTCAAGCACTATTGTAACTATCAAATTATTAAAAAAAAAAAAGAAAACTAATCATTTGTTATAAAATTCTGTAAAATTTTGTTAAATAAGGTTTAAAAAAAAACTCTTTTTTTTTTTTTCATAGAAAAGCGGTAAAAAAAAAATCTTTTTCAAATATGGATGATACACGAATTTTCCTTCTCTCTTAATACTTTCACAGTTGCCCTTTCTATTTAATTAGTAAAATGTTTTCAATCTGTACCAAAGCTAATTAATGTGCCTCACTTTTACTTGTGCAGACTTTTCCCATCTCAAAAAGAGGGCAAGAAGAAAGTAGAACATCCATAATCCTCTTGCCCCAGCAGTGTCAGTGTCACCCCTAATTTTAAAGAGTTTCAAGAAAAAAAGAAGATAAGTATAAACAAAATTATTAAAAAAATAAAAATGAAAATGAAAATGAAATTTCGACTATAAAAAGAAAAAGAAAGAGTACAGACTTTCCCTAACTCTCTTCTGAGCTCTATCTCCTCCGCCGAAACATGTCGCAAAGGAAACACGTCCCATACGACATCATCATCAGCATCTTGCCAAAGCTACCGATCAAATCAATAGTAAGGTTCAGATGTGTCTGCAAGTTATGGGACTCCACAATCACCACCTCTGATTTCATCTACACCCACCTTAGTAACAACAACAACAACAACAACAACGTTTCTGATCATGGTTATCTCATACACATGCACATGCCTAGTGTTATTACAAAGGAGGCCATGAATTCTTCTTCTTCTCTTTCTAACCCAGTTTGTATGGTTGCTTGTGATCCCACGTTTAATAAGATTTCTGAGTACAGAATTTCCTCAGATTTCTCTAGAGAAGGTTCATGCAATATAGTAGGTTCATGCAATGGCGTATTGTGTCTCGCTGATTCTTCATGGAACCCCACGTATTTGTGGAACCCCAGCATTAGAAAGTTCAAGAATTTGCCTTGCTTAAGCAAACACCAATGGGTTTCCGCTGGATTTGCTTATCAGTCTGAAACCAATGACTACAAGGTCGTAAAGATATATTCTACGTCTGAACCCTACATCGAAAGACATGCTGAGCTCCAGGCCGAGGTTTACACGTTAAGTTCGGATGAATGGAGAAGGGTTGGAATCTCATTGAACTTAATAAGATTAATATATCCAACATCTTATTCATCTGATACATTTGTTAGTGGGGCTTTGCATTGGGTGGCATGGATTAAAGAGGACTTCGAAAGTAGAAGAAAGATTTTGTCATTTGATGTCAACAATGAGAAATTTGGAGAGATAGCAATCCCTTATGGTGGGAAAATACACCCACAAATTCTAGCGGTGATCAAGGGGAATCTGGCCTTCATTTCATCAGAATTTTGTTATGCCCCCGGAATACGCTACGGCGTTTGGGTGATGGGGGAGTATGGTGTATGTGAATCATGGAATAAACTTTTTACTTTGCGGTTGGGAGATTTTGAATTCATAATTGGTTGCACGAGGCATGGTGAAGTTATAGTTCGAAAGAATGCCAAGCCTAAATCCGATGCTGAATTACAGGGGGGAATTGATTTTGTGGTTGTTATAATTGACCCTGTAACTCTAAATGAGAAGGAGCTTATTGTTCCACATTTTCCAACTAAAGCTACTACTTTTGTGGAAAGCCTTGTTTTGCTTGATGACAATCCGGATAAGAAGATTTCATAGAATCTTGTTATATGCAAGATCTAACAGAAATAATGAGACCATTGTCATGTTTTTTCCTTTGAAGTATTGGTGTGATTTAGAGGGTTGGATTTTGTCCATGATTTATAACATCCCTTAATGTTTGTGGAATGGGGTTTCAAATACTGGAGAGGATCAAGTTTGATTGCTGTTATCTGCAGATTAGCTTGAGGTTGTGCAGTTTGCCATCTATTTTTGCCAAGAAATAGAGCATTCATGGAGGTCTGATTAGCTTTGAAGAAGGTATTGTGCATTCTATCAAATGGAAGTCAAGAATCAAAACCATGAGTTTGCTAGACTTCTGTCAACAACCACGTTTGTAATAGGGATTTATGTTCTTACTCTGTTTTGAGGAGGAATTTCCCATCATGTGTTTGCTTAACTGTCTTTTAATAACAGGTTTTTAGTGATAAGAGTACTATAGTCATAAATTTTATGAGCAAGGCCATGAATTTTGTAATGAAAGGAACTATTTACTTATTTCATATGCAGATTGTGAGGCAAATGACCGATAAATAAATTACACAAGCATCTTACCAAAATATCAACGGGATTTCAAATCAATATAAACTATAAAGTGATTTCCTTTCTTCATCAAATCATTCAGTAAACATAAGAGTGGTTCTTTTGCAATATGTTGTAAACAGTGAAAATGTTGATAATTTTATAAAAATCATGAAATTGAACTATTCTATATAGTTACATAAGCATGGTAAATTTTGCTGATTTTTTGTTGACCTCTTTTGTTGATTTTTCAGTTTCTCTATTTTTGTGATTTGTATTCTTTGAAATGGACTTCACACATCCTGTGTGTTAGGCTATTTTCCTTTTTCATTAAAAGTTTTACTTATAAGAAAAAAATCATGGAAAAGCTTGTTGTTTACCATACAAAACCGGTTCTTCTTCCTTCCTGGACCAAAAATGACCTCTTTGATTGTCTTATTTCCATCAGATTTCTACTCCAATTGAACTATTGAATTCAACTTTCATGTACGGATGAGAGCACAATATATAATGAGAATAAATGACAATGTCTAAAATATAGAGAAAATTGAAGACATTTTAACACTTCGTTTGTTCCGTTTTAAAAATTTTACAAAAATGTTTTCAATTTGATCAATAGTGTGGATATACTCTTAAGCTATCCTAGAAAACCCTTCCCAAGTACCAAATGGCACCCAAAGCTCAGGAGACATCCCACATCAAGTCAATCTGTAGATGACTTTGACACTAGAGTCAATTTGGAACTTAAGATAAGATGTACTTCACTCCAGTGACTAGGCAATTAACTCAACAAAATAATAAGTAATTCGGAGTACATAATCAGGGAACAGACTTGTATTTTTCAATAGTCTTTGAAGCAAAACCAAAAGATTGCTAACCAATGGCAGTGCCTTCCATCAGGCATGATCAAATTAAATGTAGCTGCTGCTATTTCTGTCAAACGTACCACCTCATTAGCAGTGGTTGCAAGAAATGATATAGGTGAATTACCGAAGGCCTAGGCCAAAAATTATACTTCCTTGTGATCCTTTATTAGCAGAGGCCTCTGCTATTTTTTGGGCACTACAGCTAGCCATATCAGAGAGTTTCCTTTGAATCCTAGCGGAAGAAGAATCAAAGATATGCATTGATGCCATCAACAATAATGGTGTAGAGAGCTTCTGGTATATTTAGAATATTATTTGTAATATCCTAGAACTTGGGAATATATTTTCTATATGTTCTTTTAGTTTAGTTAAGAGGGAGTTGAATTATGTAGCCTATGCTATGGTAAAATGCTCCTTAGGTGTTAATAATCTTTTTTGCTGTAATATTTCTTCCATCCTAGCTCCTGTCAGGCAAGTTTGGAAGAAAAATTTTGTTGCTTGTTCCTGTTAATGAAATTCGGCTTTTAGCCCCAAAAAAAAAAAACTTTTGTGTGTGTGTGTGTGTGTGTGTGTGGCTACAATGTCAACCACCAAAAGAAAAAAACATACACAACAAAATTTCAACATTGCATCACATAAATTTGAGTGTTTTAAATTAAAACATCAAATGGTCATGACAGGTCTCACGAGGGAGGGGGAGTGCTTGTGTTGTTCTGTTATGGACGGGAGACAAAAAATAATTTATGGCTTAGAGGCTTCTATTTTATGGTCAATCCAACCACCTAAAATGGAGAAAATAATTTCCAGAAAATATTTTACGTCAGAATAAATGCAACTTTCAAAACACTAGTCACTCTCTCTTACTATTCTCTTTTTTTTTGACGAACCTCTCTCTTACTATTCTCACTACCACCCTTCCCTCTTCCCTTTCATCTCTCTTACTTTCAATAGAGTTCAAATCATTTTTGTTAGGGGTGGCAAAATGCCTTTGTCTTGATTTATTCTTTCCTATCGACAATGTATTCTCCAATATTAACTGTCATATTTGAAATTATGCAAGAAGTGAAGAATATTTAAAACATAACTGTCAACCAATTTGTCTTTTGACATATTTAGTTCATTTTTCACCATATTTTACAAAATGAAGTCGGAAAAATGTACAAGGATGGACTTCCTCATTTGTTGGTTCAAAAACCCAAGGGCCCAGTCCCAACCTTCAAATCATCTTTCCACCTAATAAGGAGCTTACACAAAAATAACATATATATATATATATATATTTTTTTTTTTATGAGCAGAAACGATAGTAGACTTTATTTATATAGAATCTTGATATACAATGGGAATAAAAAAGAGGGACATTCTTTTACCTAAATAATGACATTCTCTTTTTCTTTTGCAGCATTACCTAGAGTTAGAGCAGCACTATTACATCATAAAGGAATACTAGCAATAATAATAATAAAATCAAAACTATCCTAAATTAAAGTAATATCTTTAAGGATCCAAGCAACCTTGGACAAAATGGGCATTTGCCCCTTTCACCCAAAAGATGTAGCAAAATGCCCCTGTTTTAAAACTCGATTTTTAGAAAATCGAGTTTGAGTTATTTGGAAAAATTCACATGGAACTCGATTTCCTAAAACAAGAGTTCCATTTTTTTTTTTTTTAAGTTTGATTGCCTATAACTCGAAATCGAGTTTCAAAACAGGGGTGTTTTTCGAAAGAGGCAAAAGCCCACTTTTGCCAAGCAACCTCGAGTGAGCAAATTTTGTTCGAATTCAAAATATCAATAAGTTCAGCAAAGTTGCACTCCACTTCCACTTTTGAAAAACTAGTGCTTAGATAGAATTGCAAGTTGTCCTCATCACAGAAGCCACGTTATATTAGATTCTCTAATTAAATTTAAATATAAGATTGCATTGATCAATAAAACACAAATAATATTATCTTTTTCAAAAATAGACTAAAATATGAAGTAATTATATATGCCAATTTAATTTAAAAACCTAATGCATTTCATCAATGTTTTACTCGTCATCTTATTTTAGTGAAAATAACAAGAACAAGAGGACCTCTAGTAGGACAATATGTAATTATATATAAGAAAAATATTATAACCATAACATTTTCACAATAAACTTTAACTGAAAAGTTATTAGTAGATAAAAAAATAATTCTAGTGATTTGTTCAAATTAGAATCAATAACAACTAACTATTTAGAAATTGTTGTGAAAGTGTTATGAAAAATATTTTTGTAAAAATTTTGAGCCTTTTGACCGGACCGGATTGAACCGATTTTTCCGATTGAACCAATCGGTCCAGTTTTTAAAACGGTACGTAGCACTTCTTTAAGTATAAAGTGTAATTATTGAAAATTATGTGCCGCATAAGACAATTCAGAAAAGCCGCAGGACACCTACGCAATTTCTGCAAAAACACATACACACACAATTCACAAAAACTCACCCATGGGCAAAATCACAGAACAGAACAAAACAAAACTACGTTAACCCACCAACAAAAATTTCAGAACAACCTCTCATTCAGGTTTTCATACCCATAGGCCTTAGCTATCAATCAATCAATCAATCATCAAATTCCTCCAAATCCCACAAAACCCATAACCCCCCAAAAACTCCTTAACACACAAAAAGAAAAGAAAAAAGCAATTCTATCATCAATGGATTACTCCTCTTATGACTACAACCAATACCAACAACAACAAGCTTCTTCCTATGACGCATCTCAAATTCAACCAACCTATGATCACTCATCCCAATCCTACTATTCCTACACTCACCAATATGACCAAAACTACCAATATTACCAATCCCATGATTACAACAACAACACCACCACCACCACCACCAATTCATATGCCCAACAATCCCAATCAGCAGAACCCACCAGTTCCATTCACCCTCCAGGGGTCCCACCAGATCAGACACCCCATTTGCAGAGCCAGCAGAATGAGTATTACCCACCACAATCACAATCACAATCACAAGGGTCTTTGGAGAATCAGCAGCAGCTGAATCCGGCCGCCGCCACAGTTGCCATCGCCGCTCTATCGCAGTTCACCGGGCACCCTCCGGTAATGGGTTTTCTTTATTACTACAGCTTTGTCTATTTAGTAGATGCTTTATGTGCATTTTTAGCTACTTGTATTGTATATGTACTTTGGTAAAGTTTGTTTCTTTTTTTTTTTTTTTTTTTTTTTTGTTTTGGTGAATTTTTTTTGAGAACTTGGGATTGTTTGGTTTACATTGTTTGCACGTTATGAGGAAAGTGGTAAACCAAGAATTGAATACTTGTTTTGTTTTATATCATGTGGAATTGTTAGGTGGCAACTTGTGGAGTATTTGGTCTCATTTGGTTTTCATAGAAATTTGTATGAATTGCAAATGTTATTGGTAGAAGTATTATAAATGATAATGAAAGTCAATCATCTAAGTATATATAGACAATTTGAACGAAATAAAACAAAATATGAACTCTATATTAGGCTTGTGTATTCGCAATCTGTAAATTGGAGTTCTTAAAATTGCTGAAGCTTTCTTACTAAAACAAATGTCTTTTCAAGCCTTTTGAGAATAAATCTTATATGAAGAGGATATTCCGAATTCCTTGGGGTAATATGATTTTAGTGTCTCTTTACAGGACTTAGTGTCCATTGCTTTTGATTCTTGGTAGTGGACCTAGTGGTGCAGGAGTGCAATAGCAACTTCTTACAGTGTGGTTTGATGTCTGCTATATTCTAAAATTTTAGTGCTGGGAATCACAGTCAGTGTAGCATAGCATATTCTACCAATATCTTATAATACCTATGTTAGCTTAATTCTCCCAGTATATATTTATGTGGCTGTGTTTTTGTGTGTGTGCAACTGGAAACCAAAGAGCATTCAAGGAAAATTGTGAACATCTAAATGAGACAAAGACATTGAGTCATTGACAAGATATGAACTTATCAAAAAAATAAAATTGACAAGTTATGTTAGGCTGGGGAAATTGAGGGCATCTAAATAACAGACAAAATATTGACGAGGTATGTGCAGGAAAAATGTGAGATTTAGATAAATAGATTTACAAATAAGGCCAAGGGGAGGGATTGAGGTGTCATCAGACATCTTTTTCTGAATACTTTAAGAAGCCTTATTTGCTGATATTCGTATCAAAATTCTTAAGTAACTAAATCTAACAGAGAATAAAGGCCTGCTTTCTAGATAATATAGATAACCCTATCTCCAAGGGCCTTGGGATTATGAATTTTTCCCCGACCAATGACAAATTCACAAAGATGCCATGCTTCTACTACCGAGCTTAAATATACGATCCAAAAATACCCTGCCTCATTTATTCTCTGCTTCATTTGTTTCCCAAAGAAGATGGCATAAGCCATTAATTGACCCCTGGAGGTTTTGAAACAAACACTGGTCAAAGGTAAAGCTTAATTCTCAACGAGAGGAGCATCTCTTTTCTGACTTTAGTGGTGGTACAAGGCCGAAAGTACAAACTTAGGGGTGTTCACAAATTGGCCGAAGCTGATAAAACTGGCCACTACTGAGCCAAACCGTTTCCACACTGCATTGGCACATGCAACACCAACCAACTATAGTGAAACCTAGTTTGATGAGATTATCACATGTTTGAATCTTCCCTCAAGCTGCTTTCCAAAAAAATAAATGAAACCCTTTTTGGGAACACTAAATACTCTTCCAAGGAAAAGAAATATTCGGAGTACCTTGGATAGCCACGTAATAAGACCAAACAGTAAAGCCTCCATTCGCTCTCAATCTCCATCGCATCTGATCACACCCATCTGACCTATGAATATTGGAGTATCGAATAGCTAGAAAAGAAGATATTGACTCTAATTCCCAATCATGAAAATCTATTCCCACCTTCCCCATCTGACTGGCAATCCATAAATCATATGTAAATTCACTATGGTGTTGCATAAGCTTTCTCACCCTATCTCATTGTTGTGAATTCTGATGGACTATCCATCTATACTAGCTCCTCCAAGGTTTTCATGAGCCAAATTACACTTCTACAAAAATTGAGCCCAGGAAGGAAGTCTCTGCCTCTTTGGAAAATCTCTATGGTGAATTTGTTGCCTTCTTCTGCTACCACATCCTCATAGGATTTGAATTCAATGTTGAGACATCTTGAAACCATAAACAGTTTCACCTAATTTTGAGCAAGTAGAAAGCTTCCGTTTTTTAATAAAACTCATTAAAACAAGAAAGTCTAGGTAAATAAATGAATCTGAGAGATTACTGCCTCTCCACCAGGGGATCTCCAAATTGTGCCGTTCCTGACAGTGAGTGAGATTTGGTGGAGTGTCTGGTGTTTTCCTGATCATTACTTGGTTTATGAACATGGAATTGTTTAATTGGTTCATTGATGAACAAGTTAGCTAGAGTGCTGAATCAGTTTATGATTATCAACTTCTCTGTTTGCTTTGGCTTTATGGGTTTTCCAGTTCTTTTCTTCTTCTCTCACTCTCTCTTTCTCTCTCTCTCTCACACACACTAAATCCAATTATTAGCCTGTTGGGGAGAATGTTGTTACTAATTGTATTCTAAAATTAAATTTTGAGGGGATTCTGAATGTATCAAAGCATGTTTCACATTATTTATATGAGTAGTTTTACATAGTTGACCATAATTAAACTCTTAAAGATTTCATAAAGAGAATTTGAGGGTATTATGGTCCATCCAAGAAATTGAGTCCAAAGCAAGGAATCCTCTTAACAAATAGTATAGATGTTTTAGGATTTTTTACATGCTTTACAATATAATTTTATATAATTTATACACACTTGAGATCCTTTAAGATGTATGCTACTAAGCACAGACACATTGACACAGGACAACTAGAACAAAAATAAAACAATAGTAAAATAAAAGGATATGAACTAGGAGTCAACACCTAGGCTTGGCTTGGAGTTAGCATTGAGTAGGAAAACCACTAAGAGTGAGCACCTAGGGTGGAACTAGAGTCAATACCTAACCAAAGAGACCAAAAGGCCATTTTTTTTTCATTCATCAAAATATTAACTATCTCCATAATGAGTACAATAGATTGCTTATAAGGATTGCTAAACCCTAGTTCTAATTGGTGTAGGAAACCCTAATTGCCTTATTACAAAAATAACCTTGCTTCCAAATTAAAATACTAATAGCCTAATAAACTGCTAGGACCTAGAACATAAAAATACAATTGACTTGCAAACATAGATAATACTGAATAAAAATCTTCTTGCATCTCCCGCCTCATTTTTCTTTGGTTGGAGAAAACTCCGACCTTGAGTTTTAAAGCATTGAAAGATTAGGATGCTGACAAGGAACACTTGCTTCAAGTCTGAAATCACTTTAGGGAGCATAGAGAAAAGAAAAACCTTGAATTCCATCACATCAAACTCGTTTGGAATCACAAAATTAATGTGTGGAATCAGCATAATCTCATCTTGAACCTTATGAACCATAGTAAGCATTGTGGTTTTAACCTCTTCAACTTTACCAAGATTTAGATCTTCAAGCACTATGGAGGGTTGATCAAAAGCACATTTAAGCTTTGATACCAAAACTGCCACAGGACAACCAGAATAAAATAAAACAACAATAAAATACTCCCTCCATCCCAAATTGTTTAAAAACCCAATTATTTAAGGAACAGCATTAACTACTCTATCTCTTTTAAAAAAAAATTAAAAATTTCCTAAATTACCCTTAAACAAATTTATCAAAAAATTATTTTAAAACTTTTTTTTTTATTTATTGTAATTGAATAAAGATGACATGTATAGTGGATTTCAAAATTTAGTTTTTTAATTTTTTTTAAAATTAAAAAAATGCTCCCACAAATAAATTAAGGACATAAAAAGATAGTTAATAAATTAATGATGTTTGACTTTTCAAACAAGACATAATTTTAAGACATCCCAAAATAGAATACAAGCTAAACAATTTGGGACGTAAGGAGTAATATGATCTAGGAGCCAACACCTAGGCTTGGCTTGGAGTTAGCACCAAGTAAGAAAAGCACTTAGGAGTCAGCACTTAGGGTGGAACTGGAGTCAGCACCAGGCCAAAGAGACTAAAGGCCTTTTTTTTTTTTTTTTTCATTCATTAAATATCAACTATCTCCATAAAGAGTATAATACGTTGGTTATAAAGAATTGCTAAACCCTAGTTTTAATTGGCGTAAGAAACCCTAATTGCCTTATTACAAAAATAATCTTGCTTCCAAATTAAAATACTAATAGCTTAATAATTTACTTGGACCTAAAACATAGAAATGCAATTGACTTGCAAACATAAATAATATTAAATAAAAATCTTATCTTCTTGTGTCTCCTGCATCACACATACCTGGCAGGACATGGGACACAACAACACAAAAATTCCTGAAAAACTAGGGCACAACACAGCAGAGACACAACAATTAATTAATATATATTTTATGATTATTTTATACATTTCTAGACAGATTTCATATTTATCTTAGGTAATAAAAAATATCAAAGAAATGGATTCATACTCATAAAGTAATATATTTGTGGGCCCTGGGGACAATGGTGTTTAATAATAAAGCTGACAAGAGGATATTATAAGAGATTACTTCAGTCAAACCATGAAACAGATAAGAGAGTTGACCATAGTCCAAAGATTTTAGACTGTGAAATTACTGATTGTCCCACAAGCTTAATCTATTGGATATGGTATATTTAATTATCTGACCACACAATTCTAACATAGACCAAAGCAGAGCAATAGAGAAATGAAGAAGATAGTAAATTAGTAACCAGAGTACCAGCTAACAGAGATGAAACCTTATCTGATGAGCAATCAAATGTTATATTCTAAGCGCTTATAAAGATGATCTAATAGCTGGCCTGTTGATCAATTAAGTGAGGGCCGATCAAGAGTGTTTGAGAGAGAATGAGAACGGATTTTTGTCAACTATTGAGCCTTGAGTCAACATGCCTATCTGATTCAGAGGTGACAAAAATTGAAAAAAAATTTTCCACTTCATTCTATTGTGATTGTGTCTCTGACAACACACCTAGACATGCATGCAAGCGTGTGTTTGGCATATCTGTCCGACACGGACACACTATGGATTTAGTCATGTTTATGTTAGAATATTTGTATCATCCAGTTTTAGCGAAACCTATTTGATTGGGTCTTTGAGCCAAATCACCAAAAAGTATTAGTGGGTAGCTTGTTGCCATGGTGTAAAGAATATAGCTATTGAAGAAAGCTTGGTTCCTTCAATGTACAAGTGTGTTATGCCAACCTAAAATAGCTGAGTTTACAACTATATTCTGGCCCTGTCTTATATTATGGTCTGAAAAGGGGTGTAATGTGAAGTATTATTATGCAAAGTGCGCACCCCCTTTGGAGCCTCTTTCTATTCTGATGAAGCTTCACTTGCAATGGATCTCAGCCAAGCTCAGTCAAGTTTATCTAAAGCAGGACACCTTAGAGCTAAAAAATTTTATTGGTTGTGGTTTCCCTTGAGCTCTATTGTCCTGCTGATTGGCTTGGCTTGGCTCAGTTTTTCTGCCAGATTTAAAATGTTGGTTTCTTTATTGGTTGCTATTATATTGATGGTGATGACTCTACAATTGTTTAACATGGTTTTGACATTTTTCATTCTGTTAGAGTGAATATATTGCTGTGCTGCCTCTGGCTCTTATGGGAATATCATTGGGACGACAGGCTGATAGCCGATAGGTATTAAATTCTCAGCTTTGACATTAAAAACTTCCAAATCATATAGTTATGAAACTTGGCCACAAGACCCTAGAGTGACCAGATAAAGACAATTGGGTCCATCAATTAGCTTACTAAGCAATTATGGCTATAGCTTTCAGTGCCATATTATTGAAGCATATTGGCTGGTCTTTGCTGGTTGCTTTAGAGCTCGTGTGGACAAGTCATCCTTTGCTGATGTGCTTTTCTAATCAAGTGATCTTTCTTTCCCATAGTCATGTGTTGTCATCTTGTCGACTCACATTGTTGGGTTTGATTGTTATCATTTGATTTAGTTTGTGGCTCATAATTGAAATTTTATTGGGCCACTTTTGTGCTTGTTCCTCAGCTTAACTGTCTGGTTTTTCCAACTGAATTACATGTTGCATCTTACAGTTAAGCAAGGGAGAGATAGTTTCATCTTAATGGTCTCAGTGTCTGATATGATTCTTTACTGCAGTTCTGTTTTGAACCAGGTGTTTTGTTATCTGTTTGGAACTTGAGTACCCTGTTTTCAGGGCCCTTAATAAGGATTACCAAAATGTCTTTTAGATCAACTTGCATCTTGGTGATGCTAAAAATGTTGATCTCAATGGATGAAATAATTGTCTGGTGAAGAGTTTCTGGTGGGTCTTTTATTCATTAAAATTCTAGTTTTTGAAGAAACAAACCGTACAACAAGGACCTTCTATCAAGTGTAAGATTGAATATCTTTTTGTCAATAAATGCCCTTTCCCTCAATCCTATCTAAAAATTCAAAAGAAATAAGGATTCTTTTGTGTGTGAGAGAGAGAGAGAGAGTTAAATATAGATGAATGCTTGTATATATACATCCAGTGTTTGTGTCTGTGTGTGTGTATAGTTCCATATTTCTCCTTTTAACTCAACAAAGATGGCATGTCAAGCATAGGGATCTATGGTAGGTAAGGACTATATGGGCATTTAAAATAACCAGTGTTTGCAAACACAAAATAAGAATTATTTTATTTTATTTTATTTTTTATATCTGTTTTTAGCTGTGGCTTGAAAGGCAGTTCTAGGTGCTTAGTTTCCTGGAATTAAAGCTTAAGGTCTCTTAGAGGATGGCGATCCTGGTTATTTTTCATATTAGATATTTTGCTTATCAGACGTTATCTGCATGTATATGTTTCTGTAATTGTCATTGCATTGCAAAATACTTATAGGAGTGACCTTAAAGATACTGCCTTAAAAAGCTTCATGGCTGCTTTGCATGAATGCCCGCATGTTTCTCATAATTTTGAAAAGATTTTATTGTTAATTATTTTATTATTTTTAGTTCTCAAGAACAATGCCAACTGTCATTACCTGGTTGAGCCAATTCTCAGTTTTCCAGGTCAGTGCCTGCTCAAGGTTGTTGCTCATTGCAACAAACTTCATTTTAGTTTAGTCATAATATATTTCTTATTTGTGCTCTAGTGAACTTAAGTGCATGAAGTTTGCAGCATCCTTACCAATTTATATATCATGAATTCACATTTTTGGTCTGCTTTAGCAGGTTGTTTACTTTTCTGATGTCTCACACAATCACACCTCAAGTCACTTATTGAAAGTTTCAGTCTGGTTGTTTATAACCTATTTTGTGTTTTGACATTTTATTGTCACTCCATTTATGTATATAAGCTACATTTAATGTACTTTTTGTTGTCTTGCTTTCTTGATGCTTAGTTTTCTATTCTTGCCTATTTATCTTTAAACTTTTTTTTAATAAGCTTGTCAGTTGGTTCTCTCTGATCATAAAAGAATCTAGCAAATACATTATTACATAGTCCACTTGATCCTCAAATACTATTCTGCAGATTGGGCAATCTCCATATAGAGGTGGAGGTAGAAGGGGTGGTAGGCCCTTCAGAGGGGGTGGTCGGGGCCATTTTCGTGGTAGGGGTCGTGGCCAGGGTGGTGGCAGGCACTTTCCACCACATGGTGCTGCAATAACTACAGCTACTGCATCTGCACCAGTTGAAGGTGGAGCTGCCATAATGCCACCACCTTCAGCATCAGTTTCTGGGCAGGCGCAATTACCTGTAGCAGCACAAGTGCCTGGTGCTCCATTCTGGCCACCTCCCCGAATGGCATGGTGTGAACTTTGTAGGGTTGACTGCAACACTCTGGAAATCCTAGAGCAGCATAAGAATGGTAAGCGACATAAAAAGAATTTGCAAGTACATGAGGAGTTGCAGAAACTCAACAAAGTCATAACCGGACAGCAGACTGTGCAAATGCCCAATTCTGAATTGAAACAAGAAACTGTTCAGCAGGAAAACGTTGAGGAATTTGAAAAGCAAACCCCTTCAGAAAATCCAAACTCTGAAACTGTTTCTGATGACAATATAAAGGAAACTGAGCAGCAGAAAGAGGCAGTTGGGAATTCTGAAGTTTTAGCTGTTGAACCTGAGGGTAACCCTAAGGATCACTTTGCAGCTCGAGGTCGTGGATTGAAGCGAAAGATGAGAGCGGGCCAAGGGGGTAAGTATATGAGAGCTTATGAAGGATCAAGAAGGCCGGTTGAGCCCCCCAAACCAAAACAGGTGGTTCCTTTAATATGTGAGTTGTGCAATGTCAAGTGTGACTCACAGATTGTTTTTAATAGTCATTTGACTGGTAAAAAGCATCAGAGAAATCTAAAGCGGTTTCATGGCCACCGTGCCTTGTATGGAGAAGCAGGACTTCAAGCACTTTACCCACCTAACTTTAACGCTCCATCAGAGCACAGACAAATGGGGCTTCAAGCAGTATACCAACCTAACCTCAATTCTCCATCAACTTCCTTAACTCCTCAAGTTCAACCAGGTGTTAATGACCCCCAAATCCTTTTGGCCCAGCTGTTGATGTCTTATGTTCTCTCTCAAGCTCAAGCACCAGGAATGATTCCTGCAGCAGGCACATTGGCTTCGGTGCCAATACCACCAGCAGCAGCATCACAATCAATTCTTGAAACTGAGAATCAACAAGGCTCAGAGAGTCAAGGATTGAGAGATGTACCTGAAGCTGGGACCCAAAAAGCTGGTATGACTGAAGTCAAAGTTCAGCTGCAACATGTCATAACAGAGTCTGAAGCCCCAGCAACTGTTGGTACCAACGCCAAAACCGAGGATGGAAATTCAGAGTCTGTAAAGGAGGCAAGTCTACCCTCAGATATCTCAGTCATGGCACCATTAGATAATCCAACAGTGTTGGCTGAGCAATGTGTATCTGCAACAGTGGCCGATGAAGTTGCACCCATTCCAGGTAGTGAAGCTGCCCCCTAGGATAAAGTTGTGATGTGGAAGCCAAAATGCATATGTAGGAGCAGAGTCCCAAAATATAGAAACACAACTAATAAGATAATTTTCTTTTTGTCCCCCCAGAAAAAGAAGAAAAAGAAATCCAACGGTAATAAAGGAATATTTTCTTGAGGTTCGCACTGTGATATGTTAAAACTCCTGCCTTGTTATTGTGAACATCTGTAAAATCATCTTAGCTGATTACATTATTTTCAGAAGTTTCCATTAATCTATTTGTTGTTTAAAGTTCACTTTGAAGTATCAAGCTTTTAACAAAGCATCCTTGAAAGTTTGCCCTTCATCAATGAATCTTTCCATATATATGAAATTTATTTGTTAAATTAGAATTCCGAGTCAATTCTGGAGTAAATTGTTTGTCTTATGGCCCTAGCTCATGGGACTTACAAATTTACTAGAATGTAACTTGGCTTTGCTTTTGGTGGAGTCGGTCGGTACCATGTTATTCAACAGCTTAGTATTTGACCCTCTTCTTCACTTGCTTGCTCTATTGCCTAAACATTGTCCAGGAAAAATTGTGCCCGGTCATAATTTATATTATTCTAAATTTCTAATTTCACTGTTTCTAAGACTAGATTTTTTTTTTGGGCCGACTTGGGTGTCGAAGACTAATTGCTTGTCAATTTTGGGCTATTGAGGATAGGTTAGTAGTGAAGTTAAACTTTTGGTTCGAAAAGGCCTGTTTATGAATCATATAATTTGGATAAGAGACATAATAACAAGACGTAATATCCAACTTAAATAAATAGGAAAAAAATGTTAAACTACAGCTCTTATGCTGTGATTTGGGCTAAAGCTGAAGACCTGGAAGAGATGAAACAAGATGTGGTTCTAGAGCTACTATACGTGAATCTTTAGCGAACAAGAGTACAAAGTTGATTTGGAAGAACCATTACTACTCTCTTAAAATCAATTAAAGTTCATGTGATTCGTAAAATGTATAAATATTTTAGTAACTCAACATAATGAAGTGATTCCATGGTATATAAAAACAAATATGGATATGTATAAGCAATTCTTGTCCCCCCTACCCCCCACTTCAAGCTATTTATGTTTGACTAGATCTACCACACATTTAGATTTTCCTCAATTTTTCACATTTTTAAATTTGTGTGGAAAGGAGAAAAAGAAAAAGAAAAAAGAAAAAAGAAATCAATATATGTTTTGGGGAGGAAAAATTTGTAATGGTTGCTTCTCATATACGAGTTTAGTGATTATCAAAATATAAATCGTTATAGCTTTGTTTAATAGTGTTCTTATGTGATAAAATGGAAGAAAAAGCATTTATAAATTGCTCATTAACTTCTCCAAAAATGCAAAATAATGTTAGCTTTCATATGAAATAATCAAGATTCATTTTCATGTTCTAATAAAAATTATACTTTCTCCAATTTTTTATTGTTTTTTGTTTTGATGCATATCTCACTATATTATAACATATTAAAAATATCTGGCCATATATAATAAATTAAAAGTAAAATGCAATATGTTTCCTTGCAAAAAAAAAACAAAAAAACATACAAAAAATCAAGATGTAGAATTCTTTACTTACATAATATATATTATATATTCCAATATAATCACATTATTTTGAGATGGGTGGGTTTAAGACTATTACTTATAAGTCTCAACTACTATTCTCATTTTTCACTTAACAAAAAATAAATTTATGTCAATATTTTTTTGCGCATTGAGCCGGTTTGCGAGTAGTGATGTTAATATTAGGCTTATTAGCATCATTCTTCGCAGTTAGTTCTCTATTGTTTCACTGTTAACATCAGCTCCTATTTAGTTCAGGAATTCGTATGAATCTTCACACAAAGATAGAGAAGACAAGACACAAGAATGAAGGTTTATAGTATACTCTAGCCCATGTGTCAGAAAAGATACAAATAAAGGTATGGCATTGAAAGTGAAGAAAAATTTCCTAGACAGCTAAAGCTTGATCAGATTCATTATCTGAAGTTCTGAACTATACGATGTCAACAATAGGATTTCCTGAAACAACTTGTAAACAAATCGACAAGATAATTGGGGACTTTTGGTGGGGAAGAAAGACGACATAAGAGGATTCTACATAAAAGCTTGGGATAGCATTTTCAAGCCTAAACTTGTTATGGGACTTGGGCTTAGACATATGGAGTACATCAACAGAACAATGATAGAAAAATTGAATGGAGCATACTGACAAAGATAGAAATGGGTAAGAACTATAACTTTAATGTTGGAGTAGGAGTGGATGTTTGGAACTCCTCGTGGATTCTTTACATACCTGGATTTAAACTGCCTCAACCTTAAACTCATGAGCCAGGCGATTAAGTGGGTGTTTGAGCTCATCTTGACAAAACCATGAAGATGGAATAGACAAGAAGTGTACTAGCTATTTGAATCAGTAACTACAAAACAAACATGCTGAAGATTCTGCTAGCTCAAGCACTACAAGACCCCTAATTAGAGTGGAGACTTCTCAACAAGAACTGTATATCGGACTGGCCAACACAACTATTGAGAGTGGTCCTATGCCTAAAGTAAAATGGAAGAAGTCATGGAGACTCAAAATTTATGACAATTAAAATTCTGTGGAAAATTCCAGTAACAATAAGTGATGCTAAACCTGATATTTTCAATGGAAGACCTAAACTGCATGATGTGTAATGCAGCCCAGGAGTCCATAGAGCACCTATTCTCAAAGTGCCTAGTGACTCGGAATTTGTGGCCATCCCCAGCGACCTTTTAGAATTGAAGAGCTCAACCTGTCATCTATGGAGGAATGGATCCGAATAGTGTTCAATTCAAAAGCTCCATCAAGGTCCCACTACTACTAGAAGAGTTAAGAAGTTTATCAATGTATGCTACCATATGTTGTGATGTAATCTGGATGCAAAGGAGTAGACAGATGGTACATAGGATTACAACTGATCCAAGGCAGGGAGCACATCTCAAAACTACAAAAACTCATTTGCAAGCCTGGGAATCCACTACTGTGGTACAAATGTACCAGAATATGAACACCTCTTCCTCCCTCTTTTGTCAAAGTTAATTGTGATGCAGCGTTAACAAACAACCAAAAATGTGTTGCGACAGATGGCCATGACCATAAGAATGACATTATTTGGTTTGTATTAAGCTAATAAGGATAGATGGATAGTCCTCTTATAGCAGAAGCAAGAGCAGCACTCAAAGCTCTGTTCTAGAAAGGTTTTGATGGAGGGAAATGAACTAAATGAAATTCAACGAATTCAAAGTTCTCTATGCAGATCCCATTAGTCCATTGAATTACTAATAGCGGATACTAGCTTAGCATCAATTTTATGCTATTGTTGGCGAGCTTTACATGTAGTTAGAAAGTGTAATTCCTAAACCCACACTGTTGCTCATTGGACTCTGCTTTGTAACATTGAGTAAATTATTCCCATCACAAAAATTTTGAGCATGGTGTTCTATGCTACCATAAATGATTGTGTATTCAGCCGCTGCCCGGGGGGGGGGGGGGGACAAACCTACCAGCTAGGAGGCCTTGCTTTGGCTGCTCAAAAAGAACCCCATAACTAAACTAATACCCTGTTGGCTTCCTATTGTATAATTGTCTCCCAATGTCGTGTGTCTTCTTCAGTTGCTATAGAGCTTGTTTGGGCAAATTAGAATCCTTTACCAAGGCTTCTCCACGAAGAAAGGGTAAGATAAAAGGAACATTACCAAGAAGCAGACTATTTACCAAGGCTTTGAAAAGAAAATTGGAAAATTAGGACAAACTAACTTTATTTATATTAGTAGTGCCAAGAAGCTACACATTTGATGAGGTAGAAGAGATTCAATTCATGAGGGAGAGCTTTAAAAAGAATAAGTGACAACTGGATTTAATAGTACACACATGCCTTATCAGATCTCCAAATTAACATATCTTTGGAATTATGAATAAGATGATGTACATAATCTAGTAATTTAATAAAATTTATTCCTTTTTGGGGCAATAAGAACATGTTGGTAGAGGAGAAACTTTTGGTTCCAAAAGGCAAGCCATTGTGGATGATGTAATTTGGATTAAGAGGGATGATATCAAGAGAGTATCCCACCAAAAGAAATAAAAAGTTCTTAAACTACAATTATTATTAAAATCAGATACAAAATCTGCTATCCAGAAACTACAAATTTTCAATTTTACTTAAAAAC
Organism: Castanopsis chinensis; assembly: GCA_032878915.1. NCBI lineage: Eukaryota > Viridiplantae > Streptophyta > Magnoliopsida > Fagales > Fagaceae > Castanopsis > Castanopsis chinensis. The sequence continues at coordinate 314,929 of JAVQMG010000037.1, read as the reverse complement.
CATTCACCGTTTGAATGAAAATTAGCAGTAATCATATTCTTGATGGAGTGATTAAATCTTTAAAAAAAAAATGTTGAAATGTCATAGGTATACAGTGATTAGACAGTAAAAAGTGAAAACCACTCCAAGACATAGGTGCATCTCATTGTTTACCAACTTGTTTAACTGTACAAATACTAACTGCAACTTTATCTGAGGCCCTTCAAAAAAAGAAAAAAGAAAACCTTCCAATTTATCAAAGATTATTTAAAAAGACCTTACAAAACTTGACTAATAGAAGGTGGCCTGCACTAGCACAGACCTGTTTGGTTTAAAAGCACAACCAACCAAATTTGTGCTTTGATTGGCAAGGAACACAACAAACAGGCATCTGTTACAAGAATCTAAGCCCAAAGGCAAGCAAATTGCGGCAAACTTATGACTACCAAAACAAAGACTATCACCAAGAATTAAGAACCTTTTATCCAAAAAAAAAGTCAAGTAAACACAACATAAAGCTCTATAAAGAACAATAGTTCTTGAACCTCCCTCTAGCAACCACACAGGTCTTGACTCTTGACTTACAATTTGATGGTGTGCACAATATCTTCTTCTGAGCTTATTAGACCTCCAAGAGTGTCCTATTTCTCTGCAATAAAGATGGAAAATTTCAGAACCCCAAACTAATCTGCACATAACAGTATTTAAAATCAAACTTCTTCTCCTCCAGTATTTGATACCCATTCCACAAGCATTATGGGATGTTAAAAATCATGAATAAAAATTTACCACTCTACATCAACCCATGCTTTTATGCCTACATCAATCAGCAACTCTACCCCTACACTAAAAATATCATACCCGGCCACCATTCCCACAAGTAGCTGCCATTTCAACTTTTCCACTCTCTGCCACAAGGTACTGCTAAGCTATGTGGAGAAAGGGCAGCACTGCTCAATTTCATTTAGCCTCACCTGTAGGGGAACATGTATGATATAGAGTTCCAATCGGCCAGCAAGTTATTGGCACTAAACATTGAACATCAAGATTCCCTTAACTTTGGTTATGTATAGAAATTCAAATTTTACATGGAAGAGAGGCATGGCAAGGCATGGCAATCTATATTAGGGTTTGTTATATTGACCATGGGAATAAAATTTTTCCTTTGAGTGGTAGTATAAAATGGTAAAGGACCCCTTGTGACTGGTTCTATCACTCTTTCTCTTCTATCCGATATGTTTATTCATCAATTATAAACATAAGAATATGCATTCATGTCAGTCATCAACAATAACAATTTTAAAGGACAATATATAATGGAATAAAGATAATATCTACTTTATTCTTGAAATATAAGAAAAAACAATGCAATTTTTGTATAATTTGTTAATATCTCATAAGAGTCTCTCACTTTGACCAAAGAGCATTCCACTTACTACATTTCACACAAATGGGAGGGAAAAGTTCAAAAACTTAAGAAAGAAAATCTAAAAATATAATATACTAAACTCAAATACTTTATAATCCTCACCAAGTTCTCCAAGGGAAACAAAATTAAATACATAAAGGGAGAGACATAACAAATTACTACAATCTTAAATACTTTACAATCTTCTTCCCATGTATAGACCATAAAGGAAAAAGAAAAACATGAAACACCAAAATTAAATACATCATAATCCTTTCAAAAAAAAAAAATCAACCAACATGGTAAACATTACTCTGCCATCAGGATGCCAAATGAAGGTCATAGGATTACCCAAAGAAGTTTGAAATGATTTTTTGTGTTAGAAGTGGATGAAATTAAAAGATCCACACCACCAATCCTGCTATAAATCAGCAAAGAAACTTGTTTGAACTGCTAAAATCAGATTCTTTACTTCCATTTTTTTCCATGATACCTGAAACATTAAAATCAAACACTCAAATAGATTCCATGCCATTAAATAAGGCAAACCCATCATGGTCCCATTTATAAATAGTTGATCCATGATATTCCCTTAAAAAAATAAATGGCCCATATAGAATTTGTAAGACAAGCTAGAAAGATCATCGGAATGATGATGAGAAAATCAGTCATTTATGAGGACCAAGTACAATTTCTACCATCTAAACAAGAATTACAAAAAACTTAAGAGCCATTCGAATGCAATAAACTATATCCAAATTATAAAGCATGTGTTGCTTACAACTTCTATTGCACAATCAAATGCTAATTCTTGGTGTGTACTTTTGCTTTGCTTTTAAAGTAGTCACAAATGCATCTGTATTAGGTAGCCTTAAGCACCATATCTCAACATGAGAACACCTAAGCCAGCCATATTGATTCAACTAGTGGCTAGGGATCAACCCCGCCTATGGGAATTCATTGAGCGTTTTATACAGCCAAAAGAATACTAGGTTGTACAAATCATTTAAACTACAGCCCTTCCCCTGCCCCCTATATAAAAATAAGAACATGATTATTCAAGACAATCTTCTTTTCTCAAAACCAGACAAATGGTTTTAAACATATCTTTGAATGAATTGGCTTAAAAGAATTCCTATTAAAAAAAACTAAAGAAGACACCCAAGTATCATTTACGCAATATAACATGTGTCTTGAACCCACTATCTATATTTATTAAAGTTCAAAGATTGAAGCTTACAATTAAATGCTAGAAAGTTTAGTTTGACATGTGACAAAAACATAAACATTTTTTCTTTATTGAAAAATAATACAAAAACAACTACACAATCCATGCAATCGCATTGGATGATGGGGGCAGATGCAAACCAATATGACAGAAGCACTACAATAATCTCAAGAAATTGCCCATTTTTCCCCAAAAATACTGATTGAAGAAACAACCCCCAACATGGGTATCCAATTACAACATATCTGGTGGAATCATCCCCCTTTTTTTTTTTTTTTATTATTTTTTATCTTCAATCACACCTCATGTATTACACAAACAACTGAATGAACCATCCCACAATAATTATATTTACCAAATTCTCTACAAGTTTTATGACATCATATAGACATATCACGAAAAGAGAGAGAGGAATCCATACCATCAACATCTGATCATGTGCTATATTGCCAAGAAACTGCTAAGAAAAACATTTGGTGTTTTAACAGGAGTGTCCACTTCCCATGTATTTGCTGCATCCCTACAAATAGTATAAAGGTAAGCACTATGACTTAGGACTTCAAAATCTATCATTAACACTTATTCTTTCATGCGCTATTTTATTTCAATGTATCCAAAGAGCCCAAAGATTGTTGAAAGAATACAGTGAAGTGATTGCACCAGCCTTATGCTTTATTTACTCTTTCCAGCCAAGCAGCAACACAATTATGACTTGACTTTGACTCAAGTACCTTCTAATGGTGAGTGGTGATCTGAACCATGTCACACAAGTTAAGTTATAGGTGATCCAAGCATTCCTTTTTATAGCACATGAAGGGCAAGAAGCATCAGTGATGTGATGAGATTCATATTTGCTAACTCCCTAATCACCGGAAGACAATCATTTTGTAGTTTCCAAAGGAAATAAGGAATTTAAATGGAAGTTCATGCTTGCACAAGGCAGCCCACATGTGAGAGCCATATCTATGAGTTTTGCTCTTCCATTTGAGGATTATCTATGGAGAAGCAAGACTCTATTGACAATATAAAAACATGACTGATCATGGGACCAAATAAGTTTATTTGTACTTCCAAATCAGTTACTGATTGTCTCGTTTTCCATTGGCAACAGCATGACTTGAAACTACCTTGAGAATTTAATTTAAGCTTTAGAGAATCATTTTTAAGCACAAAAATTTAAGAGATAAAGATGTTTTATCAGTAGTTACAGTTGTTATCTCAACAATGACAAAGTTAAGGCATTGACATCATCATTAATTAAAATATTCCTAATTAACAAAGAAAGAAACAAGCAAACAAGAACATGTTCTTAAATAATTCCTCAACCTCAACCAATCATATATGAATAATATGAAGAAGTGAGCCCCATTCTCAAGGCAGGTTTTGCAGAAGAAAAGGCTTATGGGGCCATAGCTTATTGCAAATTTTAATTTACATTTCTCCTGGTAATTAGTTCAATGCATCCTTGTCCAATGTCATTTATCTTTCAATAAATTTATGAACAATCTAAGTTATATTATTCATTGAATCAACAAAAGCAAAGAAACATCTATGACAGTTAACAATATTAAAATTTAATAACCCAGGAGAAAAGCATAAGTAAATAAGTAATCAAACAGAAATATTTTTGTAGAAATTTAAAATAAAACCTTAACAATTGGTTTGATGTGTAGCATAGGCTATCTAAGCAAACAGGTTCAATATCCTAAAGAAGCATTTCATCGAACAGTTGTGTGCTTGACTTGAATTTTAGTTTTGAACAATCCGCAAATATACTCATTATTTGGTAAAATTGTAGATTAGAAAATCTTACAAGAAGAAATTATGCACCAGAAGTAGACAAAAAGACAAATATTATAATAAATGAAAATCAAATTGCAAGGTGAAAAGGGATCTTAGGCCTACCAATTACTTCTATAGCTACAAGGCATCATCTGCATTGAAAAAGAAATAAAGAAATTAAATGCTTCTTGTATAAATAATAACTAGTGTTTAACCCGCGCAATGCGCGGGATTGTTTTACATATTAACGAACTTTGCATCCAACATAAACTTAGTTATCATACTTCTATTACATATATTCAAACTTAAATAACGTAGTATATTTAAGCATACAGTGTCCAAAATTTTTAGAAATTAGTTTCTTCAAATCACTCATGTGTACTTCCCTGTTATGAGAGACTAAAAAAAAGGATCTGACTATAATCAATTAAAACTTACATGACAATTTCAAATAGCAAGTCTGCTATTCCTAAGAACCACAATGACTAAAACTTGCAAGACAATTTCAAATACCAAACCTACCATTCCTAGGAAGCACAATGAAATAAACCATGAGATTAGAGAATTTTACAACCAAAAAGTTAAAAAGAGAAAAATGACTACTGGTTTGCGAAACAGAAATTCAGAAAAATATTAGTCTAATAATAATGCATAATCAATAGTACATTGGAATCTCAAATTCTAAAACCAAACCAATATATAACCCTTAAAAGAGACAATGAATCCAACTTTTTAATCGAAAAAAAAAAGAAGGAAAAAGCTATAGTGCATAATCAAGCCACAATATATAAACAAAACAAAATTCCACCTGCAACAAATAAAATGCATAATCAATAGTAGATGGGAATCTCAAATTCTAAAACCAAACCAATTCATAAGTTATAACCCATAAAAACAACGTCGAATCTTAATCTTGACCCTAAATTTCAATTGCAAAACAAAAAAAGAAAAAGAAAAAGCTGCAATGATATAGAGAAAATTTGTTAACAACAATCATTGTCATAAACAAAACAGATATATTAGATTATACACACACCCAAGTTATGGAATTCATGAAACTTTTCACCCATTATCATGTAATCATTTATTCATAAAATAAATAAATAAAAGTAAATCATCAATAAATACTCAAATTCAAAACACTAAGACATACACAAATAAAAACAATCATACCGTAGATTATTCTTTTGAAGGTAGTCATATATATTTTTTGTTTTATTTCAATAATCTATAGGAAGTGAATCTTATAATTTACAATATTCAGTATTGTGGAATTGACTAATCTCTGTCTTATTTACACTAAATGTATCACTTTTTGTAAATACAGGACTTCGAGTTCATTTTTTATTGTAACCTCTCTCAAGCCCATAGATATTAGAACCAAGTAGCCTAAAGCTAGAACTTCTTTTGTTAGTCCTACTCAAACTGTGGAAGCTTTCCTTCCAAAAAGTAGCTAAGATGGGGATTCTGCATCTAGGAACTTGCAAGATGGAAAAGCACATGGAACCTGTCCTCATCTTAACTCTAAAACTATAAAAGAGCAAGGTTCCTATACAGTTGTAGATGCCACATAACACAATCAATCAGCTTTACCTGAGGAAGAAAAAAAAAATTGATAAGAGATTGGAGGGAGAAAGAAAAGTTATGAATGAACCAACTGCAAATTATCTACCACCTCAAGCATCAGTGCTACGTAATAAAATATTGCAGATACTTAATTTTTTTTAGAATTCTCCTCAAAAAAATTCCAAATCTTCATTAAAGTAGAAGAGCCCAACAATCTAACATACATCATCCAAAATACGAAGCCTATCATACTCTGTTACCAAACCAAACCACCTTTCAAACCCAAGAAAAACCAGAATAAAAGGCTTCCAATCAGACAGACCAAGGGTACATACAAAAAATGCACATAACTCTATAGTGGAGGAGAAGTCACTAAGAAAGTCCTCACAAATTTCGTACACAATCATAAATTAATCCCATTTCTATCTTAACAAAAAAATACTCCAATGCTAAATAACAAAATGATACCAAAAAGTATAAAAATATACCTTAATATAAAAACATAACTTAATGCTTATTCTAGTGGCAAAAGCCTTAATATAAGTTAGTCTAATAGATTAGCATTTCATTCTCAAAAAAAAAAAATTAATAGATTAGCATTCTGCATTCCACTTGTAAAGCCTTTAGGCTTATGAGACGAATTCGAAACGAAAGAGGAAAGGGTGAAAGAGGAATAAGGCCCTCGCAGATGAGGTGGATAGGCTACGAAAGATGGCCTTCACATACTTGCGTATGGCAATTTTTGGCAATGCATGATAGCCAAAGTTAGCACATTGCCTTACTATTTGAATTTTTTTTTAATAATTCTACTATTTAAGCCAGATGACTAAAGCAACCTTTACTAAATATTCTAAATTTGCAATGAACCCATATCAATTCTTTGAACAAAAGCCTCCAAAATCACACAAAAAAAAACCATTTCAATTCGCTAAATTTACAATGAACCCATATAAACACGTTGAACAAAAGACACCAAAATCATACCCATTTCAATTCACTATAAATTTACAATGAACCCATATCAACACTTAACACAAAAGTCTACAAAATCACAAAAGAAAAAAAACCAATTTCAATTAACAAAATACCAAACCCAACTTTCACCAGAATGAAACTAAAAACCACAAAAATCACAGTGACAGACACACACCTCTTTGTTCATATCAACCTTCCTAGCCTTGACAGCAGCAAAGAGCAACCTGGGAACCTGATCAAATTCGGAGGCCTTGATTTTGGAGGGCCAAACCTGGGGGTTCTTGTAGCAAAGGAAGACATGGCGCTGGTAGAACTCGACTGACCCGGCGAGTTGACTTGTCCTGAAGTAAAAATCCACAATAAACAGAGGCCTAAGAAGGAGAGTAAATAAATAAAATTTACTAAAATTAACAACAATTTATAGCATAATAACATATTACCAATAAATTTTATTTATTTCAATCAACCTAAACAAATAAAGAGCAACAAAATTATGGTATATAACACCAATAACCCAGGGGTCAAAGGTTAGTTTGTGTTAACATTATTGGTCATTTTACGTATTAGAACAATCAAAACTTATATAGTTGTTTGACTTTTAAATATTTTCAAAGACAAATTTACACTTAGCTCAGTATACATACCCACTTTTTTCTGAAAAATGTCATCCAATAATGTAACATGACATTATTTATATATAGCAAACCTAAAGCCAAGCAATAAATTGATTATTAAATCCTTTCTATAAAATAGACATATATGTGACATGTCAATTTCTAAAAGATTATATACCATCCCAAACCCAATAAAATGGCACATTTAGCAAAAAAAAAATAGCTATAAAAAAATTGGGAAAGTAAGCAAAGAAAGAGAAAGAAATACAGAAAGAAAATATGTGCAAAAAACATAAGAAAAAGAGAAAGGCTGTCGAGGCCCTTAAATGCCAACAACTGGCTGCTCTTTCATTTCCTAGTAAGTTTTCGTTTTAATTTTTTGTACTCTTCCCCCACCTTAACTAATTAGTCACATAATAAATAATCTTCATTTTGATGTTGGCCCATATGCTTAATTTGAAAATAATAGTCTGACTGTGTTAATTTGATAATCTTCATTTTGTTTATGTTTTTGAATTTTTTGTTCTTTGTCATAAATCTATGTTTTGAAGTTTGGTTTTACTTCCCACTTGATCAGTTCCTTCCTTTCTCCCGACAATAGTTCCTCCAACGTTTTCTTCCTTAACAGTAAAACCTTAAATGTACCCATCTATTTTAAGTTCCAGTTAAGTTCTTAAAATCTCCTTTTCTAAAATTTTATTTTCCCAGAAAACGTTTGCACTTATAGTCTTATTTGTATTGTTGTTAAGGAAATCTTTGTTCTAAATCAAAGCAATTGCAAACAGAAAAGAGATTTCATTGAACAATGAAATAAAGAAGAAAATTTAGGCTATCATACCTTTCATTTTATTGTAGAGAACCCAACGGTAATTCTCCTATTAGAGAACCCAGTAACTTTTCTGGCAGGGAAAAAATTAAATTAGTGATTTAGATAACAATGATCTGTTCTACAGAATACAAAATATGCAACCAAAATAAATACAGCCCATGGACATACAATACAGAAACAGCAACAGATATTAGAGTTACCCACTGAAAGCACAGATTATGCAGAAAATCCTGAACCTATTCTGCAGAAAACAAAATACGCAGCAACAGAAATATAGCCCATGGACATACATCACAGAAACAGCAACAGATGTTACACTCAGCCCCCTGTAAATAGCATTCAACGAATATTACACTCATAGCATTCTCAATTTTCATCAATCTTGCATTCCCAAAATAAGGCTGCACTGAACAGAGCGGTAATCTAATAGAGGCAAATGAAATGCAATCTACACATACAACCGAGTTCAAAATTAGAATCACATATATTACAACACTTGCAATTCATGTTGATATAAGAGTCTTAGGATGCTCAGAGATTATAAAACCATAACCTATATACAGAAAAATTAAATCTCTCACAATCTGAAATAAAACAGAAAATTAAATAAATAAGAAAAGGGTATGAAGAAAAGAAATTGGTTCATAATTCTTAACCGTTTTTTATGCTACAATTTAATGAATTCAAATTTCAAGTGCAAACAGAAACTAAATCTAACAAAAATCTACCAAACAGGGAAAAAAAAGTTCTAACCAAAAAACAATAATCAACAAAACAAAACCCAAGAAATTAAAATTAAGAACAGAAATTCCAATGATGTAACTTTTCACCTACAAACCCAAAAAAAGAAAAGCTAAAGAAAAACCCATTACTTTTTTATTACACAGATCGGAATTGAAATCAATCAATGACAAATGAAATCTACAACTGAATCCAAGAGAGAGTTAAAAACAAAAACCTAAATTTGTACTTGATAAACGTGGAGTGCGGAGTGAAACGATTGGAAGCCGGATCCACATCAACAACATCCCCTGCTATAGGCAGCGGCTACAGTGCTCTTCGAATCCTCGCCGTACTGCGCATCGGAATCGACGGTGGTTACAAAAGGCTAATCGGAAGCCTCATCGGTTGGTTCTTCCTCTTCTTCTTCTTCGAGGCAATCTGATGGGCGTGACGGCAATAGTAATGTCGTCGTCTAGGGTGGTTTTCTTCTGTAGTAGTAGCAGGGTTGAGGTTGAGTTGGTCTAATGAATTGGTGGCCATTGTGTGAGAGAATCGGAGATGGAACCTCTGATCGCTTACTTCTTTCTCATCTAAGTTTTGGATTTTGATTTTCATCTTCCTTCTTCTTCTACTTCTTTTTTTGGAAAAAGCAAAAAGCAAAAAGATCGTTTTAGCGTAACTGGAAACAAAGAGTTTTTGAAAGGAACTGGAAAGCGGTTTTTTTTTTTTTTTTTCTTGATCGGAAACTATGGGCTCTGTGTAGTTTTCTCAGATTTTTCTCTCTGCGCCTAATCGACTCCTGTCTCTCTCTTGGTTTATCAGAGTCTCTCTCAGCCCCTTTCAATTTAATGGTGTTTCTGTTTTTAAACCGTGTGCACGGTAAATGGATAAAATTTAAGCGGTGCAACGTACGCTGTGTCGTCAGATTTTTTTTAGTTGCAAGCTTTTTTTTTTTTTTTTTTAGCCGGGTTTTTATATATATTTACCCATAGACCATCAAACCGTGTAAAAGTTGCCAAACAATATAACGTACGGTTTTTTTTTGGTTGAGGTGTCAACACCTCCTTAATTGTAGCAAAAGTCTTCTGCTATTATATATAGTATTAGATTAGATTAGATTAGATTAGATTACGTAGCCCAACAGTTTGATTTTGCAATTATTTACTTGAAACACAATATATACTTGAGCTAAAATCCTATAATAGGCCTTTAAATTTAGAGAAATAGAAAGAGGCAAACCTTCTCTTCAAAGTTGGATCAACATGTTTTTCTCTTCTTTGACGGTGGATTCAGATTGGCATTGGTATCATCATTGAGAAAGGTATTGGGGATTGAAGATGAACCCTGATCATGAAACCCATTGGTAATTCGCCGTCTCCAGGGTTTGGAGCTTCGTTTCCAGAGTTGGTATCGAATTCGAAGCCATCCAAAGCGAGACAGGTAGTGTTTTTGGGGACGTCTTCTTCGCGGTCGGCGTCGAATTCCAACATGGCCTGAATCTTCTTCCGCATTGTTGAAAGCACATTGATCCATAGATGCGGCAGGAGATATATTGGGTTTCTGAGGACAACAGATGCATTCTACATAAATCCTCATCCTATGTAGGGAAATCGCTTCACTTGTAACCTCAACCACAATGCGATTCTCTTCAGATGGATTTGGTATTTTCACTTTCTGATCAATTAACCATACATGGTCATAATTACCATTCGCCCAAAAATTGTGCCGTGTGAATTGCTTTTCACCATTGATAAAAATGTGAACTTCACACCTGTACCCTTCATCGTTGTACTCTGTAGACTTGGGCACGTCCTTCGATGGAAAAGCAATACGAACAACCAAATTTGAAAATTTGGGACCGACCAAGAATGATACAGAATTTCCAACACTTTGATGATGGTTGAATTTCAACCACTCTGGAATCTCAATTGCTGGTAGTATAAGATAATCGTCATATCTAAAGAATGTATCAGCTTGAGCGATTGTATTTGGTAGAATCCCTAGAATTTCTCCAAACTGCAAGAAATTGAAGTTTAACATAAATTTGTTTCTTTATAACTTAAACTTCAGAGAGAAAGAGAAGGAGAAAGAGAGAGATACCTGATTCAATACTCTGCTTCTTGATTGTGTATCCAGCCGATAGCAATTCTGTGCATCCACAGTTCTTATAGATTGTGGAAGTCTCGGAATTGTCCGAAGCTTTTTGCAGTCTTGAGTGTCAAGTGTTTGTAATGTAGTAAATCTACTAATACTTTCTGGGATGGTAACAATACCAGTATAAGAAAGATCCAAACATCTCAATACTGGGAAGTAATCGGGCTGCATCCAAGAATCTAATCCACCTTCAATTCCATGACATCGGCCAAGATACAAAAATGTCATGTTCTGAAACCCAGTAGGTCCCAAAAAGTTATTAAAGGAATTGCACGCCAGTCTCAATTTGGAAGAAGGAATATCTTCTTCCTCCCGCATATGTGATTCATTGGCCCCAACTAGAAAATTCGTAAGTCCACAGTCACGTAAGTTTAAATTGTAAAGTCCAGTCAGATACAACAGTGATGAAGGCAATTCTCTAATACCACTCCATGCCAAATCCAATGTGCTTAGACAATTCATTTTTGGGTGAATATCAGGGAACTTCTCAAGCCTTTTGCATGAAGTTAGATCAAAATATTCAAGAGATTTCAACTTGAGCGTACTTGGAAGAATTTGAAGTTGTGAACAGCCATCGAGAAACCAATTTTTAAGCTTCTCAAGAAATCCAATGGACTCGTGAACCTCAATTAAATTTTTACAAAAGTCAAGATCCAATTCCTCTAAGTTTGGGCAGCACAAGTCAGGTAATTTTGTAATGAATTCACAATATCTTAGACTAATCATTTTCAAATTTTCATACTGGAACCCCTATGAAAAATTTAAAAAAAAAAGAAAATCAAAAAACAAAAACAAAATTTATCTTCAACAGCTTTTAAAAATAACATTTAAAGAAATTAAAATTTATAAATACTAATACTTATACCTGCTTGAATGCATTCTCCAATATAATGTTAGACTTGGACATCCTGAGTACAACAAGTTTTCGAGGAAGGCAACATTTGGAAGATAAGGATAGAGGAAATTCACTCCATTCAAGAACCCTTAACTCATCTGGGAGATATTCAAGTGCTTCACCAATATGTACATTGCCTATAAGAAATTTGAGATTTTTCATCCTCTTGAAAACATTAGCTTTCAATGCAATCTTTGTTGGTTCAGGTGAGCACAATGTTATACCTCGAATTTTATTTGATCCCTGCTTAAGACAAAAAATTAGTTGCACTTCATAATACAATTCGACAAAAGTATAACGATTTTGAAACTTTAAACAAAACATATATTGAGAAAATTATATTTTGTTCAATATTGTAAAGGGAAAATCCAATAAAGAAATATTTTGAAAAAATGGAGAAGCAAAGAATGTTTACCATATTTTCAGTTAGTAATTCATGAGCATCCTTATAACGCCATATCCTACTACGTTGTTGAAGCTCTTTTGATTCTTGCTCAACAATTTCTCTACCCATTTGTTGTACCAAGTCATGCATTGACAAATAGTCATAACATGTCACAATGTCATATTTCAAGGTAATGAGACACTTATCAATAAGCTTTTTAATACCATAGTCTGGATATAACTCGCAAGAATCTAATATATTTGCAACATCATCCTTCTTGTAACCCTTTAAAAAGCATGCAATATCAAGAAAAATTTCCTTTTCAAGATTTTCCAATCCATCATAACTTATTTTGAGTATTTTTTGAATATCTTTATGTGGAATATTTTTATACTTTTCTAATGCAATTTTCCATATATCTATATTTTCTCCACACAAATCAGAACCAATTATTTCTAAAGCTAATGGAAGGCCATCGGCATAACTTGTAATCTGTTCTGCAAGTTTTAAATAATCTTCCCCATATTTACTTTTTCGAAAGGCATGCCAGCTGAAAAGTTCAAGAGCTTCACATTGACTCAATTTTGTAACCTCATATGTTTTATGATCTCCTCCCCAAGTGGTTAGTACGTGTCTGTCTCTTGTTGTTATAATTACTCTACTTCCAGAAGCAAACCAGTCACACCCTCCAAGCAAATTTTCTACCTCTTTTAAGTCTTCCACATCATCAAGAATTAAAAGAACTTTTTTACTACAGAGTCTTTTCGTTATCAAATTGATACCTTCAAATACACTGTGCACCTTCAAATCTTTAGCATGTAAGATCTTAGAAAGAAGTGTCTTTTGTAGTTTGATTATGTCACCACTTATTTTTGACCTTTCTCTAACATTCTCTAAAAAACAGCTTCCTTCAAAACAATGAGCAATTCTATTATAAACAGCTTTCGAGATCGTAGTCTTACCTATTCCCCCAAAACCACAAATTCCTACCATGAAAACATCATTTGACTCCATATCTAAAAGCAATTCTATGGCCTCCGCTCGAATATCTATTCCAACTGGATGTTTAGCAACAAATAATGGTTCATGATTTGATATAATACTTGATATCTCTTTTATAACTCTTTGGATAAACTCAAATTCAGTGCAGCTGCAAAGCATAGAGCATAAGAAAGACATAATGAGTTGGATTAGTTGTAAATATAAATCTGAAGATGAACTAAATTCAATATGTCTAGTTTTATGCATTGCAATTAACATATTGCTATTTAAAATTAGATCTAGGCTTTTAGCAAATGGTTGGATAGAAACTCCCCTTTCGTGATGAGGATTAAGGAGGCCCACTTACTGGAAACTCATTTCTAATACTTGAACAAAATGAGATTAGGAAATTTTGTAAAAATTGTCTAAAAATTAACTGGGAGAAACTCTTGAATTGTAACATTAACATTAAATTATTTAATTTCTACAATTTAATAGTAGAATATATGGTAAATAATTTTTTTTTTTAGTATACTTTCAAAATTGGACATTTAGTGGTCACAAAACCATTTAAAAGTTTCTAACAAATGAAAGAAGAAGAGTTGTTAGAATTATTTTTATTTTTTGAGAGAAAATTTATCTGAATATATAATATCATGTGAATTAAAATTATTCTATTTCTAGCATCTATCTATCTATACATAATGTATAATATAAAATTTGGGTCCCTACAATTGGTGGATACACATAATTGTGACACGTGTCTCTTTGACAATACATAAAACAATGACACATCATCTTTTGTAACTTCTCCATCTATTATATATGATACTAGTGATTAATCAATGTGATGCATGGAAAAACTTTTAAGTTTTAAATTTATATATTCAAATGTGATATGAAATAATATTCTATATTATGAATACAAATCCTCTATATGTTTGAATGATACATGACTAGTTATGATTGATGGAACAAAAAAAGGAAAAAAAAAAAAAAAAAGTTAGATAGAGGATTTATATTGCAATGTTGCATGTATAACTGCTTGGATTGCATTTGTCTCGTACATCCCAAAGGAAAATAAGATAATTCTAATATTTATAATAACAAATTGACATTTAAATAGCAGGTTTTACAGCCAATTTAAGATGATTTGTTTTCCATTATTATTATTTTTTTTTAGTTCAAGCTCCTAAGACAATAGTCCATAAAAGATATACAACACTCCAATAATACTATAGAGTATCATAAAATACTTAGATATGCAAACATTTAAGCAATTGTACCGAAAATCACTACTTTATCCGTGACTACCAAATACCCATTTTAGGAGCTTATGTTAAGTATATCACCATAGGTTCTTTATCAGTGACTATCAAATACCTATTACAGGAGCACGTGTGCTAAGTATTTCACCTTAGCTTACCAAGAAAGCTAAGAGAAGCAAGAAATCTGATGGAGGTTTTGAGACTGGGATGCAACAATAACAAAAAATTGCAAGTTGTAACACTAAAGATTTTGAGACTACTATGATATCAATTTTGCTCTACAAATATTTATAAATCCACCATTTTGTTCAAAATAAAAAGAAACAGCGAAGCTTTTTTTTTTATTTTTTTATTTATCAAATTCTAGTTAGTTAACAACGAGGAATTCAACAACAATGATGGCCAAATAAAGCAGCTCTAACAATCAAAAGTTAATTAACAATTACACAAGTCAATACATTGGATAATAAGAGAAAGAAAACAACAGAAACAACTTACAAATTCTGGATGCAAGAATTAAAAAAAGAAAAAGGAAAAAGATCAAAAGAAAAAAAAAAGATTAGATCATCATATTGCTGACTTAATTTTGTGGAGAACAATCAATACCAAACCAAAATGATTTGTTGTGGATGATGGGGTGGATTGTATTTAGAATGTTCATGGGTAGATACAACATTGAAAAGCTTAAATGAATAATCGATTTGTGAGAGAAAAAGACATATAAGGCTGTGAAAAACTGAAAATTGGGATGACAACAATATAATTAGTGGTGGATAAGACGAAGAGGTATAGAAGGCATCTCTGGGTTGAAGATTTGAGGGCAACAATTTTGTTCTATTTTTTATTTTTTTATTTGTAGTGTTAACAATAGTTTAGTTGAGGAAGAGAAAGTGAACTGTAATCAAAGCGAATTTAAAGAACATGTGCAACCGAAATCATGAAAGAAAAGGAGGACTGATAGTCTGTACTAAAGCACAGAAAAACTCACAGCCAATTCACCACAAATGCATAAGGCTTCCAGTAATTATATTATAGGCCATATAATTGTAATTTGTAAATAATGGTATACTCCTTTTAAAGTTTGTATTCATTAAGGCAATTAATAGGTCACATTAAAAATTAGAAGGTAAAACTAAAAGCAATTTGAAGAGGGGTGTCATACGGGTGGAAGTTTTAGTGCTCATTAAAGGTTTTTTTAGTGCTTATATTGGTTAATGGTTGTCACCCCTTAATTACAAGCAAACTGCTAGAAGATCTGAATAGCTTTTTAGGCCAAAGACGTTTTACTTTAGAAGAGAAGCAAAAAGACCTTAATAGTAAATTCTTCTTATTGATTTGTTTATTTGCTTCATTATTGTTATTTATTTCTTATTAAATCCCAGGATGAAAAATATTTTGAGCATAATATTTATTGAGTATCCAATAGTAAATTATAAAAGAGTTTCATGATCAAGTAATTATAGATCATATACATGCACTTTTGGGTTTTAACCCATTGATTTTTCAATTTAGTTACCGAATGACTATAAAATATTACCTATTATTAGGTACAATAACTATAAATCTAATTTTTTTGAAAATAGTAAAGGTATATTTGGTAACTGTTTTTTACTTTTATTTTATATTTTCAAAAATAATTTTCTATTTTTGAGACTATAAAACTTGTTTGGCAACCAAAAATGGACAAAATTAAAACTAAAACCGTTTTCAAAATTCAATTTGTGAAAAAAATTGAAAACATGCAAAAGACAGTTTTCAATTTTTAATTTTCAAAAGTTAATGAAAACATACATTTAATTTAATGAATTTGTCTCATTTAATGAGTTAGAATTAGAGTTCAAATCATAATAACAACATATTTTAGTATTTTCTATTCTTTTCTTCAAAAAACTTTTTTTTTTTTAATTTCTACTAACCAAACATGTTTTAATTTGAAAAATACAAAAATTTGTTTTTTCTTTATATTCCCTAAAACAAGTTTTTGATAATAAAAAACAAAAACTGTTACCCAACATAGCTTAACTATTTTTAACACACACGTGGGGGAGATGGGAGAAACCGAGAAAGTCTTAAAGAAACTAACAGTGGTATAACTATAAATCTAATATAATATTATACAATTCAATCTCCTAATTTATTTAGGACCTTACGCCACATATTTTGTCTAACTTTTCTTTTTTTGCTAAACAATATTTTGTCTAACTTGTTAGTACCACAACGCGACAGAGGTATGAATAGCAAGCGGATTGGACAAAAGAAGTTTGATGGAAGAAATTTTTGTTTAGTACGTATAATATGATTGTTGATTATTTTATCTCTTTAATTTTCAATTGTTAATATATATATATATATATATATATATAAAATGGTATATTCTTATATTGATGAAGTGTGTGATACATAGAAAAATCGTGAAAGATTTTAACATAAAAGTGATGACCAATTTTTGGTGCTGAAAGGAAGTGTACTTAGTGATGTATTATTGGCATAAGACATCGCGACCATAGTGATGGGTTAATGGGGTGGGAACGGTAAATTTATTATTGGCATGTGATAATAATTATACTTTCTCAAAAACTAATAAAATACGATAGAAACAATACTTTCGTAATTTATTAGCAGTCATAACAAAACCCTTAAAAGCTTATAACCAATATTACAACACAGTTGCCATAATTGATAAGATTATCCAATTTATCCAAGTTAAAATTATTCTAATTCTACTATTGACCTTTATAGCTTAACTATCTTTCTCTTGGAAGACCTCATCAATAATACCTAGTGGTCTCCTCATCTAATAGTATTATGCCATATGATAATTTATAGACTAAGATGCTTGGCATCAACCCAGTCTTAAAAATAAAATTAAAAAAAAAAAAAAAAAGTCTTTCCCCTTCACCTTCATCTTCATCTTCATCATCCCTACCCTCTCACTCCACTAGCTACCACCACCATCATCCCCATCTTCAATGTCGGCAATGATAGCATAATTTATAAATAGAAAAACAATAAAAGTATGTAACTAATAAAAGCACACCAAAATAGTCATTAATTAAATACATACCCATCATTGTAATGAAATCCAGACAAATTAGCTGCGTCAGTTAAAGTTTTCCTCCACTTCTGAACCTTTTCTATGTCATATTTGAATTTTTCTTCTTGTTTAGCTAGTGCAATCCCATACTCTCCTTCTTGTTTACGTATTTCTGATGGGTCTACTTTGTAAAAAATTGGTAAAACCCGTTGGCCATTACTCCTACACTCAAAAATCTTGACAAGTTCTTTCAAGCACCAAGTAGAAGATGCAAAATTTTTAGAGAATACAACAATTGAAATTGTTGACGATTCAATAGCTTTAAGCAGTTCCATTGAAATTTCTTCTCCCTTCTGAAGGTCATTATCGATGAAGGTGTTAAAACCTTGGCCATACAAAGCATTATATAAATGGCCTGTAAAATTATTACGAGTATCTTCACCTCGAAAACTCAAGAAGACATCATAATTCCATCTATGGGTAGAAGAAGAAGAAGAGGCTCCTTCTTCAGTCAAGATAACCATTGGTATGATCTGTTGAGTGAAGATTGAGAAGATGGAAAAAGAAGGGCAGTAGGTAAGAAAGAACAAAGATGTGACGAAATTAACAGGAATGAGAAGAGATAAATGAACACTTGCAATTCGAGTGGAGGTTCACGGATGAGTTGAGAGCACCAAATTTGAAAGGTTTTGAGTACGTACGTTTGATTGGGAAATTGACGAAAGAATGATGATTTACAACAAGTGTACTAGAATTGAATCTCAGAGAGGAAAAATCAAACTGGAAATATGGAATTGATAGGGAAAAAGAGAAGTAGTGCTCACTACAATATGAAACAAGAAAGTATGGCTAATAGTGGCTCCTTTTCACAATATATATATATATATATATATATATATATATATTCTATTCAAAAGTTAGTGACTCCTTTTTTATTTTTAATAATAATAATAATATAGTGGCTATAAACTATAAAGGGTCAGTTGACTCGTGACTTAATGGTGCGTGGTTGAAATTTTACTTAGGCAAATGTTAACCAGCATCGGTGCAGTGCTAGTTAAAGACGTATTTTTTATTTAAAAAGTTACAAAAAAAATTATATAAATATATAAAAAAAAATAGTATAAAACTGCAAAAAAATATAAGACAAACAAAAAACTATAAGAAAAAAAAGTTGAAAAATTATGGTTAATTTTCCGCCGAGGGTGTCCCACACGACACGTTCTGCAATTTCCCACCGACGGTGTTCTACGCGTTATGCAATTTTCCACAAAGAGAGAAAGTGGGAATCTTTTTTTTTTTTTTTTTTTTTTTTTTTTCTGACAACGCGCATTCATGTGCAAACATCTTTATCACTGTGGCTTCTTAGTTCTGTCCTTGAGCTTAAAAAAAAAAAAAAAAGTTAGTACTCTACTACTCTCTCACGCAAATTTTTTTCTTTCGCTGAATTTTTTATTGTTTCTTATATAAACTTCCTGTACGTAACAGTATACTTCGCGTGTAGGTTGAAAAACGATGAAATGTGCCTGTAAAATACGCACATATATAAAAGTTAAAACAAAATTAACGCAAACCTGTTGCTGTCAAAGACTGAAACTCTGAAAGTGACAAACTACACATGTAAAAGATTAAAATAATCTTAAATTTAACGAAATACTCTCAAAGTCAAACACAAAGAATCAGCTTAACTTTTTTTTTATTATTTTAAAAAACAAAGCTACAATAACCAATATTTTCACAACAAGGTTCATATTTAAGGTTCATATTTTATATAACTTTTTTAGTTACCATTAACAGCTTGACACATAGTTTTTATTATCAAATTATTTTGAAAATTATTCTTTATTTTATTAAGGAAAAATATTAACGCCACAAACTATTTTATAAACTTTTTTACAAATTTCTATTGTGATATTAGTGGTGGGTCTATATGAGAACCCGTAAGAATATATTTATCAAAATCTCACATCAGTTGTTTATAAAAATGTTGTAAAATTGTTTGTGCCTTTAGCATTATTCTTTATTAAATTGTGAAGAAAAAAGTAAAGAAGAAGTTTACCTTCAATTAGTTTGAAGGAAAATTCTTTTAACTCACCACGTGATGATTAATAAAATCATCCACACATATTTTTAGTCATAGGACAAAATTTGATTACAAACTTTGTTAAACCACAATAGTAAGATGACATATGTCACTCTTATGTAGGAATGAAACCAAGATTTAGAGTTTCAAAGCACTTGTATCAGTGCTTGTAAAATAGAAAAAGTATCACATTTTAGTCAACCAAGTTCAAAATTCACTCATATCAGATTATGCAAAATTGGTTAAAAAAATACATTATTGCTACAATATTTATGTAAATTTACACTAGCAATATTAATATTATATTTATTTTTTATTCTTTTTTTATGTATGTCAAGGATGAAGGAAGAAAGTGGATGGTAATTGTTATTTGTGAAGAAAAAGAAACTACTAAAAAAATCAAGAAAATTTAATATTTTAAATAAATATAGTGTAAAATAGATAATCTGATATGATGTATTTTGAAAAGTGAATATGTAAAATTAAAAAAAAAAAAAAAAAAGTAGACTTTTATGTTAAAATAGATAGAAATTTTTCATGAACTAATGTGAATAGGAAACCAAAGTATGAAAAAAAAATCATAAAATTCAATTTTTTTAATACATTGCAATACACTAGTCTATTAAAAGAAGAAAATAAATGCTGCAATCAGTATAGTGTCACAAATTTCATTCTTAATATGAAAAAAAATAAAGAATTACATGAAATAATTTTATTTGTCATGGGCTACTTTTATAAGTCGGCTGGGCTAATTTTGTAAAGCTGATAGCTTTTAGGACTGAAAAAGAATAGTGACTGGACCAATCAAGCTCTCCTTCTTATTGATTTATTTAATAGTAATTATAATTAAAAAAAAAAAAAAAAAGAATGATGATCACTCGGTGAATTAAATTTAATAAGAAATTGATTAATTTTTCTAACACGGTATGACTCTACATGCAATAAAGATAAAGTAAGAAAGCAATGAAGAATTCGATCAATTTTTCTTACACGATAATAGCCATTTAATTGAACGTGTTGTAGGTTGGGATGACAAGTTGTATTTTTCATTGTATTTTTTGTGGAAGCTATTTGTTGACTCATGGCTTCAGTTGAATATGAAGGTGAATGGAATATCTTGCATAGCACTCACACTAAACTTGTCCATTATTGTCGGAGTCTCTTACCATTGAATATCCAGGTAAGTTCTTTTACCCTCCACTAATTTTTCAAATAATTAAGAGAAACTTATATTCACAATATTTTCACAACACTTTTATTACAAATTCTAATAGGTAGGCTATTACTAGTTGTTATTGGTGGTACAAAAAAAAAGTAATTTTAGTAGAAGTTTAAATTAAAACCAGTAACAATAAACTACCAATAATTTGTAATAAAATATTGTGTACGTAGCATTTCTCTTTAATAAATTCTATAAAAGTCTTGTAAATTAATTGATACTTACTAATGGAATATATTGGTGTAAGTGGTATATCCTCAAGTACAAACTACGAAGTCCTTGAAAGTTGGGCATAGTTCCGGATGCAACAGCTAGTATTTAGTAAATATTCTAAGCATTCTTTTAATAAAGAAAAAAAATTACACCTTCTATTATTTATAGCAAAAGGTATGTGTTTTAAAGAGAAAGTATGAAAGCAATGAAGAAATCGATCAATTTTTCTTACATGGTAGTATGGTACTTTTTCAATAAAGTGAATGTGGAACGACAAGTTCTATTTTTCATTACCGTTCAAGTGAGAAAGCAACAAAGATAGAGATAACTATGCATGCAAATTAAAGTTGTTTTCACATTTGTATGGAAATAATGGAATGGAATTTCAGATTTGTGGAAATTATTTGTTGACTCATGCAAAGTGCAAGGATGACAGGTCACAACATTTTTCTTTATAAAATGTTGGTTTTGCAGTGGGACTATTGTGAGTGTGAATTTTCTTTTTTCTTTTTTTTTTTACGTAAGAAAACTTAGGAGTTAGGACGAACAGAGAGAGAGAGGCCTATAATAAGAGAGGAATAAAAGTGCGACGTTTCTTCTGAACTGTTTCTTTGCACGCTTTGGTTTCTTTTCTATCAAAATCATCAATGCTTCAATTTTTTTTTTTTTTAAGGTAGGCCTTTAATCATTTGCTTTTTGACAAATGAAACCAAATACAAACTAAATTCAAATGTGATTTTCTTTTTGTCGGCCACTTGCGAATTTTGATTGTCCTTCAATCTTTACATTTGGAAAGTTTTACTACTTTCTCTTTTCTTTATGGTCAGGGTAAAATTTGATAATTTTTTTTTCTCTCATGAATATGAAATACATTTTCAAATCTCAAAAGGTTGTGTTATTTCTACCAACAAAAAAAAAATGTTACAATTTTATGAGGTTTTTACTATATAATGCTTACATAAAATTACTTGCATAAAAAAGAAAATTACAATAATTTCACCATTGCACAATATTATGATTCAATAATTAACATATTCTTTTGGCTACTTTTTATTAATTCTCTATATATCATCATATACTACTTTTTCTTTATAATCTTTTTTGACCATTTAAAGGCAAAGCCACGAGGGTAACAGGTCACAACATTTTATGTAGTCAATGTTTTTATGTAATTAAGGTTTATATAGGACCACTTTTTTCTATTTATTTTTTTGTTTTAGGGAATTCACATGGATCACTTGATAATTAAAAAAATAATGTTTACATGAGAGGTGGGAACAACAGCATTTTTAAGATATATCTCTATCATTGTAGCTTCTCTATTTTTTTCTTGAACTTTCCAAAAAAAGGTGAATACTCTCTCTCTCTCTCTCACAATTTTTGTTTTTCTTTCTTTTGCTGATTTTTTTTTATTGTTTCTTAACCCTTAAGTCAATGAAATTTTCTTTAAAAAAAAAAAGTTGATGAAATTTTATTTTATTTTATTTTTAATTCTATATAGTCTTTATACATTTTAGTGTTGTATTTTTTTAAATTTCCCTCACAAGTCTCCTCTTTCTCACTTATAATTTGTGATGATTTTAGTTTGGATTAATATTTAGTTATTTTGAAAGTCGAGATTTGAGTTTGGCCAAATTACCATTTTGGTCCTTCCATTTTGGGGTTATAATAAATTTAATCCCTACATTTTAGTAACAATCAATTGAGTTCACATTATTTTTAATTTGCCTTTAATCTGGTCTCTACCGTTAACTCACTAATAGAAAATACTTACGTGGCAAATAGTGTATATTATTGGCATGATTAAGCTAACATGTCTAAATTTTAAAGACCACATATGCGCTTAGATAGCAAAATCAAGCCACAACAACGTTTACAAATACTTTTTTATACCAAATTTAATCTTAATTTTTTTTTTAATTTTCTTACAATTTCATGACAGCCAAACGTATTTTTATTTTATTTTCTCAATTTTTCTTTTTAATTTTCTTGCATTTTCTTGGTAACTAGACAGTATACCCTGCAATTAGGTTCACCATACTATTGCAGTCTTCTTTAGGTTGGAGTGTTCTTCTTTATCTTCTTCGGATTTGTTTGTGTGGAGGGACTAGAGCGAAGGCTAAATAGCAAGTGAAGCTCTATTAGTGTGAGGGGTTTGATGGGTTTTGAGGTACAAAAGAATCCTTTCTACAAATCCAGCCGAGTTATAGAACACACCATTGTAATCTCGGTAAGGGTCAACACTCAAAACCCACAAGCTATTGTATGAATCACTGGTGATATAAGCAAAATCTCTTTCTCAGTTATTGGTGATACCGTAGCAATGCCTTACGAATGTGTACTGGAAAAAAGAAAAAAAAAAAGGAAAAAAAAGTGAATGTGTTGATCCTTTTTATTAGTAGGAAAGATTAAGATTTTAATAGTAGTTTTTGTTATTTTTGTTATTTGAATTTTTTTAATTATTAAAATAATGATGTGGCATTTTTAGTATCTAATTTAATTTTTATTTAAATGACCATGTAGGAATCAAGTGTGCCAAAAGTGTACATTGTTTGTCATGTAAGCATTTTTTATTTATAGTTAGGTTGAGACTAGAGACCAAATTGACCATAAGTTATAAATAGCAAGATCAAATTGGCTGTTATCAAAATGTAAAGACAAAAATATTATTTTAGCCTTTGAGTTTTATTCAAATAAAATCTATATGGTTAATTGGTTATAATATTTGATGGAGAATTGAAAAAATTGTAAAAATTTTTTAATTCTAGATAAATTTTTTTTTAAAAAATGGTATATTATTATGTGCTCTAAAGAGTACGTTAGTAAAATTCATAATAATAATATTTTTTTTGATGAATTATAATAATAATAATAATATTATAGTGTCCACAGTTGGAGACATTTTTATCAACAATGCAGTCATAAAGTGTCAGTTGACTCATAACTTACCTCAATGACACAGAAGACTTACCACAATACTATAGTCAATAAAAGTGGTGATCCCTCTTCCACGAAGTTTCCTCGATGCCATTTTCCACCAAGGGTGTCCCACACGTTCTGCATTTTCCTCAAAGAGAGAGCCATGTGCGAACATCATTATCATTGTAGCTTCTATGTTCTCTCCTTCAGCCTTTTATATATATATATATATATATATATATACACACACATATAAAAAGTTGTAAATGCCCCATTCTGAAATGAAAAGGGACATAAAAAGAATTTGTAAAAGAAACGAGGAGTTGAAGAGTGACTCAGTAAAGTCAGAACCACACAATAGAAAGTGTAAATGCCCAATTCTGAAATGAAACAAGGAGTTTTTTGGCCTGAAAAAGTTGAGGAATTTGAAAAACTAACCCCTCTAAAAAATCTAGATTGTGAAACTGTTACTCATGACAATAGAAAGGAAACAGAGCAACATAATGAGGTGGTAGGGATTTCTGATGTTTTAGCAGTTGAATCTCAGAGGATTTGCATAATAGGCGGTTCTTTAAACGTCAAGTGCGTTCACAGATTGTTCTTAATAGTCATGTGATTGATAAAAAGTACTTGAAAAACACACTGATTCATCCTCATTACCATCGGCAATGAACATGTGATATAGCCACCAAAGCATGAGGGGAAACAATTGCAACTCCAAAATAGTGAAGGTGTTGACAAATCATGATCCCAAAGCTTTAAATCCTTTTCAGTCACTATATGATATCTCTTTTCTTCCCTCTTCTTTGCTCCATTTTTATTTTATTTTTTTGGATTAAAGCGAGATCTCTAATCTAATAGTTTGCAACACCATCAAAGAGGGGCGCAAAAAAAGTCAGAATTATATGTTCTTTCAAGAAATCGCCAAAAGCATAAACGGTTGATGCACGTCATGAATTAAATTCACCAACATTATAGCAGTACTTCATCTATGCCTACGACCAAAAAAAAAAAAAAAATTATGCCAAAGGAAACAACACGATCATGGTCTCATTTCTATCACATTTACATAGCAAAATACAATTATTATCACCAATGATATCACTTCTTATACAGAAGTGACACAAGGCTTTCCGTGAATGTACTAACAATTGAAACAATTGCAGTGTCATTTGAAAGACTTGTTGCAATAATATATTTTTATTTTTATTTCACCATCGTTGGATTCTTCCTTGACTTTCTTGCCAAGTAGAAGTTCACCATCATTAGAAATACATGATCATAACCATTGTTGTTGTTGTTGTTGATGAGGTTCGCTTGTTTAGGACAATACTTTCGGCGGAAGAGAGAAATTCAGTTCTAGGCGTAAAGAGTATAGAGCAAAGAGTTAAGTAAAGACCCTAATCTATTGGGCTTGGGCTTATTGATGTTTTTAAGTTCACCAGCTTTTTCGGGCCTCTGAAACACTAAACGATGAGAAAGTTGAACCTGTAAAAATAAGAACAGTAACACTAATAATGAAGACAATTAGACAAATGTGTCCAACTCTATACCCAAATTCATATTATAGTTAATTGACACTTTTGTGATTGGTGTACCCAATTTTTTTTTTTTTTTTTTACATTAGAATCTAGCATCAACTATAAAGGAAATTGTACATCTTTTATGGCCCTGGCCTCGAGGACCTGCCAATGGACTAGAATGAAACTTGCATCTAGGTGGAGTGGGTTAGTACTATATTCAACAACTTAGAATTTAACATGCTTCTTCACTTGCTTTACAGCCTCGCTTTTGCCCAATGAAATTGTGTCCGGTCATAGCTACATTATTCTAATCACAGAGACCAGTTTTTTTTTTTTTTTTTGACATGGGGTCAAAGACTAGTTTCTAGTTTTTACTATGCTGATCTTAGACCTTTTGGATGTTGTTCTAATAAAAGAGTTTGTAGTTTAATTGGTACTTTCTCGTGCACAAAGTGCTCGGGGTCTAGAGGAGGGAGAGAGGAAATGGTTTAATCTGCAAGATTAGCAGCATATTTGTTACTATATAAAAAAAAAATGATGTTTCTAATCCAAGTTGATATAATCTCTTTCCTTGGTACCAAAACAAACTTAACTAACCCAAAAACAAAAAAGTTGATGCTAACCTCCTATAATATTGATTTTGATTAGTTATCTACTTTAAAAGTAGGAAGAAATATGGTCATGTGAGGAATGAGTTTTGAAACTTCGGTGGAGTATGTATCTTATGCCTTGGTGCAATCAATATAAAGTGATGCAAATTATGAAGTGATCACAAAGCTTTATGTCATTTTCAAAGACTATGTATCCGTTTGGATACAGATTAAAGTTGGCTACGTTTTGCGTTTTCACATTTTCCTCCTTTTTTTTTTGTCTTTTTTGCTGCACGCTCAAGGGGGACAAATTCTACTGTTCATGAACAGTAGCATGAACAGTAGCAGTATTTTGTTGACTTTTCAATTTTTTATCACATCTGCGGGTCCCGGGTACTGTTCATGTGACTCACAAACTTCACTTTTCAGCAATTTTTTAATTAAAAATGGGTCTCACAGTACTATTCACATATTTAAAAATTATTTTGTTACAGTATTTTTAGTTTTTAGCAATAAGTCTTATCCAAACGGGCCCTATATATGTTATCTCAATTTTTCTCTCAGGAGAATGAGAAAATGCAAACTCATGAGAAGAGATATAGCTAAAATTGCGTAGCAGATGTAATGCAGCCACTAGAAAGATATATATCATTTTGATTAAGGAACCAAGCACAAGACCTTCACTGGGCTTATGCTCACCACATAAGAACTTCCACATCCCATTTTCAACATTCTCATCATAGGGTTTCTTTTCTGCTCTCCTCTTTGCTCCATTTTTATTTTATTTTTTGGATTGAAGTAAGATCTCTAAATATTTTGTAACATCATTAGTGAGGCAAACAGAAAGTTTAAATTAAAATGTTATATTTTCTTTCATGAAATCGCCACAAGCATAAAGGGTTAATATACATCTGAATTAAATCCACCTACATCATATCAGTAGACTTATGCCTACTAAAAAAAAAAATGATACCAAAGGAAACAACATGATAATGGTCTCATTTGCATCCCACTTACCTAACAAAATACAATGATTATCACTAATGATTCCATTTCTTATCCGGATAGCTGGTTGCTCCATCAAGTAACACAAGTCTTTCCTTGAATGTAGTCACCATGTGTAACATATCGTAGGATACCAAGATCCTTCCCCTATAAAGTTTCAGGGTCAAGTGAAACAATTGCAGTGTCATTTGAAATAATCATAGACTCATTGCAATAATGTATTTTAGTTTCATCATCACTGGATTCTTCCTTGACTTTCTTGTCAAGTGGAAGTTCACCATGCCCAGTGCAACCATAGAAACTTATATCAACATTTTCAAACCGGATAGAAAAAAGTTTATTCCAAGATTCATGTACACCATAATCCCTCATTTCCCAAATAAAGCATTGCGAGACTGACAGTTCGCCGTTGTCATTTTTGGGGTATCCATATGTTATGAAAGCCAAATTTCCCTTGAACACGAATAGACTTTGCTCATGCAATTTATCTCCATCAGGCATTATTGGCATCAAATGACAAAATCATATTTTGATCTAGGAATCCCCTTCCCTTTCACATTCAGCCAACCAATGCAAAGCCCCACTAACAAATTGAGCAAATGAAAACAAGTCGATATTAGAGGCCATAACTTGAAAGGAATTTCCATGAATTCCTAAACCCGTGAAAAACAAAAATAGAGAAAAATAAACGCCAAAGAAAAATAATCACACGCACAAGACAGTATTTACATGGTTTGGCAATTTGCCTACGTCCACGAAGTTGTAGGGATTTCACTATTATCAAGGAAAAATACAAAGTGTGGCTACAGTCTTTTTCTCTCTCACGCACAATGACAACAACAAACCCTAATCACCAAAAAACAGCGTTTTCTACATCTTGCGCACAAGATTCACAATGGGCTACAAAATGGGCCAAAAAATTTTTCCAGGGGCAATGCCCCCGGACCCCCAAGAGACTTGTCCATGAGCACTTTGACTTGAGTTTTGTCAACCCAAGCCTCCGCTCCATGGACTAAGCCTCAAAAAATCTCCTATTAAAAACCACACAGCATTATTCGAGTTGAGTCTAGTCGTCAACCAAATCAAACATAATTAGGCTCCACAAAGCCCAACAAATGTCCCACTTAGAGACTAGTTCAATCACCAACATTAGCCATTATCTTCCAAAAACAATCCCTGCAATTCATCCTCCTGTCCTTAAGCTAGAAGGCCAACTGAAACTGCACATGGCTTCAGCTTCTCAATAGTGACACCTTTAGTTAACATGTCTGACGGGTTCTTAGATCCACAAATCTTCTCAAGTATTACCAGCTTATCTTCAACAAGGTACCGGATAAAATGGTATTTTGTCTGTATATGCTACGACTTTGAATGAAAAACTGAATTTTTAGTAAGAAAAATTGCATTATGACTATCACTATGTAGAGTGCCCATCTCTTGCTTCTTACCCAATTCATTTAAAAAGCCATGTAGCCAAATCATCTCCTTTCCAACTTCAGTTGCTGCAACATATTTAGCTTCTATAGTAGACAAAGTAACAATCTTTTGCAAATTTGAGGCCCAAGATATAGTTGTACCACCCAGAGTAAATACAAACTCAATAGTACTCTTTCTACTATCAATATCACCAGCAAAATCAGCATCTACATAACCCTACAATTTTAAACTTGCATTTGTGAAGCAAAGACATGTATCTAATGAACTCCTCAGATATCTCAGAATCCACTTAGCTGCCTCCCAATGTTGCTTTCCTGGCCTACTCATCTCTCAACTCCCACTGCATGTGCAATGTCTGGCCTTGTACACACCGTAACATACATCAAGCTGCCGATAACTGAGGCATAGGGCACCTTGCTCATATAGTCTTTTTCTTTTTCTCTCTTCGATGACTGTTCTTTGCTTAATTTGAAATGACTACCCAAGGGTGTGCACACTAGTTTAGCTTCATTCATGTTGAATCTGTTGAGAACTTTCTTCACATATTCTAACTATAAAAGCTTTAATGTACCATTAGCCTTGTCTTTGATGATTCTCATACCAAAGATTTGCTTTACAGCTCCCAAATCCTTCATTGCAAATTATTTTGACAATTGCTTCTTCAGATTATCAATCTCCTCAATGCTAGACCCTGCAATGAGCATATCATCCACATACAACAGTAAAATGATGTAAGAATTGTAAAAAAACTTAACATAGCAACAGTGATTAGCTTTACATCTTTAAACCCAATTCTATGCATAAAATTGTCAAACTTCTTGTACTACTGTCTAGGAGCTTGTTTTAGGCCATACAAGCTTTTTCTCAGTTTGCAGACTAGATTCTCTTATCCCTGAACAATGAACCCTTCTGGTTGAATTATGTAAATATCTTCCTCCAAGTCACTATGAAGGAATGCTGTCTTCACATCTAATTGCTCAAGATGTAAAGTTTATGCACCCACTATTCCCAGTACCAGTCTAATTGTTGACATCTTCACAACTGGAGAGAATATCTCTGTGTAATTAATGCCCTTCTTCTGCTGGAACCCTTTAACAACAAATCTAGCCTTGTAACGTTTGCTACCATCATGCTCATTCTTTATTCTGTATACCCACTTGTTGTGCAAAGCCTTCTTTCCTATTGGCAATTCAATTAATTCCCATGTCTGATTCCCCAATACGGAATCCATCTCATCCTTCATGGCTAGCTCCTACTTGCTTGAATTCTCATCTTGCAAGGCTTTATTATAACATTCTGGCTCACCACCATCAGTCAACATGAGATAATTCAGAGCGAGTGAATAATGTTGTGGAGATCTAATGGTCCTAGAAGATCTGCGGACTTCAGCTACAGGTGTACTCTGATCTACCTGTGAATCTACATTCTCCTTATCTTCTTCATCCATTTTCTAGACAGCATTTTCAGTCAAATCATTTAAGTCGACAAACTCAGAATTATTTTGATCTATCTTTGTAACATCTGACACTACAGTTGACCTGTCCTTATACATAACGTGTTCATTAAAAATCACGTCAGCTACAGGTGTACTCTGATCTACCTGCGAATCTACATTCTCCTTATCTTCTTCATCCATTTTCTAGACAGTATTTTCAGTCAAATCATTTAAGTTGACAAACTCAGAATTATTTTGATCTATCTCTGTAACATCTGGCACTACAGTTGACCTGTCCTCATACATAACATGTTCATTAAAAATCACATTTCTACAATTGATGATTTTCTTGTTTTGTTCATCCCAAAACCTATAGCCAAATTTCTCATCACCATAGCCAATGAAAAAATGTATTTTAAACATCAAGTTTACTACGAGCATTAGAATCAATATGAACATAAGAAACACAACAAAAAACTTTTAAGTGGGAAAACTTTACTTCTTTACCACTCTAAACCTTCTTAGGAAGTCTGAACTCCATAGGAACTGATGGTCCTTGATTTATCAGGTAAGCTGCAGTGCTAACAGCATCAGCCCAAAAAGTTTTTGGTAGTCCAGCATGCAGCCTCATACTCCTAGCATGCTCATTGAGATTTCTGTTCATGCGCTCAGCCACACCATTTTGCTGTGGTATTCCAGGAATGGTCTTCTCCATCCTAATTCCTTGTGCAGCACAATATTCACTGAACCCTCCATCTATGTACTCTCCTCTATTATCTGACCTCAAACATTTTACTTTCAAACTTGTTTTTGTCTCAACCATAGCCTTCCACTTCTTAAAAGTTTCAAATACATCAGATTTATTTTCTAGAAAATAAACTCATACCTTTCTGCTTAAGTCATCAATGAAAGTGATGTAGTACCTTTAACCTCTGAGAAATGCAACTAGAGAAGGCCCTCATAAATCAGTGTATACTAACTCCAATTTTTCAGCCTTCGATGTCCTACTAGTTTTCAAGAAGCTCACCATTTTCTACTTTCCTAAGATGCAGCTTTCACACATGTCAAAATCAACAGACTTCAATTTTGGTAATTTCCCTTTTGACAGTAGCATCTTCATCCTTTTCTCACTCATGTGACCAAGTCTGTAGTGTCGTAGGGTTGTATCAGTGCTTGCTTCAGCAACTGCAATTATGTCTCTTAGACTTGAGGTCATGTATAAAGTACCAGTCTTCTTTCCACGAGCCAATACTTTGGCTCCCTTTTTAACCTTCCAAGTACCACCAACAAATAGTATTGCATGCCCTTCATCATCAAGTTGTCCAACAAAAATCAGATTCCTCCTCAGGTCAGGAATATGTCGAACCTTTTCCTGTAACCAAACAGACCCATTGGGCAACAATATCTGAACGTCTCCCATACCCACAACATCCAAGACTAAACCATCAGCTAAGTACACCTTACCAAAATCACCTGCAACATAATTCTGTATGATTTCTCGGTGTGGAGTGGGATGAAACGAAGCTCCTGAGTCCAGGACCCAATCATCAAATGGACTATCTACTACAAGAAGTAATGCATTATGTACCTCTTCTATTACAGCATTAGTAGAATCATCTTCATACTTCTTCTTAGGATTTTTGCATTGCCTCCTAAAGTGACCTATTTTCCCACAGTTATAGCATTCTACTTGTTGGCCAGATCTAGATTTACTTTTGTTCCAATTAGAATTTCTGAATGTTGATATGCCCCGGTTTGAATTTCTATCATTACCTCTGCCTCTTGTCTCAAGGTTTAAGGAAGAACCAGATCCTGAGGTTTCACTTACATCTCTTCTACAAACCTTCTCAGCCAGAATTAAATCCTATATGTCATTGTACTTCAGCTTTTCTTTTCCTGTAGAATTACTTACTGTCATCCTCATTTCCTCCCAACTGTTTGGCAAAGAAGCCAAAACGATTAATGCACGGATCTCATCATCAAAATCAATTTCTATAGACAACAATTGATTTTTGATAGTATTGAATTCATTTTGATGTTGTGCTACTGATGTGTTCTCTGCCATCTTCAGATTGAATAATTTCTTCATCAAATGAACCTTGTTGTTTGTTGACGACTTTTCATACATACCAGACAAAGCCTTCATCAGATTTACTGTGGTCTTCTCCTTTACAACATTGTGTGCAATAGACTTAGACAGCATTAACCTAATAACTCCCAGTACATGTCTGTCAAGAAGAGCCCACTCCTTATCCTTCATAGTCGCAGGTTTTGTCCCCAAAAAAGGTAGATGCAATTTTCTCTCATAGAGATAATCTTCAATCTGCATCCTCCAATACGCGAAATCTGTGCCATCGAACTTTTTTATTCCAGACTAAGCCTTAGAAAATCTCTCATTAAAAACCACTCAACATTATTCAAGGCGGGTCTGGTTGTCAATTGGATCAAACATAACTAGGCTTCATAAAGCCCAACAAATAACAAATCATACTTTGATCTTAATGAGATTTCAACCTTTCTCCATGAGTCTGAGCTTAATGTGTAAACCTCAGCCACAACTAGAGCACTCCAAAGCTTTACAACGTTGTAGTCATTTGTCTTGGATTGATAAGCAAATCTGGTAGAAACCCAAATTTCTTGGTCGCTAGAAAAATAGTTGCTTAAATACGAATCTGGAAATATCTTAAATTTTCTAAACTCTATGCTAATGGGTGTCCTTAAGGCAATAGTTAACAATTCATTTAAAAAAAAAAAAATTGACTCCACTTTAATGAAAAATGTAAAAAGCTGTTAAAATATTAATTGTTCTTTTTTTCTTTTCTCATAAAAATTTTCTTTAAATGGATTATTAACCATTGTCTTAAGATCATCCATTAGCATTTCCCATTTTCTAATACTGGGGATCTGCATCATCAATATTGGAAGGATTTGCATGCTGTATGAGACACACTAAACTAGTGCATGAACTGACCATTTCAGACATGTTTAAATCAAAAGCAGAGGGAACTAAATACTCAAAAACCCAATCCAACATGCGGTCACAACAAAGAACCTTATAGACTTTTGGTATCTTAAAAGAATTATATTGAATATACAAGTTTGTATGAGAGAAGCATGATCATGATCATGATCATGATCATTGTTGTTATTAAGGTGGGTAGAAATGAAATTAGGAGTAATGATTGAGGAGTCCCAGGTTTTGCAAACACACTTGAATCTTAGGAGTAACCTGACTAGTAGCCTTGACAAAATGTTAATTACGATGTTGTCTGGGAGATGATTCTTCCATGGTTGGAGGATCAAAGGTTGTGGATGAGAATCTCTTGTTTGGTGCATGTTTTCGGCGGAACAAAGATTTCAATTTTTGGCAAAAAGAGTAAAGTAAAGACATTTTAACTAATCTATTGAGTTGGGTTGGTTGGGCTTATTGATGTGGTTAATTGATAAGCTGATTGATGGGTTGGTTCATTTGATTTTGTTTTAATGATATCATTGTGCAACTTTGTAGATGGCCCCGTTTCATATGGTAGTTTAACAACGTACTTTCAGTTTTTAAATAATATTAGTCCCAGACCCACATGTTACACGTGATAATTTTTAAGTAAAATATTATTTTAGTCTCTAAACTTTGTAAAGAAATTCTTGAAAAAAAATAGTTTTATCAAATTTTTTATAATCTTGTTTATAATGTTTCTTATTATTATCATATATTTATTGGTTGATGATTTGCATGACATAGACATTAAATAAGAGAGAGAATTGTTCATTATATTTTTTTAAGTCATGTTATATATACATATGTACATATCTATATATATATAAGGTTAAATGAAATGTCCAGAAATGAGATTATAAAATTTTCCAACTTTATTTCGAATATAATTTCCAAATTACTAAAGGACATCTCATTTTTAGTTATCATAGGAAATATAATTTCCCTAGTTAGAGTTTGATTAGTTTTAAGTTTCAATTTTGTATTATTATATTTAATTGTTGACTATTGATTAAATTAAGTGAATGTAATGGTTGATTTTATTACACTATAAAGTTTTCAATGTCCTCTGTATAGTCATTAATTCTATTTTATTTCTTACTCCTCTTAGCCACTTTATTATTTTCCAAATAATGGTTACTATTGAAGTTTGATTTCATTTCATTTTTTCTTGATTACTTTGTATGTTCCCTCGCTAGTTGTAGTTTTTATGGTTATCAATAAAAAATAGATATCATGTATGACTTAAATAGTTATAGATATAGTTACGTTAGTGGTATATTAAAGGTTTTTTTTTTTTTTTTTCCTTTTGAATTTTCAAGGAAATATGAAAGACATTTCTCTAGTTTGGTCTCAATCAATTAAGACATCTATAATATCTTCTTCTTTTTTGTTTTAAAAAAAAAAAACATCTATAATATCTTAACAGATGTAATAATGAGCATTAAATTTTTTTAATGTGTGAAGCGGTTAGGTTAGTGGTATGTCAAAGTTAAAAGAATAAATAATTAAAAATTCCAAGGAAATGTAAAAGGCCTTTCTTTGAAAAAAGAAAGAAATGGGAGCTTTTTGAATTGTAGAAATATGATTGTTTTAATTATCTTGTTTATAGACTTTTTTTTTTTTTTTGAGGGGGTTGTTTATAGACTTCATAATTAAATTATAATCACCTAAATTATAGTAGACCACACAAGATAAATATGTATAGATGGTTTTTTTTTTTTTTTTGGTTATTCATGAATCATTATTTCATTGTTTACTTATAAATATCTAAATTAAAGTTTTTTTTTTAAAAATCTAAATTAAAATAGATGAATATGTAGTGGTAAAATTATATGAAAAGTTAAAACTACCCAAGATGAATGCTTAACGACTGGTAGATATGTGTTTTTTGAAGACTAAAAGTTTGCTTGATTGCTTTACCTGGAACTATATAACTATCCAAATATTGCTACTAATGGATCCATCATTTGCAAATTATAAAGTTTGTTGGCCTTACATGAACCTCCTGTTTTGTGACGATCTCTTTTTTTTTTTTTTTTTTTTTTTTAAATTCTTTTTGCCGAAACAACTTAAGAATATTAAAACTTAAGTTATCACATGTGGTTGTAAAACACATCAGTGATATGAAAAATAGAAAGGTTTAAATTTTTTTTTTAAATTTTCAATAGACTGTAATATAAAACTTTTTTTTTCCTCAATATTTTATGTAACTTTTCCCATAAGATCAATATTGTTGATATCCTTTAAAGATGATACATAATATTTTTGAGAAGAAGAAGTAGACACTATGCTAACACATAATATAAAATTATTAAGTTTGCGTGATTTAAATTTGTGGCAAAAAAAATTTAATATACCTATGATAAAGATTTTTATCTAAATGATATATAGTAGTCCATATTTTTTTAGTCTTGATTCAAAAAGTCCATTCTCAATAGCCTTATAAGACTACAAATTACTCAATCTAAAGGCCTAGACACATTCAAAGAGTGCTATATAAATTATAAATTATATGACCCTTTATCACACAAATATTTTGATTCTCCTAATGTATGGTAAAGGAAGGCAAGTGTGTGTGTCTAACCATTTTCTTGATTTGTGTTGCATAAATATGGAGGATGTGACTGAATTTAAATGTTGAATAAAATAATATAAGAAAAAAAAAAGAGTTAAAATAAAATATATAACAATAAATATCAAATTATCCAAGTCATTCTATGTAATATAATAACATTATATTATTATATACTATATGTATAATGTAGTAGGATAATATTTAATAATCAAAGAGAATAAAAAAGATACCAACTTAAAACACAAAACTAAATCGCATCAACTCAAAGTAGAATTCTAATTAACACAAAAATTCATCAACCTAATTATGGATGCAATAAAAAAAATGAAAAACAAATTGAGAGAGAGAGAGAGAGAGAGAGAGAGAGAGAGAGAGGGAAGTAACCTTTTTGTGTGAGAAAACTATGCTTAGAATGAAAAAAAAATGTCAAATTTATAATAAAATGTTGAGAATAAGAAGAGTAAAAAAAAGGTAGATAAAAGGGTAGAGAATGAATGATTTTAAGGTAGAAAGTAGTGGAGAGATGAAGAGGTAAAAATGAGGAAGAGTTTTGGAAAATTAATGATAAAAATAATAGTTAAAAGATATTTTAATTTTTAGATAATGGAGTTTTTAAGTCACATTATTAAATGAGAAAATGTTTTAAAAAATATTTAGGAAAACTTAGAAATAAAAAAAGATAATAATGTGACTGCTGAGGTGGCTCAACCGGAGTGTAGTAACAATAAATGTTATACTTCAGCTTTTAGATATATATAGAATATATATTACATGTATTTTCACACATATTTTTACCCACACATATTTCCAAAAAATACAAATAACGTTACTAGAACTACGTTAACAAACGGCCCTATTTAACATGTCTTGACTCAATACTTGTGGTGTTCTTTTCTTTTAATTGATTAATCTGCTTGGCAAGTATTACCTAATCAGTTTGGTGTTTTATACAATTAGGAAGTTTGACATTAAATACGTTTTTTGTGCATCTCCATGAAGATAATGTTACTCTTTCATTGATCTCTCTTTGAAGATTTATAACTTCTAGTATACTTGGAGAGAATGGATGTGAGATAGCCGAGATGCCTAAATTTGGTAAATTTTGATAATTCTAAATTCAAAAACTTTTTTATATTAAAAAAATATTTCTTAAAAAAAAAAAAACTTAAAATAAGGGGAGAAGAAAATTTTGAACTTCAGTTCTCCTTTATAAGGGAACTAGATAGTGTTATTGAGCCATAAGGCTCTTGATTGAATTCCCAACACTTAATGTTAAATTGTTAATATTAAAAAAAATAAATTAAAATGTAAAATGGAGGACAAAATGGGTGGATGGGAAGCTCACAAGTTGGTGTGCATATCATGTGTTATGGATCAATCTTGAATGTTCTCCATGTATATAAATTCATTAAATTGCAATGAAATGGAAGACTAGGCTCATATACAGATGGTTTTTTCTTTGTTTTGTGAGCTAATCTTCACATTCAAATCATACTCTTTTATCCAAAAAAATTACTAAATAAATCATCCTCAAGAATAGTAACTCCACTTAAAAAAAAAAAAAACCTATCAAATTGCCACCATTATGTGCCCAATTCATTTCATTTCCCAAGATTTGGTTAATTTGTGTACAGAAAACTACGGATTGTCTATATTTTTACATAATTGTTTTGAACATTGTGCTTTTCTTAAATCCTCATATTTAGTGCCCTAGATAAAATTAATCCAAACATTGCTGCATCTTTTGAATCCTCGTTTGAAGTTAACACCATCACTTATCCTGGTGTCATTTTCTCCATTTGCACAATGTCTCACCTCCATAGCCTCTTTACAAATTCTACATGCATAAAAGAAAATTGGGGCCCTAGATGGATTTGAGTCTAGAATGGCACTGGATTTGAGAGGTGTTGGGTCCATTAATCATGCCCATGCCCACTCAATGTATAATTTAGGTCCCATTAAAAATAAAAAAAATATATAAAAAAACATATAATTTAGGTCATATAGACATATCACGAAAAGAGAGAGAGAGGAATCCATACCTTCAATGAAGAAAAACTGTGATATGGAAATAAATGTGTACTTTGTGGGGAAGTTTATGAATCTAAGTCCTAACTCCACGCCCAAATTCAGAACAAAGTTAAGTGTCACCTTACTATTGGTGCATTCAATTTTCTTTTTCCATTGAGTTCATGTGTGGGTCCCACATGTAAATGCTAAAATCTAATGACAAAATGACATTCAAGTAAGTTATGAAATTGGGTATGAGTTTAGGTGTGGTTGTAGATGAAATTGTTTAGGTGTGTTTTTTGTTCAACCTAATACAAGAGAGGAGGTTGAATATGTAGCATAGGGTATGTAGGCCCCATAGTAGACTAATTAGAGAGGCAAATATCCTTTATTAAGGCTAAAACCATAGATACAATGATGGTCCTTGATTTTAGATTATTCAAAGGTGAATATGTATGGAAAATATATTATACACTAACATTTCTCCTCAAACAAGAGGCATTGAACATTTTATTTGGAATTTGAAAAGAATATCTCAATATATTATACACCAACCGACCCAATAAATAGAAAATGCCACAACAGAACATAATTGTTGGTAGTGTCTCAAATACCGCTAAGATGTAAGGGCAATTGAAAACCAATATGTGCAATAATAAATGTGATATAATGAACCAATGTGTGCCTTATTTCGTTAATGGTCATCATGTAATTTCTTAAGTAAATGGTGATTCAAAATGAAAGAAGACATTTACAAAATTGATGTGGAAGGTAAACAAGAGTGATAAAGGTGATGTTGCAGAATATCTTGAAAGGTTGGGGACTTTGTGCAATTAAGAAGAAACTTAAGTACTATATTTCAAATAAAGATTTAAGTTTCCAGCCCATGACGCCTCATGCTTTTCCCTTTCACACCATCAGCCTTATTTCTTGGCACCACCTACTTCTTGTACAACAAACATTGCCACCATATGACACCTCCTCCTTAACATGCCACATCCTCCTTTTTCATGTAACCAGCCACAAATTGTGTCTTGGCTTCCATGTTTCGGGCAAAAACATAGTTTGTGCCAAAATATGAGAGAGCTAAAAATAAAAAGAGAAAGAAACTTTGGTGCAAGACTAACCTATTCTACCTAAACCGATTCTACCTTCAACTTTATGTAAGTTGTGATTTCATGCACTGATTTTTATTTGGCTGTGAATATTTCTTGCTATTTGATTCAATTGAATTCCATGGCCAAGTGTTCTTGATGTTAATTCATGAATAAAGTGGCTGCAAGTTCATGTTGTAGAGACATTATGCAACTTTATCTAGTCAAGAATCAAAAACACTAAATCTGTTGTTGAATTAAGTTACACTTAATTCAACGGTGAAAACAACGGTGGGACAACAATGTTTAGCCTGAATTGATATTCCGGCACACCCAAAATTCATATGCCCACTTTGAAGCCTTCAATCAGCATCTCTACCCCTATGCCAAAAACATCATACCCAGCCACCATCCCACAAGTAGTTGCCATTTCAACTTTTCCACCCTCTGCCACAAGGTACTGCTAAGCTATGTAGAGAATATACATAAACCAGTTAAGGACCTCTTGTGACTGGCTCCATTACTCTCTTCTATCCGATACATTTATTCATCAATCATAAACATAAGAATATACATTCATCTCAGTCATCAACAATAACAATTTTAAAGGACAATATATAACGGAATAAAGATGATATATACTTTATTCTAGAAATATAAGAATAAACAATGCAATTTTTGTATAATTTGGTACTATCTCATAAAATTCTCTCTCACTTTGAACAAAGAGCCTTCCGCTTACTTTTTATTTTTATTTTTTATTTTGATAATCTTCAATGACATTACTCAAAAAGAAAGGGGTACAAGATGACTATCTGCTAAACATACAGACTTATAAAGAGCTGATGGTAGTTTGTCATTATTTAAACTTAAAGACATGCTAGAGTTCAAGGATAATTTAGCTGCAGCATGGGCAGCAGAATTTCCTGATCTTCTAATCCAAGAAAAGGAAAACCTATTGAAAGATTCAACTAAAGTACTGATATTCCTAATGACATTGCTAATAGTCCAATCAGAAGGTAAATTAGAAGACAGAGGATCAATGCATTCCTTGGAGTCACTTTCAAAGATAACCTGGAACCATCCTTCAAGGGAAGCATTTTGAACAACCACATGAGAGTTCACCATAACAACCATGCCAGTGGAGTTTCTTGCAACAGCTGCAATTGCAGTGGAGGATGTAGCTGTGGCAGCATCAGAGTTCATCTCGATCCAACCATGGGGAGGCGGCGTCCAGCATAGGTTATGAAGCTATTTGGGATTTTGAAGGTCGGCAGTGAGAGAAGGGAAAACTCTTGTGCTCTTTCCTAGATTCTCTTGCTAGACTTTTGATTGCAAGGTTGGTCCCCATTGTGTAGAGCATCGTTCCTGAGACCCCATAATTCATCAATAACAGAGATCATCGTTAAGTTTATAAAGGATTGCTTAATATCAAGATTGGGAGATGGTAAAGGTGATAACACAAGTTTTACGATGAATCTAAAATAAATTGAGGGTGTAAAAAGTGGCACGTCAATTAAAATTTACAGCACTTGACTCTGGGAAACTCAATTGTTGTTAGACAATAAACACTAAGTTAACTCATCAAACCCATCTTATTTGAATATTTCAAAATCTCAATCTCTCTCCTCCATTGCCATGCTTTGCTCTCTCTCAAGTCTCAACCTTGCCGTTGCGGTGTTGCCACTGCCACAATCACCACCGTGTGCCAAGTCTCAACGTTTGGTTGCTTGGAAAAAGAAAGAAAATAAATTATTATACAGCTAATTTTTTTGTCATGATGTATGGAGTGCATCAATAGAACAATGATAGAAAAATGGAATGGAGCACACTGACAGACATAGATAGAAATGGGGTAAGAACTATGACATTAATGTTGGTTCCCATAACAAAAGTGATGCTAAACCTGATATTTTCAATAGAAGACCTAAACTGCAGATGTGTAATGCAGCCCAAGAGTCCATAGAGCACCTATTCTTAAAGTGCCTAGTGACTCAGAATTTGTGGTCATCCCCAATGACCTTTTAGAATTGAAGAGCTCAACTTGTCATCTATGGAGGAATGGATCCGAATAGTGTTCAATTCAAAAAGCTCCATGAAGGTCCCACTAGAAGAGGTAATATATTTATCAATGTGTGCTAACATATGTTGTGATGTGATCTGGATGCAAGGGAATAGACAGACGGTATGTAGGACTATGACTGATCCAATGCGGGGAGCACATCTCAAACTACAAAAACTCATTTGCAAGCCTGGGAATTTACTACTGAGGTACAAAGGTACTAGAACATGAACACCTCTTCCTCCCCCTTTTGTCAAAGTTCATTTTGATGCAGCATTAACAAACAACCAAACATGTATTGCAACAGATGGCCATGATCATAAGAATGAGATTATTTGTTTTGTATCAAGCTAATAAGGATGGATGGATGGTCCTCTTATAGCAGAAGCAAGAGCAGCACTCAATTCTTTGTTTTAGAAAGCTTTTGATGGAGGGAAATGAACTAAATGAAATTCAACGAATCCAAAGTTCTCTATGCAGATCTCACTAGTCCATAGAACCACTAATAGTGGATACTAGCTTAGCATCAACTTCATGCTATTGTTGGCAAGCTTTACATGTGGTTAGAAAGTGTAATTCCTAAACCCACCCTATAGCTCATTGGACTCTGCTTTGTAACATTGAGGAAATTATTCCCATAACTAAACTAATACCCTATTGGCTTCCTTTTAATTATTCAACTCTTTGGATATTTTCTTTGCTAATAAAATGTTGCTTCCTATTGTATAATTGTCTCCCAATGTCGTGGTGTCTTCTTCAGTTGCTATAGAGCTTGTTTGGGAAAATTAGAGTCCTTTACCGGTTTTCTCTTTTCACTTTGATGTGGTGTTCCACGCCTTAACACAGAAACTATAGATGCTCTCTGCATGGTATATATTATTAGTTGGAGTCCTTACTATACTCTTATTAGCAGGACTCAAGACTGAGACTTGGAGTGGGTAGTCAAGTGAATAGGCCGAAGTGTTCCAAGTATACTAATACTCGTCATAAATATAGTTGGGGGGCCTTAAATATCTTCAAAGTCAAAACTTTTTAGTTAGAACAACATTTACCAAACACTATAAATGGAAAATTTATTGGATGTGAATTCAAAACTTCTAGTTTTGATGGAATCAATAAATAATAAAAAATAATGCTGAAGATGAAGATCAATTCTTGAGGTGGCCCCAAAACTAGAAGTGATTGCACAATCAAAGAGGAGATAGCTAGTGTTCCATTGCAACTTTCAAAGAAAGGATTGTGAATCAAAGAAAATTTGCTTTCTCCACGAAGAAGACTGATTACCAAGGCTTTGAATAGAATACATGGAAAATTAGGAATTTTTTAATTAGTAGTGCCAAGAAGCAACACATTTGATGAGGGAGATGAGCTTCAATTCATGAGGGAGAGAGAGGGCTTTCAAAAGAATAAGTGACAATTGGATTTTATAGTCCACTCATTCCTTATCAAATCTCCAAATTAACATATCTTTGGAATTATGAATAAAATGATGTACAAAATCTAGTAATGTAATGAATTTTTTTCCTTTTTGGTGCAATTAACAAAATGTTGGTAGAGAAGAGAAACTTTTGGTTCCAAAAGGCTGGCTGTTGTGGATGATGTAATTTGGATAAGAGGGATGATATCAAGAGAGTATCCCACCAAAATAAATAATAAGTTCTTAAACTACAGCAATTATTAAAAACAGATACAGAAACTGCTACCCAGAAACTACAAATTTTCAATTTTACTTAATTCACTATTTTAATGAACATTAGCAATAACCATATTCTTGATGGAGTGGTTAAATCTTAAAAAAGAATTAAAAAAAAAGAAAGAAACCAGTGTTGAAATGTCATAGGTATACAGTGATTATACAGTCACAAGTGAAAACCACTCCAAGACATAGGTGCATCTCATTGTTTACAAAGTTGTTTAACAGTACTAACCACAACTTTATTTGAGGCCCTTTAAAAAAAAATAGGAAAAAGAAGACCTTCCAATTTATGAAAGATTATTTAAAAAGACCTTATGAAACATGACTAGGATGTACAAAGCATTTAAACTACAGCCCCACCCCTACCCCGCTACATAAAAATAAGAACATGATTATTCAAGACAATCTTCTTTTCTCAAAACTAGACAAATGGCTTTAAACACAGCTTTGAATGAATTGTTTTGAAAGCATTCCTATTAAATAACTTTTAAAGAAGACACCCAAGGATCATTTACGCAATATATATGTAACATGTGTATTGAACCCACTATCTATATATTTATTAAAGTTCAAAGATTGAAGCCTACAATTAAATGCTAGAAAGTTTAGTTTGACACAGTGACATAAACAAAAAGCATTTTTTTCTTTATTGAAAAATAATACACATGCAACTGTATGAACCATCCAACAATAATTATATTTACCAAATTCTCTACAGGTTTTACACCATCATATAGACATATCAAGAAAAGAGAGAGGAATCCATACCTTCAGCGTCTGATCATGTGCTATATTGCCAAGGAAACTGTTGAAAAGTACTGTTTGTTGCATCCCTACAAATAGTATAAAGGTAAGCACTATGACTTAGGACTTCAAAATCTAGCATTGGCACTTATTCTTTCATGTGCTATTTTATTGCAATGTATCCAAATAGTCCAAAGATTGTTGAAAGAATACAGTGAAGTGATTGCACTGGCCTTACACTTTCCAGCAAAGTAGCAACACAATTATGACTTGACTTTGATTCAAGTACCTTCTAATGGCGAGTGGTGATCTGAACCACATCACACAAGTTAAGTTAAAGGTAATAAATGGGTAGTCCAAGCATTCCTCTTCTATAGCACATGAAGGGCAAGAAGCATCGGTGAAGAGATTCCTATTTGCAAACTCCCTAATCACTGGAAGACAATCATTTTGTAGTTTCCAAAGGAAAAAACGGAATTTAAATAGAAGTTCAAGCTTCCACAAGGCAGCCCACATATGAGAGTCATATCTCTGAGTTCTGCTCTTCCATCTGAGCATTAACTATGGAGAAGTGAGGCTCTCTTCCATATCAGTTACTAATTGTCTTGTTTTCCAATGGCAACCGCATGACTCGAAACTACTTTGAGAATTTATTTTAAAGCTTTAGAGAATCATTTTTAAGCACAAAAACTTAAGGGATAAAGATGTTTTATCAGTAGCTACAGTTATTATCTCAACAATGACAAAGTTGTGGCATTGACATTATCATTAATTCAAATATTCCTAATTAACAAAGAAATAAACAAGCAAAAAAAAAAACATGTGCTTAAATAATTCCTCAACCAAAACCAATCAAATATGCATAATATGAAGAAGTGAGCCCCACTCTCAAGGCTGGTTCTGCAGAAGAAAAGGCTTTTGGGGCCATAGCTTATTGCAAATTTTAAAATACATTTTATTCATCGAATCAATAAAAGCAAAGAAACATCTATGACAATTAACAATATTAAAATTTAAAAACCCAGGGGAAAAGCATAAGTATATATATAATCAAATAGAAATATTTTTGTAGAAATTAAAAACAAAACCTTAACAATTGGCTCAATGAGTAGCATAGGTCAGCTAAGCAAGCAGGATCAATATCCTGAAGAAGCATTTCATCGAGCAGTTGTGTGCTTAACTTGAATTTCAATTTCAAAGAATCAGCAAGCAAACTCGTTATTTGGTAAAATTAAAGTTTAGAAAATCTTACATGCAGACAAATATGATGAATAAAAAGACAAATATTATTATAAATGAAAAAGAAATAAAGAAATTAAAT
This sequence comes from Castanopsis chinensis, assembly GCA_032878915.1. Classification (NCBI taxonomy): domain Eukaryota; kingdom Viridiplantae; phylum Streptophyta; class Magnoliopsida; order Fagales; family Fagaceae; genus Castanopsis; species Castanopsis chinensis. Next base: position 270,187 of record JAVQMG010000037.1, on the reverse strand, counting down.
GCTTCTTGTATTTATTTGAAACACAATATATACTTGAGCAACAATCCCATGAATAAGCCTTTAAATTTAGAGAAATAGAAAGAGGCAAACCTTCTCTTCAAAGTTGGATCAACATGTTTTTGTCTTCTTAGATGGTGGATACACATTGGCATTGGTATCATCATTGAGAAAGGTATTGGGAATCAAAGATGAACCTTGATCATGAAACCCATTGGTAATTCGCCGTCTCTAGGGTTTGGAGCTTCGTCTCCAGAGTTGGAATCGGATTCAAAGCTAGACAGGTAGTGTTTTTGGGGACGTCTAGCATGGGTTGGTCGATGGTTTCTTCTTCGCAGTCAGCGTTGGATTCCAAAATGGCCTGCATCTTCTTTTCCATTGTTGAAGGCACATTGATCCATAGATGATGCAGGAGATATATTGGGTTTCTGAGGACAACAGTTGCATTCTACATAAATCTTCATCCTTACAGAAAAGTTTGGATTAACCTTAACCTCAATGCGATTCTCTTCAGATGGATTTGATATATTCACTTCCCAATACATTAACCATACATGGTCATAATTACTATTCCTCCACCACTCCATACTTTTGGTTAGTTTTTCACCATTGATAAAAATGTGAACTTCCCACTCCAACCCTATATCGCCGGCCACATCCTTTGATGGAAAAGCAATACAAACAACCAAATTTGAAAATTTGGGACCGACCAAGAATGATACGGAATTTCCAACACTCTGATGATGGTTGAATTTGAGCCAATTTGGAATCTCAGTTACTGGTAGTATAAAATAATTCCCAAAAGGAGGCCATTACGACTGTATTTGGTAGAATCCCTAGAATTTCTCCAAACTGCAAGAAATTGAAGTTTAACATAAATTGTTTCTTTATAACTTAAAAACTTCAGAGAGAGAGAGAGAGAGATACCTGATTCAATAATCTGCCTTGATGATTGTGTATCCAGCCGATTGCAGTCCCGTGCATTCACAGTGATTGTGGAAGTCTCGGAGTTTCCCGAAGCTTTTTGCAATCTTCAATATTAAGACGTAGTAATCTAGGAAATCTACTAATACTTTCTGGGATAGTAACAATACCAGTAGAAGCAAGAGACAAATCTGTCAATACTGGGAAGCAATCGGGCTGCATCTAAGAATCTAATTCAACTTTAAACAGATGGTAGCTAAGATCCAGTTTTGTCAAGCACAGAAACCCAATAGGTCCTGATGCCCGTCTCAATTTGGCAGAAGGAATATCTTCTTCCTCCCCGCATTTGTGAATTATTGGCCCCAACTAGAAAATTCGTAAGCTTACTGCTTGACTTGTCAAGGAAATTGTATGTCTCAAGGCCCTGGCCCTGAGACCTGCCAATTGACTAGAATGTAACCCATCTTGCACCTTGGTGGAGTGGATCAGTACATTCAACGGCTTAGAATTTGACCCCCTTCTTGTTTTTAATACGCTGATCTTAGACCTTTCAAATGTTTTTTTAAATCCAAAGTTGATACAATCTTTCCTTGGGACCAAACAAACTTAACAACCCAAAAAAATAAAATAAAAAATGATGCTACCCTCCTACGATATTGATTTTGCTTAGATATCTGCTTGAAAAATAGGAAGAAAGATGAATTTATTTAATTTTTCCCCTTTGAAGGAGGATAGTAGGCAATCACTACACAAATTTCACGATACTTATTAGAATTTAGAAAGTAAAGCCTTTAAGCTATGGTGAGGAATAAGTTTTGAAATTTTGAAGGAGTCTGTACTGTATGCCTTGGTGTAATCAATATAAAAAAAATCTAACCAATGTAGTATAAGTAAACTTTAATCCAAGGCACTAAAATTGACCAGAAACCACCAACGTGTATCTGTTTAGATGAAAATTGTGGGTACCCCCTACTCATTCTTGATGAAATGATAAAATTCGAGGAAAAATAAATTGTTGGAGTCTCTCATAGGTGTACCTTGAAATAAATAAAGATCATTCCTAGAAGCAACTAGAGATTGGACAATCAATCAAGTAGATGGTTCATTGCTCCTCCCATCTTTTACACTAAGGACAATAGATGTCATTAAAAAATATATGATTTTAGAACTAGTGATAGAGGAGACCCAGGATTTGCAAAAGCACCTGAATCTTACGAGTGATTTGAGTTGTAGCCTTGCTAAGATGGTACGTGCTTTGTCGGAGGATCAGAGGTTGTGGACAAGGTTCGCTTGTTTGGGACAATTTTTCGGCGGAAGAGAGAAATTCAGTTCTAGGCGTAAAGAGTAAAGGTGAAGACCCAAATCTGGTGAAAATGGGCAATTAACCCCAATTTCTTAACAATATAGTTAGTAGGCAACGTTTTGAAACTATTTAGGTTAGTAACATCTCGACTCTTAGAGAGTCGATTTTGGGCCTATAAATCGAGTCTTTAAGGGTCAATTTGCAGGGTCTGATCCGTCTGATGTGGCATTTATATCCACGTGGAGTCTACTTAGAAATCGAGTCTTTAAGACTCGATTTGTATCTTATTATCTCACTTCTTTTTTCGTTCTTCTTTTTTCTCCATCTGCTTCTTTTTTCATTCTGTTTTTTTTCTCCAGCTGCTTCGCGACCTGGGCTTTTTTCCTTCTTTTTTTTCTCCATCTCCATCTGCTTCGCGACCCAGGCCGCGGAGCCCAGGTCGCGCGCGACCCAGGCTGCGGCGCCCAGGTCGCCGGTGTGCTCCTCTCCATTCTTTCTTCTTTTGTTTGCACCAATAACGAACCACTCGCCTGAATTGGAAACCAATCTGGAAAAAACAGTCACACAGATATCGGTGAAAGACTTAGATTTTTTTTTTTTTTGGCTTGTAAATCGAGTCTCAGAGACTCGATTTCTAAGTATACTCCACATGGATATAAATGCCACATCAGACAGATCAGACCCTGCAAATTGACCCTTAAAAACTCGATTTATGGGCCCAAAATCGACTCTCCAAGAGTCGAGATGTTACTAACCTAAATAGTTTCAAAACGGTGCCTACTAACTATATTGTTAAGAAATTTGGGTTAATTGCCCATTTTCACCCCCAAATCTGTTGGGCTTGGGCTTATTGATGTTTTTAAGTTCACCAGCATTTTAGGGCCTCTGAAATACTAAATGATGAAAAAGTTGAGCTTGTTAAAATAAGAACAGTGACACTAACAATGAAGACAAAACAGAGTGATAGGAATAAATGTGTACTTTAAAAAGAAAGTATGGGAACACTCCCAACTCTACATCCAAATTCACAGCATAGTTAATTGTCACTTTTGTGATAAGTGTACCCAAATTTTTTTCTTTCATTAAGTTCTTATATGGGTCCCATGTGTAAATGTTGAAATCCAATAAAAAAATGACACTTAGGCAAATTGTGAAATGAGGTATGTGTTTAGGTGTGGTGTAGTCATAGGTGATTTGATGTATATTGTGTGGTGTGCTTTTTGTTCAACTTAAATATATATATATATGGAAGATATATTATACATGATCCTTGATTTTAGATTAATCAAAGGAGAATATATATGGAAGATATATTATACATTAACATCTCTCCTCAAAGAGGTGGTGTTGAACATGTCATTTGGAATTCAAAAAGATCTTGATATTTTATACACTAATGGACCCAATAAAAGAGAAAAAAATGCCACAACATAATAACATAGTTATTGGCCGTGGCTCAAATAACACTACGATGTAAGGACAATTAAGAACCAACAAATGTGATAATAATTTTGTTGCCAATATGTGATTTTTTAATGATATTTCTGTATAATGTAAACATCATATGCTTGCCTTTCAGGCATTTCTGTAGGGGAATCTTCTATGAAGTATGTAAACCAACATTCTATTTGCATATACAAGGTAAATTTTATTTATTTTTTTATAACAATGTAAAACAATTGTAAAATGTGTTTTCTACCGGTTTCCTACTAATGTAGTTAGGATTTGGTAAAGTTGTAAGTTGTGACAATATATTTTTTGTGTTGATATAGAATGGGAAAATAAACCTTTGGTTCCAAATGACTGGCCGTTGTGGATGATATAATTTAGATAGTAGGGATGACATGAAGAGAGCATCCCACCTAAATGATTTAAAAATTCTTAAAACTACAGCTATTATTAAAAATAGACACAAAATCCAATACCCACATACAAAAAATTTTCAATTTTGCTTAAAAACCATTCACTATTTGAATGAAAATTAGCAGTAATTATATTCTTGATGGAGTGATAAATTATTTAAGGAAAAAAAAAAAACCAATGCTGGAGTGTTATCTGTATACAGTGATTTTATAGTAACAAGTGAAAACCACTCCTTTATATATATATATATATATATATATGTAAAAGTAAAATAAAATAGTGAAAACCACTCCTACACATAGGCGCATCTCAAATTCCCAATTGTTTACAAAGTTGTTTAACTTTACTAACTGCAACTTTGTCTGGGGCTCTGCTCTTTCAAAAATTTAAAAAGAAAAAGAAAAATGAAAACCTTCCAATTTATCAAAGATTATTTAATAAGACCTTATAAAACATGACTAATAGAAGGTGGCAAGCACTAGCAGTCACCTTCTTCTGTTGCAAGAATCTAAGCCCAAAGGCAACCAACACAGAGCAAGGGAGTTCAAACAAAGACTATCACCAAGAATTAAGAACCTTTTATCTAAAAACAGAGTCAAGCAAACACAAGTTACACAACATAAAGCTCTATAAAAAACAATAGTCTTGAACCTCCTCGAGCAATCACACAATACCTTCTTCTGAGCATATTAGACCTCCATGAATTTCCTATTTCTATGCAATAAAGATGGAAAATTTCATAATAGCATTCAAACTTCTTCCCCTCCAGTATTTGATACCCATTCCACAAGCATTAAGGGATGTTAAAAATCATGAAAAAAATTTAGCACTGTACATCATACACATGCTTTTATGCCTACTGTAAAACAAAATGATACCAAAGGAAATAACATATTATTAATCTTACTTGTATCACACTTACATATAGCTCACTAATGACTTCACTTCTTATCCATATAGCTCAGTTGCTCCATCAAATAACAGAAGACTTTCCATGAAAGTAGTAGTTATAGTTGAGCCTCCTTGAATTGGAATATCAAGAATCCTCTCATGTAAAGTTTCAGGGTCAAGTGAAACACTGCGTCGCTATAATTTGCTACCATAGGGTTGGGCCTGGACTCTCTTCTGAACTAAAAGGCTAGATTCCCCTTGAACTCCATTAGATATTGTGGTAGCAGTTTCTGTTCATCATGGAGAGGTATCTCTGCAAATTTATCATTACTGACATCAAATGATATAATCATGTTTTGATTTACCAATTTTCATTCTGCTTTATTAGTATATCCCAACCAATGCAAAGCCCCACTAACAAATGTGGTAGATGTAGACGTAACAAAATAAGACTCGATATTGTTGAGTCTCAATGAAATTCCACTCTTTTTCCAAGAGTTTGAGCTGAGTGTATAAACCACAGCCTCAATGTCAGCTTCAAATGCACACAAGGAAGAGAACTTTACAACCTCATAGTCATACGTATCAGTCTGATAAGCAAATCCAGTAGCAACCCAATCATAATGGCACAATGCCACATCACCGACTCCCTTAACATAAGGTTGAGATTAAACCACAAAGCCACATCACTCTTCTCTATTAACATGGTATTTTGTGCCGTTGAGGCTTATTTACCAAACTATTTTGTTATGTGACCAATTTCGAAACAATTTTGCTATGACACCAGTTTCAAGCAGTAAAGCAATCCTTAAAAAATATCTGCACTTATAGACTCGAGTTCCAATTTGATTCAAAACTGATGACATAACAAATAGTTTGGTAAATAAGCTAAATGCGTAAAAAATGCCTGGTATTTTGGCTAGGGCGAAGATTGTTAAACAGTGTTACACACACCGTGTGAATAGATTTTCCCCATTTGGGTACACAACAAATTGAGGTCTCATCTTCTTCCACTTTTTTGGCTAGGACTAGTAAAAAGAATTTGCAAGTAGTCATAACCACACATTAAAAAGTGTAAATGCCCAATTCTGACTTGAAACAAGGAGTTTTTTGCCCTGAAAAAGTTGAGGAATTTCCCAGACAAACCCCTCCAGAAAATGTAAATTTTGAAACTGTTATTGATGACAATAGAAAGGAAATAGAGCTGCATAAAGAGGTGGTAGGAACTTTTGATGTTTTAGCAGTTGAACCTGTGAGGAAGCGCCAGGATCAATTTGCAGCTTGGGGGTAAGTATATGAGAACTTTTGAAGGATCAAAAAGGCCATTTGAACCCTTTAAACCAAAATAGGAGGTTCCTCCAATGTCAAGTGTGACTCACAGGTTGTTTTTAATGGTCATGTGATTGGTTAAAAGTACTTTGAAAAATATGAAGCAGTTTCTTGGCCATCGTTCATTGTATGGAGAAGCAGGACGTTAAACTCCTTACCTACCTAACTTGAAAACTTATGAATAGGTCTCCTAGATTTGAATTGAATTCTTTCTAGTTAAAGAATCTCTTTTTAATTGCTCTAGAACAATTTAGGAGATTAACACTCCATAAGAGCATGGACAAATGGGGCTTTAAGCAATCATCTACCCTACTGACTTTAATGCTTAATCAACTTCCTTAACTCCCTAACACCATGCTTGAACTAGCTTCAATGCTTGTACTGCCACCACCACCAAGCATCAAGCATTTCACAAAGCATGATTGAAAGCATGTTTTCATATGTATATGAAATTTGTTTTGTAAAATTAGAATCTGGCATAAACTGTATAGGAAATTCTATGTCTTTTATGGCCCTAGGCTCAAGAACCTGCCAATTGACTAGAATGTAACTTGCATATGGGTGGAGTGGGTCAGTATTATATTCAACAGCTTAGAATTGAACCTGCTTCTTCACTTGCTTGCTTTACAGCCTCGATTTTGCCCAATGAAATTGTGTCAGATCATACCTACATTATTCTAATCACAAAGACTAGTTTTTTTTCTTTTATATGGGGTCCAAGGCTAGTTTCTTTTTTTTACTATGCTGATCTTACACCTTTCAGATGCTGTTCTAATAAAAGAGTTAATATCATAATTGGCACCACCCCATGCACGAAGTGCTTGGGGTCTAGAGGAGGGGGGGGGGGGGATGGTTCAATCAGCAAGGTTAATAGCATATTTGTAACTATCTCAAAAAAAATAAAAAAAGTTTCTAATCCAAAGTTGATATAATATTTCCTTGGTACCAAAACAAACTTAACTACCACACAAATAAAAGGTTGACGCTAACCTCCTATAAAATTGATTTTGATTAGATATCTGCTTGAAAAGTAGGAAGCAATATTGTTTTACTACACAAATGTGAGGAAGTTTTGAAATTTTGAAGGAGTATGTATCAGATGCCTTAGTGCAATCAATTTAAAATGATGCAACTTATGAAGTATATGCATGTCTAGGGGATTGACTGAGATATGTTTTAAGTTTCTTTAATCAATGCACCAAAATTGACCATAAGCTAACATATTACTGTTTTTTATGAAAATTGTGGGTACCCCGTCACTGTACTCGTTCTTGATTGAATGATCCAATTCGAGGAAAATTACACTTTATGTATATACTAACAACAGCTAAAGTGTTATTAATAAACAGATTTATTGTATGAGTCAAAGCAGGTCAAGTCACAGAAATGCCAAGAAACAAAACAGGGGGCCAAGCCATGTGACAACCTCACAACAATGTGTCTTTAAATCTTCTTCATAAAAAACAAAAATTTAGAATCACTATCCACATTACCATGAACTTTAAAGTTCAAAAGGCACTTTCCATGTTACCTTACAATAAATAATTTAAATTCTTTCACAAAATGACCACAACAATACTAGTAGAAACACAACGTATTAGCAGCTAAACACACTGATTCATTCTCACTACCATGGCAATGAACATGTTATTTTGCAACCAAAGCATGAGGGGAAACAATTTCAACTCCAAACAGTGAAGGTGTTGACAATCAATGATCACAAAGCTTTAAATCAATTTCAAAGACTATATGTTATCTCAATTTTTCTCTCAGGGGAATGAGAAAATGCAAACTCATGAGAAGAGATTCAACAAGCTAAAATTGCATAGCAGATGTAATGCAGCCAATAGAAAGATATATATCATTTTGATTAAGGAACCAAGCACAAGACCTTTGTTGGGCTTATGCTCACCAGATAAGAACTACCACATCCCATTTTCAACATTCTCATCATAGGGCTTCTTTTCTTCTCTCCTCTTTGCTTCATTTCTATTTTATTTTTTTTGGATTGAAGTAAGATCTCTAAATATTTTGCAACATCATTAGAGAGGCACATAGAAAGTCTAAATTAAAATGTTATATTTTCTTTCATGAAATCGCCACAAGCATAAAGGGTTCATATACATATGAATTAAATTCACCTACATCATATCAGTACACTTATGCCTACTGCAAAACAAAATGATACCAAAGGAAACAACATGATAATGGTCTCATTTTGTATCACTAATGATTTCACTTTTTATCCAGATAGCTCAGTTGCTCCATCAAGTAACACAAGGCTTTCCCTAAATGTAGTAACCATATGTGTAACATATCTTAGGATACCAAGATCCTTCTCCTGTAAAGTCTCAGGATCAAGTGAAACAGTTGCAGTGTCATTTGAAAGAATTGCAGACTCATTGCAATAATGTATTTTAGTTTCATCATCACTGGATTCTTCCTTGACTTTCTTGTCAAGTAGAAGTTCACCATGTCTACTGCAACCATAGAAACTTATATCAACATTTTCAAATCAGATAGAAAAAAGTTTATTCCAAGATTCATGTACACCATAATCCCTCATTACCCAAATAAAGCATTGCGAGTCTGACAGTTCGCTGTTGTCAATTTTGGGGTATCCATATGTTATGAAAGCCAAATTTCCCTTGAACACAAATAGACTTCGCTCATGCAATTTATCTCCATTAGGCATTATCGACATTAAATTACAAAATCATATTTTGATCTAGGAATCCCCTTCCCTTTCACATTCAGCCAACCAATGCAAAGCCCCACTGACAAATTGAGCACATGAAAACAAGTTGATATCAGAGACCACAACTAACAAATCATATTTGATCTCAATGAGATTTCAACCTTTCTCCATGAGTCCAACCTTAATGTGTAAACCTCAGCCACAACTGGAGCACTCCAAAGCTTTACAAACCTTGTAGTCATTTGTCTTGGATTGATAAGCAAATCTGGTAGAAACCCAAATTTCTTGGTCGCTAGAAAAATAGTTGCTTAAATACGAATTAGGCAATCTCTTAAATTTTCTAAGGTTTATGCTAATGGGCGTATTGGGGCAATGGTTAACAATCCATTTTAAGAAAATTTTGACACCACTCTAATGAAAAATGCAAAAAGCTTCTAAATAAATCTTAAGTGGCAAATTGTTACTAACTTTTTTTGTGGTAAAAAAGTAATATTAATAGAGGTTTAAATTAAAACCAATAACAATAAACCACTTAAAATTTGTAATGAAAATATTATGTATGTAGCATTTTTTTTAATAAACTCTCTAAAAGTCTAGTAATTTAATTGATACTTTCTTATGAAACATGTTGGTCTAAGTGGTACATCAAGTACAAATGTCATGAAAGTTTTTTTTTTTTTTTTTCCTTGAAAGTTGGGGATAGAGGTTCAAGATACAACAACTAGTATTTAGAAGATATTCTATGCATTCTTAATAAAGAAAAAAAAATATACTTTATGGTATTTATAGTGAAAGGTACGTGGTTTAAATACCCCACCTTCACTATCAAATCAATAGAATAAATAAATAAATTCATGAGTTTAGTTAGAGCATTTGCACGAGCTCATATAAACATAATATAAAGCCTAAAGAATCCAAAAAATCACAAACATCATATCATGAACCGATTATGCAAAATGAAATTTTGATACAATGCTTGTGCAAAAATACAAGTTACAGTAACTTATGCAAAATAATTTTTTATTATTTTTTTTAATTTCTAGAGGACTAAAAAAAAGGTGAATGATAGTTGTTGTGTGTAAAAAGGAAAAAAAATGATAATTTAATGAAATAGAATATATAATAAATAATCAACTATGAAATAGAGGACATTATTTTAATAATATTTTTTTCCACCATCTTTGGATTCTTCCTCGACCGACTTTCTTGAATTGAAATATCAAGAATCTTCTCATGTAAAGTTTCAGGGTCAAGTGAAACATGTTGCTGTAATTCGCTACCACAGGGTCAGGCCTGGACTTTCTTTTGAACTAAGGCCCCGTCCGTTTGAAATGAAAATAGGGAGGATGGAAAATTAAAGGAGGAAAATAGACATTCTCCACTGTTCGTTTGGAGAGAAAAGAAAGAGAGGATGGAAAATCGGGAGGAAAATTTTCCTCTCGGGCCCACAAAAATTTTCCTCCCAAATTGGAAGGAAAATGGTGGGGAGAAAACATTAGGATAGAGCCCCCATCCCACCTGATGCTGAAGGATCTTTTTTTTTTTTCTTCAAAACGTTACTGAACGTTGGCTTTTTTTAATTTTTTTTATTTCAACGTTATTGAACATTGATTTTTTTTTTTTTTTTCATTTCAACGTTATTGTTGTTGTTTTTTTTTTTTTTTTTTTTTCAACGTTACATTTTTTTTTTTTCAACATCACCTCAAAGTTTTTTTTTTTTCCATCCTCCCACAATTTTCCATTTTCCTACTTTTCCACTCCTCCAACCAAACAGACCCTAAAAGTTCACCATACCCGGTGCAACCCACCAAAAATTGTTCAACATATACGGAACTCATAAAAAAAAAAAATTTATTCCATGATTTGCGTACACCGTATTCCCCCATAACCCAAATGAAGTATGGCGAATTGTACGAACGATAATCATTGCTGTTGTACACTGTGGGGTGTACAAATGTAATGAAGGCCAGATTCCCTTTGAACACCATTAGGTATTGTGGCAGCAGTTTATGTTCATCAGGGAGAGGTATCTTTGCAAATTTATCATTGTTGACATCGAATGATATAATCATGTTTTGTTTTACCAATTTTCCTTCTGCTTTATACATATATCCCAATTACCAATGCAAAGCCCCATTAACAAATGAGATTGGTGAGTCTCAATGAGATTCCAATCTTTTTCCAAGAGTTTGAGCTGGGTGTATAAACCTCAGCCTCAATGTCAGCTTCAAATGCACACAAGGAAGAGAACTTTTCAACCTCATAGTCATTCGTTTCAGTCTGATAAGAGCACTTGCAGCAGTGGAGCTAAATAGCTATATAGCTATTTTAGTTCCACTAAAACACCAAAAACCTTTCTGCAGTAGTGGAGGTATAGCTAAAATTTTTAGCTTAATTGCTACAGTGCTTATGTATAGATACATGAGCACTGTAGCTCAAAGCTATAAAAAAAATTAATTTTTTATTCAGCTTTTTGATTAAAATAATATAGGATGATTTATTTTTTTCTTTTATTCACGCCTTTGCCTGTCTCTCTCTCACTCTGTCTCTTTCTCAGTCTCTTCCCATTGTGCATCGCCGCCAGGGTGAAGCGGTGGAGCCCCGGAGGGGTGACCTGAGTGGCAGTGTTTGGAGGGCCGGAAAGTTTGAGATTTTCCGGGATATCAACTCGTCGAACTCACCGCCCCAAGAACGAGACCCATAGGAAGCAACGGCTATAAACTAGAGGGCAAGGTCCAGTTGATCGATCCGGGTCGAATAGAGAGCGGACCAGCTCTTAAAGAGCCGGCCGGGATCTTTGAGAGAGGAGATGAAATAGATTCGGTCGTTGTTCATGACGGGATGGTCGTGGAAAAGACTAGAGGGCACGAAAGGTAACGATTTGGGAGAGGAAAATCCGAGTTAGGTAACATAAAAATGGGGCGAACCGGTTCGCTCGAAGACGAAGACGATGGTTTGGTTGTCATCGGAGACGGAGATTTCAGTTCGTGGTTTTTTTTTTTTTTTCCTGATGTTGACTGGTGGTGGTGGTGGTGGTGGTGGTGGTGGTTGTGGTAGTGGCTGATGGTAGAGGTGGGTGTAGTTGGTGCTGTGAATATTTTTTTGTAGTAGTTTGATATATTATTTTTTTGTAGTAGATATATTATTTTATTGTGATGTTTATATTATTTTATTGTATTAAAAGCTAAAATAGATCCACTGTTGCAGCATGTTTTGTAAAGTAAGTAGGTAAAATAGATAAAGTAACTTTTTGTGGAGCTAAATTGCTAAAATTTTAGCTCCACTGCTATAGATGCTCTAAGCAAATCCAATGGCAACACATTCATAATGGCACAATGCCACATCACCGACTCCCTAACATACGGTGGAGATTAAACCACAATGCCACATCACCTTCTATACAATCTGCCTCTGCCCTTAATGATCGTCCACCTGTATCTTAGTTTTTTCTTTATGAATAAAATTGCGGATTATCAAAAAAAAAAAAAAAAAAAAAAAGGATTTTGGGCCATTAAGGTTTATTTATTTACAAAACTGTTTTGTTATGTGACCAATTTCGAAACAATTTTGCTGTAACTCTAGTTCCAAGCAGTAAAGAGATCCTTAAAAAAACATCTGCACTTGTTGACTCGAGTTCCATTTTGATTCGAAACTATTGGCATAACAAATAGTTTGGTAAATAAGCCTCATGGGTAAAAAAAGCCTGGTATTTTGGCTAAGGCAGAGATTGTTAAACATGTTGGGTTACACGTATGAGTGGAGTTCCACGTTGAGTAAAGATGAGAAGAATGAATGGTTAATATAATATAATTGAGAATATACCTATCTCCCCCTCACACGTGAGTCTGCCTCTCTATGGGCTTCAAGACCTCTTTGTGGGCCATGAACAAATCCTACTCACTCCTCGCCTGATGAGCTTTTCACTTCATCAACGCGTCATTCATGGGTCTCTCATACGCCATACATAGGAACCACGTGTCAACCTCGCACGCACATCTATGGAAACTCCGCACGTCCATGTCCATGAGAACCTCGCATTACACCATTAGCAATATTCCTTTGTTGGGCTTTTTATTTTTTATTTTTTTTTTATTTTTTTTATTTTTTTTTTCTAGGATCTTTGTGTGTGGGCCATTTAGGTTTTCTCTATCCCCACTAGGTAGGGACCATGAATACCTCACCCACCTTTGCCGCACACAACCTAGCTCTGATACCACTTGTCGGGAGAGAAATACCTTAGAGAGCGTCCTTGAGTAATTAATATAACATATAGAGACACTTTAACCCAAAAGGTTAAGTCCAATGGGTATGTGTTCAATTATGTTATATTAATCACTCATTCTTCTTATCTTTATTCAATGTGAGATGTCACTCACACGTGTAACCCAACAAAACAATATAACACACACTACAAAAATTTGGTTATTTTCAATAGTTGAAACCATTGAAAAAAGTGCTAAAAACCGTTGAAAATACTATTTTCAATGGTTGAAATAACCGTAAAAAACCGCCATTAAAAACTATGTCGAGAATATTTTTCTACAGCCTATGCAACTGTCGAAAAAAATGTTACACTTTTATCAACGGTTAATAAACGTCGAAGTATTATTAAAAGTTGTTGAAACATATGTTCTCTTAATTCATTGTCATTGATTCAACCTTCTAAAATCCAGCATTTCACCAACAAAATGAGTACTATTTGGACATGCAGCCATTAATTCATCAAAGCAATGATGAACAACATGGTACAACAAAGTGATTATAGACTAAAAGAACATGAAATGGAGAAAAATAATGTTTTGATAATCAAACCTAGTTGTAGTGAGCTTTAATTCTTGTTGTTAAATGTGTAGATTCTGAAGATACCATAGGTTCCACAAGTTTCCTGCAAAAATGAATGAAAATCAAGATATTAATTAAGATCAACATTATCAGAAGATTGTTTTTTTTTTTTTTTTGATAAATAACGAAATTTTATTAACAAAGAAAAACAGCCAACCCGAGTACATTGGGAATGTACTAAGGGGGCATAAAACCAGAGCGAAGATTACAACGATCAAGAAGAACAGGAAGGGAAGAACAAGAAAAATGACAAAAGACCACACTCCAAACAAGGAGAGTGTGAAGAAAAAACGACTTAAGCTCTAACATAGAGCGTTCACATCCCTCAAAGCTTCTAGAATTTCTTTCGCGCCAGATACACCAAATCAAACAATGAGGCACAATTCTCCACAACTCTACATTTCTATGCCGACGAAACTTACCCTGCCAAGACTCAAACAACTCAATAACCTTCTGAGGCATAACCCAATGGATTCCAAACAAACAAAACACCAACGACCACAGCTCACAAGCAATGGGGCAATGAAGAAGAAGATGATCCACTGACTCCCCACACATCTTACACATGTAACACCAATCCAGAACTAGCACATGTCGTTTGCGAAGGTTATCAGTAGTTAAAATCTTACCTAAGGAGGCAGACCATGAAAAGAAAGCAACCCTTGGAGGAACCTTCGCTTTCCAAATCATCTTCCAAGGGAAGGATAAGAAGGTAGGAGGGTATAAAGAAAGATAGAGACCTCTAACCTCAAAACCTCTACTCCTTGCTAGCTTCCAACACACCCGATCTTGACCCAATCCCCGAACCGTCGAAGAGTAGACCATATCCATAAACATATCAAAGGATTCTTGCTCCCAATCTTGAGGAGGACGACGAAATTTAGCATCCCAATGAATCCTCCCACCAGACCAACACATAACCTCCGCAACTGAAGACTCCTTTGTTCTACTAATACAGTAAAGCTCCGGAAAAGCCTCTCGGAGAGTACGGTCTCCACACCACACATGCTTCCAAAACTTCACTCGAGTACCATCCCCAACATCATACAAAAGAAGGTTAGAAAAGCTCCTCCAACCACTCCTAATATTTCTCCACAAACTAACACCATGAGCACTGGTCACCTTCTTCGTGCACCAACCCCCCCACTCATTCCCATATTTCACCTCAATAACTCTCCTCCAAAGAGCCTCGGTCTCCATGCCATACCTCCATAACCATTTTCCTAACAAAGCAGAATTAAAACTCCTCAACCGTCTAATACCCAACCCTCCAACCTGCAGCGGCTTACAAACCTGAGCCCAACTGACTAAGTGAGATTTAGAGTCACCATTAATATCACTCCACAGGAAATCACGTTGCAACTTCTCCATACGGCTTGCCACCTTCCCAGGCAATGGCAGAATGGAAAGAAAGTAAGTAGGTAAGGAGGACAGAGTACTTTTAATAAGAGTTACCTTGCCCCCCTTAGATAGGTACAACCTCTTCCACCCTGCTAAACGCCTTTCCATCTTCTCCAAGATAGGATTCCAAACTGATAACTCCTTAAATTTAGCTCCTAACGGAAGCCCCAAATATCTCAAAGGAAGAGAGGCTTGCCTACAACCCAACATCCCCACCAGAACATCCATATTGCGAACCACCCCAATAGGAACCAACTCAGATTTCCCCAAGTTAATTCTTAAACCTGAGACCTCCTCAAATCTAGCCAGGATTGCTCTCAAATGAGCTATTTGCGAAGAATCAGCATCACAAAAGATAAGAGTGTCATCAGCAAATAACAGATGAGACACCATCACCGAATTACCAGAAGATTGTTAATCTGCTAACACTTGATGTGTCACTTAAGCTAAATAATTAATCTGGTTCCAAAGGAATTAAAAAACTTAATCTTCAAATCACTCACTACCAACCATGACTGTAACAAGCACACAGCTCACATGCCATTTCTTGATTACACACATGCTAGAATTACAATAAGCACATGCCTAATTGATCATGATCTGATCCTACTGCTTGCATGTACCAGACAACCTAGAATACTACTAACTATAACCTAGGACAATGCTGACTATAACCTAGCTTGATGCTTCCAAAGACTTCATTCCAAAATAAAATTAGCCCAATGTAATTTTTTTTTTCTTCAACGTAATTAGTTATGAGTTACTCGCTTTATTTATTTATTTTTAGTTCTAACTTAGAATGCATATAAATATAAATAGCCACTGTGCATTGCTTGTAGATTTCATTTTACAGTTTTCTTAATTTTTGTTATGATACATGGTTTTCCTTTTGGTTATACTGTTGACACATAATTTGTCATGGCCTAGAAAGCATAAGTTATAAATTCACTATAATTATTAATTAGAGCCCACTGAAACTTATATATATGCCAAATAGACTTTTAATTTGCATCCACATCAGCACGTCCCTATTTCACATTCTGATAAAAAAACTCAACATCATATATGATTGTGGTGTGAGTGAGCCCCTAAGTCATAATCTATGCTCCACCATCGGCATTTGACACAATGGTTTTCCTTTTGGCAGAGTGCCTTGGGCCTTGGCTGTATGCACATGGGGGCTGTCTTGGCCTTGGTTGCATGCACATGAGGGGCTGCCTTGGCCTTGGCTTCGTGCCCATAGGGCTGCCTTAGCCTTGGCTGCATACCTTGGCCTTGGCACCATGCCCACGGAGGCTGTTTCGGCCTTGCCTGCTTGCCCTGACCAAAACTTTCAGATTCGCATGATTTCTGACATTCTAAGGTAGGAGACAGGAACTTATTTTTCCAGAATTAATTCTATCCATGGAATAAATCTAAAGGCTAAAATATTGAGTGTAAGTTGTCACAATAAAAAGAACTAAAGTAAACTGTATGCGGCCACAACAAATACTTTTGTTTTTGTTGCATTAGTATGGACACTGAACAGCTAATATAGGCTAAGGCATCCAACTGTAGAATGTTCTCTACTAATTGATTGAGTTACTTGAATTTTTGAATGTCTTGAATAATAAAATCCTAGACTATGCGTTCAGAAAATGACTTGAGTCAAAATGAAATACCTAATTGGTTGGACTTCAATACTTGTAGCCCAATACTTCTAAAATATCAGTATTGCTGAAATGGACTCTCAAATAAAAATTTCCCAAAAAATCAGATGGTGTGTGGACCACTATGATCATCCATTTATAGAATTAAGGAACTCAAGACAAAGTCACAAACTCACCTGTATGTATTGTCTATGAAGGTGTAGTTGCTAGAGACTTTTCTTTGTTTAGAGACACAGCCATACTCCACGTGATACGAAATATAAATCACAGCAGCCTTGAACCTATATAAGGATGGTTCAAAAAAAAAAATGCCATTAATTGACACTCTTCACAATGAAAATGATCCATAAAAAAAACACCAAACACACCTCTTTTTTAATTCCAAGTGCCAATGGCAATAAAGCAGCTATGATCAAGATGATAAGGTTTAAATCTTGCCAAGCTTCCCAAAGGAACCTCTGCAGGAAAATAATGGAGCATGGAAACAAATAAATACACATATAGCATCAAAAAAAAGTAAGAGCTATAGATTAAGTAAAAAAAAAGTAATTCTATCTATAGTTTTTTTTTTTTTTTCTAATTTATATTTGTAAGTTGTAACACATGTTTAAATTTTTAATTAGATCAGGACCAGACCACATCTGTGACCTTGAACAGTGGCTTGTGGGAAAAGTCTAAAGCATGACTCATGCGTTGAGAACTGAAACCGGCTGCAAATTAAGTACAAGCTTTGCTTTCAAATTACTGATACACAAAGTGGGGAAACCACCATTCCATCTTCTGACTAATATGCTACTCAGTTAATTCCAAAAGACCATTGAACATATCTATTGTCCACAAGTTAGTTCCTGGAAATTCCACCTATTTACAACTTAAATCTAAACTATTAAAGTTATAAACTAATTATCCTGCATAAATCTCTTATTCTTTGTTTTCCTTTCAATTTATTTTTTACTCTCTGGGTAGTTTCCACAAGCACTTGGCACACATACTCTGTCTAGACTTGCACAGACCAGGTTGAAGGATGGCAAATGTTTTCCACTTCCAGTCAAGGAGTCTAGCAATGGGAAATACATCAACTTAATGCAGCAGCTAGGAAATATCAATTTAAAAACGTGTGGCTCTATCAAAATTTATTCTATAGTTGAGGAAGTGTTATCATTGACTTCCTCATCACATCATGATGGGTAAATTATCTAAATTAGAGTTGCCTAATGCCAAACACTACTCCTATGAGTAGTCTGCAATTAAAGGAGATATTTGAAGCCAAAATAGACAAATTGAAAAACAAACCTAAAATCAAAAGCATTTTGCATTTACATTAAGGAACATCGATGTTTACCTTAAGGAGTAAAAGTCCTATGACACCAAGTACAAGCCCTACGCCTCCAACAAACCCAATGGACTCACCTAATAACAAAGATGCAACTATAGCCACTTTAAAGATTAAGAGTCAATTATCTAATCATCAAGACTCAATTTCATGTTTAAACTAGCATTTCCATTGGTCAAGAAAATCAACTTAAATGGCGGTAAATAACAATTCAGCCATTTTTGTGATAAGTAAGAGTAATTATATTAATAAACAATAATTCTAGAATTTTTAAAAAATTTATTTTTAAAGCTAATTCAAGAGGATGGGGCCAACTAGTCCATGGAAGGCCATGCCTAGGTGTGACCATAGCAGCAGCTATCCACTGATGATCAATGCCTAAGGGGCCTAGACGGATGAGAAAATAATTGAGATGGGTTCAATTATAGCTTAACTTAAGTCCTAATGGGGTCCAAGTAGTATCATATGATACTCTTTCTTGGGTTACTGTGAGATTTAAGAGATTATATCTGTTGGATCCTACATTTCCTGTCATCAAAATTTTGAATTATATTCCCTAAATTATCTCACAATTAAATGGACAAGAGACAATATTGAAATGGTGTATATCACAGAGTATATTCAATGCAAATTATAATATTTTTTTCTTTGTTGGTTGAGATTAAATACCCAAATCTCAGTAGTGTGATTTCTAAATATTTTATAACTTTCAATCACTCTTATTGGGTTGCCACAAAAAACAAGCCCCCAAATAATTCAACCAATACCAAAAACTTAAGCTTCCTCAAAGTGTTTTCTAAACTAAAAACTTCCACCAACTAATATTTTCTTATAGCATCAAATATATTCATCAAAAACCAAGAGCCTCAGTATAATGAAAAACATTTTGTTGTTTTCATATAGAATAGTAAAAAGCTTTGAAGTGTATTTGTACCTTATGGGATGACAAAAAGGTAAGGACGATCAGTTCAGACTTCAAAGTGAGTACAAAGGCTGTAAACCTATGATCCGATCAATTCTAGTGGCTTGCACCACTAGATACAACTCATACAAGTAAATTTTTATTATTATTTATAATTAACTCATACAAGAATTTTTAAAAAAAAAAAAATAAATAAGTAATTCACTAGAAAAAGAATAACATCTTTAGTCCTTAACCAAAACAGAACAAAAAATTTGGAAATTAGCAACCATATGTATCACAATGTGCATGCTAAAATTTACAATTGAGCACATCTAATCAATTACAACTACACATAATCACATAATTCTCAGAAACCCTCCTGGTAGAACAGCCAACAAATGTAAACAATAGTAATGAAATTAATCAAGAAACTGCAACTCACTCACTTACTCACCAACTGATGTTCTTGCTTTCGATCCCACAGATAGTGAAATTTGAACTCTCCTTAGCCATTCATTGGGCTGAAATACCAATGCAAATGCATCTGCAATCACTTTTAAAGCATGCAATACACAAAACCACAAATTCAATTTTGACATAGCATTTCAAATTCAAGAACAAAAACCCAAAAAAGTTCAAAATACTCATAGCGAATAACGGAGCATGGACAAAATTCGAGTCCAAGCAAAAACAAACTGATCAGAAATAAGTTTTTAAAACTACGAAATCGAGAGAAATAGAAAAAAAAAATACCTTATCAAAGGGTTTGGATAGGGAAAAGTGTGAATATCTGAATGTAATAGTACCAGCTTGGCGAAATCAGTTTGATGGCGATGATCTTGGTGAGGAAATCAAAATGAAAATCGTAAAAAACAGAAAAAAAAAAAAAAGAAAAGAAAAAGAAAAACCTAGTCAAGAACTTTGTTTGGTTGCCTAGAAAATAATAGAAAAATAGAAACTGATTAATTGCCATGACCGCAAAGAGCAATGAGAGGGAGCGATAGAGAGAGAGAGAGAGAGAGAGCGAGGGAGAAGGATAAAAAAATTTAATCGTAAAAAACACTATAAGTAATAAATTCCACGTTTCTATTTTCAACATTTTATAACCATGATGAAATATTTAATTTATTTTTTTCCACATTTATCCAACTGTTTATATAAATTTTTCCTATTTTTTTATTTTTTTAACACCTATTTCAACAATTATGCTAACTGTAATTTTTTTTAACATATATTTCAACAGTTATACAAACTGTGTAAATAAATATGTGAATTTTTTTATTTTACTCAACAGCTGTATATAACTATAAAAATTTAAGGTTTTTATTAACATATTTTAGTGAACATAGGTAAATATATGAAAAAACACAAGTTTGTTGTAGTGGACTAAGATAAAGTTGTGATGTGGAAGCCAAAATGCATACGTAGGAGCAGAGTCCAAAAATATAGGAACGCAACTGATATAAGATAATTTTCTTTTTGTGATCCCCCAAGAAAAAGAAGAAAAAGAAATCCAACAGTAATAAAGCAATATTTTCTTGAGGTTCGCACTGTGATATGTTAAAACTCCTGCCTTGTTATTGTGAACATCTGTAAAATCATTTTTGCTGATTACATTATTTTCAGAAGTTTCCATTAATCTATTTTTTGTTTAAAGTTCACTTTGAAGTATCAAGCTTTCAACAAGCATCCTTGAAAGTTTGCCCTTCATCAATGAATCTTTCCATATATATGAAATTTATTTGTTAAATTAGAATTCCAAGTCAATTCTGGAGTAAATTGTTTATCTTATGGCCCTAGCTCATGGGACTTACAAATTTACTAGAATGTAACTCGGCTTGCTTTTGGTGGAGTCGGTCGGTACCATATTATTCAACAGCGTAGTATTTGACCCTCTTCTTCACTTGCTTGCTCTATTGCCTAAGGAAAAATTGTGCCTGGTCATAATTTATATTATTCTAAATTTCTAATTTTATTGTTTCTAAGACTAGATTTTTTTTTTTGGGCTGACTTGGGTGTCCAAGACTAATTTCTTGTCAATTTTGGGCTATTGAGGACAGGTTAGTGGTGAAGTGAAACTTTTGGTTCGAAAAGGCCTGCTTGTGAATCATATTGGAAAAGAGACATAATAACAAGACGTAATATCCAACTTAAATAAATAGGAAAAAAAAAATGTTAAACTACAGCTCTTATGCTGTGATTTGGGCTAAAGCTGAGACTTGGAATAGATGAAACAAGATACAGTTCTAGAGCTACTATACATGAATCTTTAGGGAACAAGAGTATAAAGTTGATTTGGAAGAACCATTACTACTCTCTTAAAATCAATTAATGTCCATGTAATTTGTAAAATGTATAAATGTTTTAGTGACTCAACATAATGAAGTGATTCCATGGTATATAAAAACAAATATGGATATGTATAAGCAATTATTGTCCTCCACCACCACCCCCCCCCCCCCCCCCCGCGGGGCGGGTTTTATGCTATTTATGATTGACTAGATCTACCACACATTTAGATTTTCCTCAATTTTTCACATTTTTAAAATTGTGTGGAAAGGAGAAAAAGAAAAAAAGAAGTCAATATATGTTTTGGGGAGGAAAAATTTGTAATGGTTGCTTCTCATTTACGAGTTTAGTGATTATCAAAATATAAATCGTTATAGCTTTGTTTAATAGTGTTCTTATGTGAAAAAATGGAAGAAAAAGCTTTTATAAATTGCTCATTAACTTCTCCAAAAATGCAAAATGATGTTAGCTTTCATATGAAATAATCAAGATTCATTTTCATGTTCTATTAAAAATTATACTTTCTCCAATTTTTTTATTGTTTTTTGTTTTGATGCATATCTCACAAAATTATAACATATTAAAAATATCTTGCCATATATAATTAATTAAAAGTAAAATGCAATATGTTTCCTTGGGAAAACAAAAAAACAAAAAAACTTACAAAAAAATCAAGATGTAGAATTCTTTACTTACATAATATATATTATATATTCCAATATAATCACATTATTTTGAGATGGGTTTAAGACTATTACTTATAAGTCTCAACTACTATTCTCATTTTTCACTTAATAAAAAAAAAATTTATGTCAATTTTTTTTTTTTTTTGCGCATTGAGCCAGTTTGCGACTAGTAATGTTAATATTAGGCTTATTAGCATCATTCTTCGCAGTTAGTTCCCTATTGTTTCACTGTTAACATTTGCTCCTATTTAGTTCAGGTATTCATATGAATCTTCACACAAAGATAGAGAAAACAAGGCACAAGAATGAAGGTCTATAGTATACTTTAGCCCATGTGTCAGAAAAGATACAAATAAAGGTACGGCATTGTAAGTGAAGAAAAATTTCCTAGACAGCTAAAGCTTGATCAGATTCATTAGCTGAAGTTCTGAACTATACAATGTCAACAATAGGATTTCCTATAACATCCTGTAAATAAATCGACAAGATAATTGGGGACTTCTGGGGGGGAAGAAAGAAGACATAAGAGGATTCTACATAAAAGCTTGGGATAGCATTTTCAAGCCTAAACTTGTTATGGGACATGGGCTTAGACATATGGAGTACATCAACAGAACAATGATAGAAAAATTGAATGGAGCATACTGACAAAGATAGAAATGGGGTAAGAACTATAACCTTAATGCTGGCTCCCTCTTCAAGTATGGGATCATGGGTGTGGAAGTCAATCCTGGGCGGTAGAGAGACCTCTCGGGATTTGTTGAAAAATTGGAGTAGGAGTGGATGTTTGGAACTCCTCGTGGATTCTTTACATGCCTGGATATAAACTGCCTCAACCTTAACACATGAGCCAGGTGATTAAGTGGGTGTTTGAGCTCATCTTGACAAAACTATGAAGATGGAATAGATAAGAAGTGTACTAGCTATTTGAATCAGTAACTACAAAAAAACATGCTGAAGATTCTGCTAGCTCAAGCACCACAAGACCCCTGATTAGAGTGGAGACTTCTCAACAAGAACTGTATATCGGATTGGCCAACACAAATATTGAGAGTGGTCCTATGCCTAGAGCAAATTGGAAGAAGTTGTGGAGACTCAAAATTCATGACAGTTAAAATTCTGTGAAAAATTCCCATAACAAAAGTGATCTAAACCTGATATTTTCAATGGAAGACCTAAACTGCATGATGTGTAATGTAGCCCAGGAGTCCATAAAGCACCTATCTCAAAGTGCGTAGTGACTCGGAATTTGTGGTCATCCCCGACGACCTTTTAGAATTGAAGAGCTCAGCCTGTCATCTATGGAGGAATGGATCTGAATAGTGTTCAATTCAAAAGCTCCATCAAGGTCCCACTACTACTAGAAGAGTTCAGATATTTATCAGTGTATGCTACCATATGTTGTGCTGTAATCTGGATGCAAAGGAGTAGATAGATGGTACATAAGATTATAACTGATCCAAGGCAGGGAGCACATCTCAAACTATAAAAACTCATTTGCAAGCCTGGGAATCCACTACTGTGGTACAAATGTACCAGAAGATGAACACCTCTTCCTCCCGCTTTGATAAAGTTAATTTTGATGTAGTGTTAACAAATAACCAAACATGTGTTGCGACAGATGGCCATGACCATAAGAATGACATTATTTGGTTTGTATTAAGCTAAAAAGGATAGATGGATGGTCCTCTTATAGCAGAAGCCAGAGCAGCACTCAAAGCTCTGTTTTAGAAAGGTTTTGATGGAGGGAAATGAACTAAATGAAATTCAACGAATTCAAAGTTCTATATGCAGATCTCACTAGTCCATTGAACCACTAATAGCGGATACTAGCTTAGCATCAAATTTATGCTATTGTTGGCAAGCTTTACATGTAGTTAGAAAGTGCAATTCCTAAACCACACTATTGCTCATTGGACTCTGCTTTGTAACATTGAGGAAATTATTCCCATCTCAAAAATTTTGAGCATGGTGTTCTATGCTACCATAAATGATTGTGTATTCAGCCGCTGCCCGGCGGGGGGGGGTGTGGGGGGGGGAACCCCCATAACTTTTTTTCTAATGCCCTTTGGCTTCCTATTGTATAATTTCTCCCAATGTCATGAAGACCTTGCTTTGGCTGCTCAAAAAGAACCCCATAACTAAACTAAAACCCTGTTGGCTTCCTATTGTATAATTGTTTCCCAATGTCGTGGTGTCTTCTTCAGTTGCTATAGAGCTTGTTTGGGCAAATTAGAATCCTTTGCCGAGGCTTCTCCACAAAGAGAGGGTAAGATAAAAGGAACATTACCAAGAAGCAGACTATTTACCAAGGCTTTGAAAAGAAAAAATGGAAAATTAGGACAAACTATATTTATATTAGTAGTGCCAAGAAGCTACACATTTGATGAGGGAGAAGAGATTCAATTCATGAGGGAGAGCTTTGAAAAGAATAAGCGACAACTGGATTTAATAGTACACACATGCCTTATCAGATCTCCAAATTAACATATCTTTGGAATTATGAATAAGATGATGTACATAATCTAGTAATTTAATGAAATTTACTCCTTTTTGGGGCAATAAGAACATGTTGGTAGAGAAGAGAAACTTTTGGTTCCAAAAGGCAGGCCATTGTGGATGATGTAATTTGGATTAAGAGGGATGATATCAAGAGAGTATCCCACCAAAAGAAATAAAAAGTTCTTAAACTACAATTATTATTAAAAACAGATACAAAATCCGCTATCCAGAAACTACAAATTTTCAATTTTACTTAAAAACCATTCACAGTTTGAATGAAAATTAGCAGTAATCATATTCTTGATGGAGTGATTAAATCTTAAAAAAAAAAAAAACAAATGTTGAAAAGTCATAGGAATACAATGATTAGATAGTAACAAGTGAAAACCACTCCAAGACATAGGTGCATCTCATTGTTTACCAACTTGTTTAACTGTACAAATACTAACTGCAACTTTATCTGAGGCCCTTCAAAAAAAGAAAAATGAAAACCTTCCAATTTATCAAAGATTATTAAAAAAAAACTTACAAAACATGACTAATAGAAGATGGCCTGCACTAGCACAGACCTGTTTGGTTTAAAAGCACAACCAACCAAATTTGTGCTTTGATTGGCAGGAACACAACAAACAGCCATCTGTTACAAGAATCTAAGCCCAAAGGCAAGCAAATTGCGGCAAACTTATGACTGCCAAAACAAAGACTATCACTAAGAATTAAGAACCTTTTATCCAAAAAAAGAGTCAAGTAAACGCAACATAAAGCTCTATAAAGAACAATAGTTATTGAACCTCCCTCTAGCAACCACACAGGTCTTGACTCTTGACTTAAAATTTGATGGAGTGCACAATATCTTCTTCTGAGCTTATTAGACCTCCAAGAATGTCCTATTTCTCTGCAATAAAGATGGAAAATTTCAGAACCCCAAACTAATCTGCACATAACAGTATTCAAAATCAAACTTCTTCTCCTCTAGTATTTGATACCCACTCCACAAGCATTAAGGGATGTTAAAAATCATGAATAAAAATTTACCACTCTACATCATACCCATGCTTTTATGCCTACATCAATCAGCAACTCTACCCCTACGCTAAAAATATCATACCCGGCCACCATTCCAACAAGTAGCTGCCATTTCAACTTTTCCACTCTCTGCCACAAGGTACTGCTAAGCTATGTGGAGAAAGGGCAGTACTGCTCAATTTCATTTAGCCTCTCCTGTAGGGGAACATGTATGATACAGAGTTCCAATCGGCCAGCAAGTTATTGGCACTAAACATTGAACATCAAGATTCCCTTAACTTTGGTTATGTATAGAAATTCAAATTCTACATGGAAGAGAGGCATGGCAATCTATATCAAGGTTTGTTATATTGACCATGGGAATAAAATTTTTCCTTTGAATGGTAGTATAAAATGGTAAAGGACCCCTTGTGACTGGTTGTATCACTCTCTCTTCTATCCGATATGTTTATCCATCAATTATAAACATAAGAATATACATTCATGTCAGTCATCAACAAATAACAATTTTAAAGGACAATATATAATGGAATAAAGATGATATCTACTTTATTCTTGAAATATAAGAATAAACAATGCAATTTTTGTATAATTTCTTAATATCTCATAAGAGTTTCTCTCACTTGGACCAAAGAGCGTCCGCTTACTCATTTCACACAAATGGGAGGGAAAGGTTCAAAAACTTAAGAAAGAAAATCTAAAAATATAATATACCAAACTCAAATACTTTATAATCCTCACCAAGTCCTCCTAGGGAAACAAAATTAAATACATAAAGGGAGAGACATAACAAATTACTACAATCTTAAATACTTTACAATCTTCTTCCCATGTATAGACCATAAAGGAAAAAGAAAAACACGAAACACCAAAATTAAATACATCATAATCCTTTCAAAAAAAAAAAATCAACCAACATGGCAAACATTACTTTGCCATCAGGATGCCAAATGAAGGTCATAGACAGGATTACCCAAAGAAACCTGAAATGCTTTTTTGTGTTAGAAGTGGATGAAATTGAAAGATCCACACCACCAATCCAGCTATAAATCAGCAAAGAAACTTGTTTGAACTGATAAAATCAGATTCTTTACTTCCATTTTTTTCCTTGATACCTGAAACATTAAAATCAAACACTCAAATAGATTCCATGCCATTAAATAAGGCAAACCCATCATGGTCCCATTTATAAATAGTTGATCCATGATATTCCCTTAAAAATATAAATGGCCCATATAGAATTTGTAAGACAAGCTAGAAAGATCATCTGAATGATGATGAGCAAAATCAGTCATTTATGAGGATCAATTACAATTTCCACCATCTAAACAAGAATTACGAAAAAGTTAAGAGCCATTCAAATGCAATAAACTGTATCCAAATTATAAAGCACGTGTTGCTTACAACTTCTATTGCACAGTCAAATGCTAATTCTTGGTGTGTACTTTCGCTTTGCTTATAAAGCAGTCACAAATGCATCTGCATTAGGTAGCCTTAAGCACCATATCTCAACATGAGAACACCTGAGCCAACCATATTGATTCAACTTGTGGCTAGGGATCAACCCCTCCTATGGGAATTCATTTGAGCGTTTTATACAGCCAAAAGAATACTAGGTTGTACAAATCATTTAAACTACAGCCCTTCCCCTGCCCCTATATAAAAATAAGAACATGATTATTAAAGACAATCTTCTTTTCTCAAAACCAGACAAATGGTTTAAACATATCTTTGAATGAATTGGCTTAAAAGCATTCCTATTAAAATTTTTTTAAAGAAGACACCCAAGGATCATTTACACAATATAACGTGTTGTGAACCCACTATCTATAATTATTAAAGTTCAAAGATTGAAGCTTACAATTAAATGCCAGAAAGTTTAGTTTGACATGGTGACAAAAACATAAACATTTTTTCTTTATTGAAAAATAATACATAAACAACTGCACAATCCATGCAAACGCATTGGATGGGGGCAGATGCAGACCAATATGACCGAAACACTACGATAATCTCAAGAAATTGCCCATTTTTCCCCAAAATATTGACTGAAGAAACGGCCCCCAACATGGGCATCCAATTACAACATATCTGGTGGAATCATCACTTATTTTTTTTCATCTTTGATCACACCTCATGTATTACACATACAACTATATGAACCATCCAACAATAATTATATTTACCAAATTCTCTACAAGTTTTATAGCATCATATAGACATATCACGAAAAGAGAGAGGAATCCATACCATCAACATCTGATCATGTGCTATACTGCCAAGAAACTGCTGAGAAGTACATTAGGTGTTTTAACAGGAATGTCCACTTCCCATGTGTTTGCTGCATCCCTACAAATAGTATAAAGGTAAGCACTATGACTTAGGACTTCAAAATCTATCATTAACACTTATTCTTTCATGCGCTATTTTATTTCAATGTATCCAAATAGTCCAAAGATTGTTGAAAGAATATAGTGAAGTGATTGCACCAGCCTTATGCTTTATTCACTCTTTCCAGCCAAGCAGCAACACAATTATGACTTGACTTTGACTCAAGTACCTTCAAATGGTGAGTGGTGATCTGAACCATGTCACACAAGTTATAGGTAATAAATTGGTGATCCAGGCATTCCTCTTTTATAGCACATGAAGGGCAAGAAGCATCAGTGATGTGATGAGATTCAAATTTGCTAACTCCCTAATCACTGGAAGACAATCACTTTGTAGTTACCAAAGGAAATAAGGAATTTAAATGGAAGTTCAAGCTTGCACAGGGCAGCCGACATGTGAGAGCCATATCTCTGAGTTCTGCTCTTCTATTTGAGGATTATCTATGGAGAAGCAAGACTCTTTTGACAGTATAAAAACATGACTGATCATGGGACCAAATAAGTTTATTTGTACTTCCAAATCAGTTACTGATTGTCTTGTCTTCCAATGGCAATAGCATGACTCAAAACTACTTTGAGAATTTAATTTAAGCTTTAGAGAATCATTTTTAAGCACAAAAATTTCAGAGATAAAGATGTTTTATCAGTAGGTACAGTTGTTATCTCAACAATGACAAAGTTAAGGCGTTGACATCATCATTAATTCAAATATTCCTAATTAACAAAGAAAGAAACAAGCAAACAAGAACATGTTCTTAAATAATTCCTCAACCTCAACCAATCAAATATGAATAATATGAAGAAGTGATCCCCATTCTCAAGGCAGGTTCTGCAGAAGAAAAGGCTTCTAGGGCCATAGCTTATTGCAAATTTTAATTTACATTTCTCCTGGTAATTAGTTCAATACATCCTTGTCCAATGTCATTTATCTTTCAATAAATTTATGAACAATCTAAGTTATATTATTCAGTGAATCAACAAAAGCAAAGAAACCTCTCTGACAGTTAACAATATTAAAATTTAATAACCCAGGAGAAAAGCATAAGTAAATAAGTAATCAAACAGAAATATTTTTGTAGAAATTTAAAATAAAACCTTAACAATTGGTTTGATGTGTAGCATAGGCCATCTAAGCAAACAGGTTCAATATCCTAAAGAAGCGTTTCATCGAACAGTTGTGTGCTTGACTTGAATTTAAGTTTCGAACAATCCACAAACATACTCATTATTTGGTAAAAT
The DNA here is from genome assembly GCA_032878915.1 of Castanopsis chinensis. Lineage (NCBI taxonomy): Eukaryota > Viridiplantae > Streptophyta > Magnoliopsida > Fagales > Fagaceae > Castanopsis > Castanopsis chinensis. The sequence goes on along the minus strand of JAVQMG010000037.1, from coordinate 240,921 downwards.
TGTAGATTAGAAAATCTTACAAGAAGAAATTATGCACCAAAAGCAGACAAAAAGACAAATACTATAATAAATGAAAATCAAATTGCAAGGTGAAAAGGGATCTTAGGCCTACCAATTACTTTAATAGCAACAAGGCATCATCTGCATTGAAAAAGAAATAAAGAAATTAAATGCTTCTTGTATAAATAATAATTACGTAGCCCAACATTTTGATTTTGCAATTATTTACTTGAAACACAATATATACTTGAGCTATAATCCTATGAAGAAGCCTTTAAATTTAGAGAAATAGAAAGAGGCAAACCTTCTCTTCAAAGTTGGATCAACATGTTTTTCTCTTCTTTGACGGTGGATTCAGATTGGCATTGGTATCATCATTGAGAAAGGTATTGGGGATTGAAGATGAACCCTGATCATGAAACCCATTGGTAATTCGCCGTCTCCAGGGTTTGGAGCTTCGTTTCCAGAGTTGGTATCGAATTCGAAGCCATCCAAAGCGGGACAGGTAGTGTTTTTGGGGACGTCTTCTTCGCAGTCGGCGTCGAATTCCAACATGGCCTGAATCTTCTTCCGCATTGTTGAAAGCACATTGATCCATAGATGAGGCAGGAGATATATTGGGTTTCTGAGGACAACAGATGCATTCTACATAAATCCTCATCCTATGTAGGGAAATCGCTTTACTTGTAACCTCAACCACAATGCGATTCTCTTCAGATGGATTTGGTATTTTCAGTTTCTGATCAATTAACCATACATGGTCATAATTACCATTCACCCAATAATTGTACGGTGCGAATTGCTTTTCACCATTGATAAAAATGTGAACTTCACACTTGTACCCTTCATCGTTGTACTCTGTAGACTCGGGCACATCCTTTGATGGAAAAGCAATCCAAACAACCAAATTTGAAAATTTGGGACCGACCAAGAATGATACAGAATTTCCAACACTCTGATGATGGTTGAATTTCAACCACTCTGGAATCTCAATTGCTGGTAGTATAAGATAATCGTCATATCTAAAGAATGGATCAGCTTGAGCGATTGTATTTGGTAGAATCCCTCGAATTTCTCCAAACTGCAAGAAATTGAAGTTTAACATAAATTTGTTTCTTTATAACTTAAACTTCAGAGAGAAAGAGAAGGAGAAAGAGAGAGATACCTGATTCAATACTCTGCTTCTTAATTGTGTATCCAGCCGATAGCAATTCTGTGCATCCACAGTTCTTATAGATTGTGGAAGTCTCGGAATTTTCCGAAGCTTTTTGCAATTTTTAATTTCAAGTTTTTGTAATGTAGTAAATCTACTAATACTTTCTGGGATGGTAACAATACCAGTATAAGAAAGAGACAACCAACTCAATACTGGGAAGTAATCGGGCTGCATCCAAGAATCTAATCCACCTTTAATTCCACGACACCCGTCAAGCACCAATAATGTCACGTTCTGAAACCCAGTAGGTCCCGAAAAGTTATTAAAGGAATTGCACGGCAGTCTCAATTTGGCAGAAGGAATATCTTCTTCCTCCCGCATTTGTGATTTATTGGCCCCAACTAGAAAATTTGTAAATTCACTGTAATTTACGGATATATCCCCAAGTCCAGTCAGATACAACAATGATGACGGCAATTCTCTAATACCACTACATACCAAACCCAATTCCGTTAGACAATTCATTTCTGGGTGAATATCGGGGAACTTCTCAAGCCTTGAGCAACCTCCTAGATTAAAAGATTCAAGAGATTTCAACATGAGCGTACTTGGAAGAATTTGAAGTTGTGAACAGCCACCGAGATTCCAATTTTTAAGCTTCTCAAGAAATCCAATGGACTCATGAACCTCAATTAAATTTTTACAAAAGTCAAGATCCAATTCCTCTAAGTTTGGGCAGCACAAGTCAGGTACTTTTGTAATGAATTCACAATCTCTTAGACTAATCATTTTCAAATTTTCATACTGGAACCCCTATGAAAAATTTTAAAAAAAAGAAAATCAAAAAACAAAAACAAAATTTATCTTCACCAGCTTTTAAAAATAACATTTAAAGAAATTAAAATTTATAAATACTAATACTTATACCTGCTTGACTCCATTCTCCAATATAATGTTAGACTTGGACATCTTGACGACAACAAGTTGTTGAGGAAGGCAACATTTGGAAGAAAAGGATAGAGGAAATTCACGCCATTCAAGATACCTTAACTCATCTGGGAGATATTCAAGTGCTTCACCAATATGTTGTACATTGCCTATAAGAAATTTGAGATCTTTCATCCTCTCGAAAACATTAGCTTCCAATGCAATCTTTGTTCGTTCAGGTGAGAGCAACATTATGCTTCGAATTTTATTTGATCTCTGCTTTCGAATTTTATTTGATCTCTGCTTAAGAAAAAAGATTAGTCACACTTCATAATAGAATTCGACAAAAGTATAAAGATTTTGAAACTTTAAAAAAAACTTATATTGAGAAAATTATATTTTGTTCAATATTGTAAAGGGAAAATCCATTAAAGAAATATATAGAAAAAATGGAGAAGCAAAGGATGTATACCATATTTCTAGTTAGTAACTTATGAGCATCCTTATAACGCCATATCCTGCTACGTTTTTCAAGATTTTTTGATTCTAGTCGAACGATTTCTCTACCCATTCGTTGTAGCAAGTCATGCATCGACAAACGACCATGTTCCAATGTTACAAGACACTTGTCAATAAGCCTTCCAATACCATCGTCTGGAAATAAATCGCAAGTTCGTAATATATTTAAAACACCATCCTTTTCATAACCCTTAAAAAAACATGCAATATCAAGAAAAATATCCTTTTGAGTGTCTTCCAATCCATCATAACTTATTTTGAGTTTTTCTTGAATATTTTGATGTGGAATGTTTTCATACTTTTCTAATGCATATTTCCATTGTTGTATATTTTTTCCACACAAATCAGAACCAATTATTTGTAAAGCTAATGGTAGGCCATTGGCATAGAGTATAAACTTGTTTGCAAGTTCTGAATAATCTTCCTCATATTTACTTTTTTGGAAGGCATGTTTGATGAAAAGTTCATGAGCTTCACATTGCCTCAATTCTTCAACCTTGTGTATTCGACGATGATCAATTCCCAAACTGGTTAGTACTTGTTTGTTTCTTGTTGTTATAATAACTCTACTTCCGGGAGCAAACCAATTATATTTTCCAAGTAAATTTTCTACCTCTTTTAAGTCACCCACATCATCAAGAATTAAAAGAACTTTTTTACTATGAAGTCTTTCCTCTATCAAATTGGTACCTTCGAAAACATTGTACACCTTCAAATCTTTACCATGTAAGATCTTAGAAAGAAGTGTTTGTTGTAGTTGGATTTTGTCACTATTTATCTTTGACATTTCTCTAACATTCTCTAAAAAACAACTTCCTTCAAAATGGTTTGCAATTTTATTATAAACAGCTTTTGAGACTGTAGTCTTACCAACTCCCCCAAGACCATAAATTCCTACCATGCAAGCATCATTCGACTTCATATCTAAAAGCGATGTTATGGCCTTCACTTGATTATCTACTCCAACTGGATGTTTAGCAACAAATAATGGCGCACGATTTGATTTAATCCATGATATCTCGTTTATAACTCTTTGGATAAATTCAAATTCAGTGCAGCTGTAAAGCATTGAACATAAGAAAGACATAATGAGTTGGATTAGTTGTAAATATAAATCTGAAGGTGAACTAAATTCAATATGTCTAGTTTTGTGCATTGCAATTAACATATTGCTATTTAAAATTAGATCTAGGCTTTTAGCAAATGGTTGGATAGAAACTCCCCTTTCGTGATAAGGATTGAGGAGACCCACTTACTGGAAACTCATTTCTAATAATTGAACAAAATGAGATTAGGAAATTTTGTAAAAATTGTCTAAAAATTAAATTGGAGAAACTCTTGAATTGTAACATTAACGTTAAATTATTTAATTTCTACAATTTAATAGCAGAATATATGGTAAATAATTTTTTTTTTTTAGTATACTTTCAAAATTGGGCATTTAGTGGTCACAAAACCATTTAAAAGTTTCTAACAAATGAACGAAGAAGAGTTGTTAGAATTTTTTTTTATTTTTTGAGAGAAAATTTATCTCAATATATAATATCCTGTGAATTAAAATTATTCTATTTCTAGCATCTATCTATCTGTACATAATATATAATATAAAATTTGAGTCCCTACAATTGGTGGATACACATAATTGTGACATGTGTCTCTTTGACAATGCATAAAACAATGACACATCATCTTTTGTAACTTCTCCATCTAAAATATATGATACTGGTGATTAACCAATGCGATGCATGGAAAAACTTTTAAGTTTTAAATTTATACATTCAAATGTGATATGAAATAATAGTCTATATTACAAATACAAATCTTCTATCTGTTTGAATTGCCATGTATTAGATTTTTTTTTTCACTTTTAACTTTGTTTATTTTATAAAGAAAGTCAAGTGAATACATGATCAGTTGTGATTGATGGAACAAAAAATGAAAAAAAAAAAAAAAAAAGTTAGATAGAGGATTTGTATTCCAATGTTGCATGCATAACTGCTTGGATTGCATTTGTCTCGTACATCCCAAAGGAAAATAAAATAATTCTAATATTTATAACAACAAATTGACATTTAAATAGCAGGTTTTACAGCCAATAAAAGATGATTAGTTTTCCATTTTTTTTTTTTTTTATTTAGTTCAAGCTCTTAAGAAGATGGTCCATAAAAGATATACAACACTCCAATAATACTAAAGAGTATCATAAAATACTTAGATATGCAAACATTAAAGCAATTGTACCGAAAATCACTACTTTATCCGTGACTACCAAATACCCATTTTAGGAGCTTATGTTAAGTATATCACCATAGGTTCTTTATCAGTGACTATCAAATACCTATTACAGGAGCACATGTGCTAAGTATTTCACCTTAGCTTACCAAGAGATCTGATGGAGGTTTTGAGATTGGGATGCAACAATAAAAAAATTGCAAGTCGTAACACTAAAGATTTTGAGACTACTATGATATCAATTTTGCTCTACAAATATTTATAAATCCACCATTTTGTTCAAAATAAAAAGAAACACCGAATCTTTTTTTTTATTTTTTTATTTATCAAATTCTAGTTAGTTAACAACGAGAAATTCAACAACAATGATGGCCAAATAAAGCAGCTCTAACAATCAAAAGTTAGTTAACAATTACACAAGTCAATACATTGGATAATAAGAGAAAGAAAACAACAGAAACAACTTACAAATTCTGGATGCAAGAATTAAAAAAAGAAAAAGGAAAAAGATCAAAAGAAAAAAAAAAAGATTAGATCATCATATTGCTGACTTAATTTTGTGGAGAACAATCAATACCAAACCAAAATGATTTGTTGTGGATGATGGGGTGGATTGTATTTAGAATGTTCATGGGTAGATACAACATTGAAAAGCTTAAATGAATAATCGATTTGTGAGAGAAAAAGAGATATAAGGCTGTGAAAAACTGAAAATTGGGATGAAAACAATATAATTAGTGGTGGATAAGATGAAGAGGTATAGAAGGCATCTCTGGGTTGAAGATTTGAGGGCAACAATTTTGTTCTATTATTTATTTTTTTATTTGTAGAGTTAACAATAGTTTAGTTGAGGAAGAGAAAGTGAACTGTAATGAAAGCGAATTTAAAGAAAATGTGCAACCGAAATCATGAAAGAAAAGGAAAACTGATAGTCTGTACTAAAGCACAGAAAAACTCACAGCCAATTCACCACAAAAGCATAAGGCTTCCAGTAATTATATTATAGGACAGATAATTGTAATTTGTAAATAATGGTATACTCCTTTTAAATTTTGTATTCATTAAGGCAATTAATAGGTCGTATTAAAAATTAAAAGGTAAAACTAAAAGCAATTTGAAGAGGGGTGTCATACGGGTGGAAGTTTTAGTGCTCATTAAAGGTTTTTTTTAGTGCTTATATTGATTATGGCTGTCACCCCTTAATTACAAGCAAACTGCTAGAAGGTCTGAATAGCTTTTTAGGCCAAAGACGTTTTACTTCAGAAGAGAAGCAAAAAGCCCTTAATAGTAAATTCTCCTTATTGATTTGTTTATTTGCTTCATTATTGTTATTTATTTCTTATTAAATCCCAGGATGAAAAATATTTTGAGCATAATATTTATTGAGCATCCAATAGTAAATTATAAAAGAGTTACATGATCAAGTAATTATAGATCATATACATGCACTTTTGGGTTTTAACCCATTGATTTTTCAATTTAGTTACCGAATGACTATAAAATATTACCTATTATTAGGTACAATAACTATAAATCTAATTTTTTTTTGAAAATAGTAAGGGTATTTTTGGTAACTGTTTTTTATTCTTATTTTATATTTCCAAAAATAATTTTTTTTATTTTTGAGACTAAAAAACTTGTTTGGCAACAAAAAATGAACAGAAAACTAAAACTGTTTTCAAAATTCAATTTGTGAAAAAAAATTGAAAACATGCAAAAGACAATTTTCAATTTCTAATTTTCAAAAGTTAATGAAAACACACATTTAATTTAATGAATTTGTCTCATTTAATGAGTTAGAATTAGAGTTCAAATCATAATAACAACATATTTTAGTATTTTCTATTCTTTTCTTCAAAAAACTATTTTTTTTTTTAATTTCAACTAACCAAACATGTTTTAATTTGAAAAACACAAAAATTTGTTTTTTCTTTATATTCCCAAAAACAAGTTTTTGATAATAAAAAACAAAAACTGTTACCCAACATAGCTTAACTATTTTTAACACACACGTGAGGAGATGGGAGAAAATCTTAAAAAAACTAACAGTGGTGTAACTATAAATCTAATATAACATCATACAATTCAATCTCCTAATTTATTTAGGACCTTACACCACATATTTTGTCTAACCTTTTTTTTTTTTGCTAAACCATATTTTGTCTAACTTGTTAGTACCACAACGCGACAGAGGTATGAATAGCAAGCGGATTGGACAAAAGAAGTTTGATGGAAGAAATTTTTGTTTAGTACGTATAATATGATTGTTGATTATTTTATCTGTTTAATTGTCAATTGTTAATATATATATATATATATATATATAATGGTATATTCTTATATTGATGAAGTGTGTGATACATAGAAAAATCGTGAAAGATTTTAACATAAAAGTGATGACCAATTTTTGGTGCTGAAAGGAAGTGTACTTAGTGATGTATTATTGGCATAAGACATCGCGACCATAGTGATGGGTTAATGGGGTGGGAACGGTAAATTTATTATTGGCATGTGATAATAATTATACTTTCTCAAAAACTAATAAAATATGATAGAAACGATACTTTCGTAATTTATTAGCAGTCATAACAAAACCGTTAAAAGCTTATAACCAATATAACAACACAGTTGTCATAATTGATAAGATTATCCACTTTATCCAAGTTAAAATTATTATAATTCTACTATTGACCTTTATAGCTTAACTAACTTTCTCTTGGAAGACCTCATCAATAATACCTAGTGGTCTCCTCATCTAATAGTATTATGCCATATGATAATTTATAGACTAAGATGTTTGGCATCAACCCAGTCTTAAAAATAAAATTAAAAAAAAAAAAAAAAAAAGTCTTTCCCCTTCACCTTCATCTTCATCTTCATCATCCCTACCCTCTCACTCCACTACCACCACCATCATCCCCATCTTCAATGTCGGCAATGATAGCATAATTTATAAATAGAAAAACAATAAAAGTATGTAACTAATAAAAGCACACCAAAATAGTCATTAATTAAATACATACCCATCATTGTAATGAAATCCAGACAAATTAGCTGCGTCAGTTAAAGTTTTCCTCCACGTCTGAACCTTTTCTATGTCATCTTTGAATTTTTCTTCATGTTTAGCTAGTGCAATCCCATACTCTCCCTCTTGTTTACGTATTTCTGATGGATCTACTTTGTAAAAAATTGGTAAAACCCGTTGGCCATTACTCCTACACTCAAAAATCTTGACAAGTTTTTTCAAGCACCAAGTAGAAGATGCAAAATTTTCAGAAAATACAACAATCGAAATCATTGACGATTCAATGGCTTTAAGAAGTTCCATTGAAATTTCTTCTCCCTTCTGAAGGTCATTATCGAAGGTGTTAAAACCTTGGTCACATAAAGCATTATATAAATGGCTTGTAAAATTATTACGAGTATCTTCACAAAAATTCAAGAAAACATCATAGTTCCATCTGTGGGTAGAAGAAGAAGAAGAGGCTCCTTCTTCAGTCAAGATAACCATTGATATGATCTGTTGACTGAAGATGAAAAAAGAAGGGCAGAAGGTAAGAAAGAACAAAGATGTGCCGAAATCGACAGGAATGATAAGAGATAAATGAACACTAGCAATTCGAGTGGTGGTTCACGGATGAGTTGAGAGCACTAAATTTGAAAGGTTTTGAGTACGCACGTTTGATTGGGAAATTGACGAAAGAATGACGATTTACAACAAGTGTACTAGAATTGAATCTCAGAGAGGAAAAATCAAACTGGAAATATGGAATTGATAGGAAAAAAGAGAAGTAGTGCTCGCTACAATATGAAATAAGAAAGTGGCTAATAGTGTCTCTTTTTCACAATATATATATTCTATTCAAAAGTTAGTGACTCCTTTTCATTTTTAACAATAATAATAATATAATGGCTATAAATTATAAAGTGTCAGTTGACTCATGACTTAATGGTGCGTGGTTGGGATTGTACTTAGGCAAATGTTAACCAGCATCGGTGTGATGCTGGTTAATGGCGTACTTTTCATTCAAAAAGTTATAAAAAATTATAAAAATATGTAAAAAAATAGTATAAAACTGTAAAAATAGATAAAAAAAAAACAAAAAATTATAAAAAAAAGTTAAAAAATTATGATTAATAGGTACCATAAAAAGTACGTCTGCAATTTTCAAACACGACACGTTCTGCAATTTTCCACCGACAGTGTTCTACGCGTTCTGCAATTTTCCACAAAGAGAGAAAGTGGGAATCTTTTTTTCTTTTTCTTTTTTTTTCTGACAACGCGCATTCCCGTGCAAACATCTTTATCACTGTGGCTTCTTAGTTCTGTCCTTGAGCTTAAAAAAAAAAAAAGTGAGTACTCTACTAGTCTACTACTCTCTCCCGCAAATTTTTTTTCTTTTGCTGAATTTTTTATTGTTTCTTATATAAACTTCTTGTACGTAACAGTATACTTCGCGTGTAGGTTGAAAAACGATAAAAAGTGCCTGTAAAATACGCACATATATAAAAGTTAAAACAAAATTAACGCAAACCTGTTGCTGTCAAAGACTAAAAGTGACAAACTACACATGTAAAAGATTAAAATAATCTTAAATTTAACAAAATGCCCTCAAAGTAAACACAAAGAATCCGCTTAACTTTTTTTTTTATTATTATTTTAAAAAACAGGGCTACAATAACCAATATTTTCTCAACAAGGCCTAAGCGAAAAATTATCACTGACTTCCATTTAAGGTTCATATCTTATATAACTTTTTTACTTACCATTAACGGTTTGACACATAGTTTTTATTATCAAATTATCGTGAAAATTATTCTTTATTTTATTAAGGAAAAATACTAACGCCACAAATTATTTTATAAATTTTTTTACAAATTGCTAGTGTGATATTAGTGGTGGGTCTATATGAGAACCCGTAAGAATATATTTATCAAAATCTCACATCAGTTGTTTATTAAAATATTGTAAAATTATTTGTGGCTTTAGCATTACTCTTTATTAAATTGCGAAGAAAAAAAGTAAAGAAGAAGTTTACCTTCAAACTATTTGAAGGAAAATTCTTTTAACTCACCACATGGTGATTAATAAAATCATCCACACATATTTTTAGTCATAGGACAAAATTTGCATACAAACTTTGTTAAACCAACAATAGTAAGATGACATATGTCACTCTTATGTAAGAATGAAACCAAGATTTAGAGTTTCAAAGCACTTGCATCATTGCTTGTAAAATAGAAAAAGTATAACATTTTAGTCAACTAAGTTCAAAATTCACTCATATCAGATTATGCAAAATTGGTTAAAAAAATACATTGTTGCTACAATATTTATGTAAATTTACAATAGCACTATTAATATTATATTTATTTTTTTATTCTTTTTTTATGTATGTCAAGGATGAAGGAAGAAAGTGGATGGTAATTGTTATTTGTGAAGAAAAAGAAACTACTAAAAAAATCAAGAAAATTTAATATTTTAAAGAAATATAGTGTAAAATAGATAATCTGATATGGTGTGTTTTGAAAAGTGAATATGTAAAATAAATAAATAAAAAAGTAGATTTTTATGTTAAAATAGATAGAAATTTTTCATGAACTAATGTGAATAGGAAACCAAAGTATGAAAAAAAAAATCATAAAATTCAATTTTTTTAATACACTGCAATACACTAGTCTATTAAAAGAAGAAAATAAATGGTGCAATCAGAATAGTGTCACAAATTTCATTCTTAATATGAAAAAACATAAAGAGTTACATGAAATAATTTTATTTGTCATGGGCTACTTTTATAAGTCGGATGGGCTAATTTTGTAAAGCTGATAGCTTTTAGGACTGAAAAAGAATAGTGACTGGACCAATCAAGCTCTCTTTCTTATTGATTTATTTAATAGTGATTATAATTTAAAAAAAAAAAAAGAATGATGATCACTTGGTGAATTAAATTTAATAAGAAATTGATTAATTTTTCTTACACGGTATGACTCTACATGCAATAAAGATAAAGTAAGAAAGCAACGAAGAATTCGATCAACTTTTCTTACACGATTCTAGCCATTTAATTGAACGTGTTGTAGGTTGGGATGACAAGTTGTATTTTTCATTGTATATTTTGTGGAAGCTATTTGTTGACTCATGGCTTTAGTTGAATATGAAGGTGAATGGAATATCTTGCACAGCACCCACACTAAACTTGTCCATTATTGTCGAAGTCTCTTACCATTGAATATCCAGGTAAGTTCTTTTACCCTCCACTAATGTTTCAAATAATTAAGAGAAACTTATGTTCATAATATTTTCACAACACTTTTATTACAAATTCTAATAGGTAGGCTGCTACTAGCTGTTATTAGTGGTACAAAAAAAAGTAATTTTAGTAGAAGTTTAAATTAAAATCAGTAACAATAAACTACCAATAATTTGTAATGAAAATATTGTGTACGTAACATTTCTCTTTTATAAATTCTATAAAAGTCTTGTAAATTAATTGATACTTACTAATGGAATATATTAGTGTAAGTGGTATATCTTCAAGTACAAACTACGAAGTCCTTGAAAGTTGGGCATAGTTCCAGATGCAACAGCTAGTATTTAGTAAATATTCTAAGCATTCTTTTAATAAAGAAAAAAAATTACACCTTCTATTATTTATAGCAAAAGTATGTGTTTTAAAGAGAAAGTATGAAAGCAATGAAGAAATCGATCAATTTTTCTTACACGGTAGTACGGTACTTTTTCAATAAAGTGAATGTGGAACGACAAGTTCTATTTTTCATTGATGTTCAAGTGAGAAAGCAACAAAGATAGAGATAACTATGCATGCAAATTAAAGTTGTATTCACATTTGTATGGAAATAATTGAATGAAATTTCAGCTTTGTGGAAATTATTTGTTGACTCATGTAGAGTGCAAGGGTGACAGGTCACAACATTTTTCTTTACAAAATGTTGATTTTGCAGTGGAACTATTGTGAGTGTGAATTTTCTTTTTCTTTTTTTTTTCGTAAGCAAACTTAGGAGTTAGGACGAACAGAGAGAGAGGGGCCTAAAATAAGAGAGGAATAAAAGTGCGACCTTTGATCTGAACTGTTTCTTTGCACGCTTTGGTTTCTTTTCTATCAAAATCATCAATGCTTCAATTTTTTTTTTTTTTTTTTTTTTAAGGTAGGCCTTTAATCATTTGTTTTTTGACAAATGAAACCAAATACGGACTAAATTCAAATGTGATTTTCTTTTTGTCGGCCACTTGTGAATTTTGATTGTCCTTCAATCTTTACATTTGGAAAGTTTTACTACTTTCTCTTTTCTTTATGGTTAGGGTATAATTCGATAATTTTTTTTTTCTCTCATGAATATGAAATACATTTTGAAAACTCAAAAGGTTGTGTTATTTCTACCAACAAAAAAAAAATGTTACAATTTTATGAGGTTTTTACTATATAATGCTTACATAAAATTACTTGCATAGAAAAGAAAATTACAATAATTTCACCATTGCACAATATTATGATTCAATAATTAACATATTCTTTTGGCTACTTTTTATTAATTTTCTATATATCATCATATACTACTTTTCCTTTATAATCTTTTTTGACCATTTAAAGGCAAAGTCACAAGGGTAACATGTCACAACATTTTATGTAGTCAATGTTCTTATGTAATCTTTTGCTGAATTTTTTTTTTTTTATTATTGTTTCTTAATCCTTAAGTTGATGAAATTTTATTTTATTTTATTTTTAATTCTACATAGTCTTTATACATTTTAGTGTTGTATTTTTTTAATTTTCCCTCACAAGTCTCCTCTTTCTCACTTATAACTTATGATGATTTTAGTTTGGATTAATATTTAGTTATTTTGAAAGTGGAGATTTGAGTTTGGCCAAACACCATTTTGGGGTTATAATAAATTTAGTCCCTACATTTTAGTAGCAATCAATTTAGTCCACATTATTTTTAATTTGTCTTCAATCTGATCTCTACCATTAACTCACTAATAGAAAATACTTACGTGACAAATACTGTATATTATTGGCATGATTAGGCTAACATGTCTAAATTTTAAAGACCACATAAGCGCTTAGATGGAAAAATCAAGCCACATCAATGTTTACAAATACTTTTTTATACCAAATTTAATCTTAATTTTTTTTAAAAATTTTCTTACAATTTCATGACAACCAAACTTATTTTTATTTTATTTTCTCAATTTTTCTTTTTAACTTTCTTGCATTTTCTTGGTAACTAAACAGTATACCCTGCAATTAGGTTCACCATACTATCGCAGTCTTCTTCAGGTTGGAGTGTTCTTCTTTATCTTCTTCGTATTTGTTTGTGTGGAGGGACTAGAGCGAAGGCTAAGCAGCAAGTGAAGCTCTATTAGTGTGAGGGGTTTGATGGGTTTTGAGGTACAAAGGTATCCTTTCTACAAATCCAGCCGAGTTATAGAACACCCCCTTGTAATCTTGGTAAGGGTCAACACTCAAAACCCACAAGCTATTGTATGAATCACTGGTGATATAAGCGAAATCTCTTTCTCAGTTATTGGTGATACCGTAGCAATGCCTTACGAATGTGTACTGGAAAAAAGAAAAAAAAGGAAAAAAAAGTGAATGTGTTGATCCTTTTTATTAGTTGGAAAGATTAAGATTTAATAGTAGTTTTTGTTATTTTTGTTATTTTAATTTTTTTAATTATTAAAATAATGATGTGGCATTTTTAGTATCTAATTTAATTTTTATTTAAATGATCATGTAGGATTTAAGTGTGTTAGCAGTGCATATTGTTTGCCATGTAAGTATTTTTTATTAGTAGTTAATAGTTGAAACTAGAGAACAAATTGACCATAAGTTAAAAACAGCAAAAATCAAATTGACTATTATCAAAATATAAAGACAAAAATATTTATATTCAAATAAAATTTATATGGTTAATTGGTTATATATTTAAATGTGCGTACCAATTATGTAACTAATTAATTATTATATTGTCTGCCTTTAATGCCTTTGGATTAATTTTATAATAATAATAATAATAATAATAACAATATATTTTTTGATGAACTATAATAATAATAATAATAATAATATAGTGGCTACAGCGGGAGACATTTTTATCAGCACCGCAGTCGATAAAGTGTCAATTGACTCATGATTATCTCAATGACACAGAAGACTTCCCACAATAATACAGTCAATAAAAGTAGAGATCCCTTCTTCCACGAAGTTTCCTCAATGCAATTTTCCATCGAGGGTGTCCCACACGGTCTGCATTTTCCTCAGAGAGAGTCATGTTCGAATATCATTATCATTGTAGCTTCTATGTTCTCTCCTTCAGCTTAAAAAAAAAAAAAAGTGTAAATGCCCAATTTTGAATTGAAAAGAGACATAAAAAGAATTTGTAAAGAAACGACGAGTTGGAGAGACTTAGCAAAGTCAGAACCACACAATAGAAAGTGTAAATGCCCAATTCTGAAATGAAACAAGGAGTTTCTTGGCCTGAAAGAGTTAAGGAATTTGAAAAACAAACCCCTCTAGAAAATCTAGATTGTGAAACTGTTACTGATGACAATAGAAAGGAAACAGAGCAACATAATGAGGTGGTAGGGACTTCTGATGTTTTAGCAGTTGAATCTCAGAGGATTTGCATAATAGGCGGTTCTTTAAACGTCAAGTGTGTTCACAGATTGTTCTTAATAGTCATGTGATTGGTAAAAAGTACTTGAAAAACACACTGATTCATCCTCATTACCATCGGCAATGAACATGTGATATAGCCACCGAAGCATGAGGGGAAACAATTGCAACTCCAAAATAGCGAAGGTGTTGACAATCCATGATCCCAAAGCTTTAAATCCTTTTCAGTCACTATATGATATCTCTTTTCTTCCCTCTTCTTTGCTCCATTTTTATTTTATTTTTTTGGATTAAAGTAAGATCTCTAATCTAATAGTTTGCAACACCATCAAAGAGGGCGCACAAAAAGTCAGAATTATATGTTCTTTCAAGAAATCGCCAAAAGCATAAATGGTTGATGCACGTCATGAATTAAATTCACCTACATCATAGCAGTACTTCATCTATGCCTACGACCAAAAAAAAAAAATGATTCCAAAGGAAACAACACGATCATGGTCTCATTTCTATTACATTTACATAGCAAAATATAATTATTATCACCAATGATATCATTTCTTATACATAAGTGACACAAGGCTTTCCATGAATGTAATAACAATTGAAACAATTACAGTGGCATTTGAAAGACTCGTTGCAATAATATATTTTTATTTTTATTTCACCATCGTTGGATTCTTCCTTGACTTTCTTGCCAAGTAGAAGTTCACCATCATTAGAAATACATGATCATAACCATTGTTGTTGTTGATGAGGTTCGCTTGTTTAGGACAATACTTTCGGCGGAAGAGAGAAATTCAGTTCTAGGCGTGAAGAGTAAAGAGCAAAGAGTTAAGAAAAGACCCTAATCTATTGGGCTTGGGCTTCTTGATGTTTTTAAGTTCACCAGCTTTTTCGGGCCTCTGAAATACTAAATGATGAGAAAGTTGAACCTGTAAAAATAAGAACAGTAACACTAACAATGAAGGCAATTAGACAAATGTGTCCAACTCTATACCCAAATTCATATTATAGTTAATTGACACTATTGTGATTGGTGTACCAAAATTTTTTTATTTATTTATTTTTCCATTAGAATCTAGCATCAACTATAAAGGAAATTGTACATCTTTTATGGCCCTGGCCTCGAGGACCTGCCAATGGACTAGAATGAAACTTGCATCTGGGTGGAGTGGGTTAGTACTATATTCAACAACTTAGAATTTAACTGGCTTCTTCACTTGATTTACAGCCTCGCTTTTGCCCAATGAAATTGTGTCCGGTCATAGCTATATTATTCTAATCACAGAGACCAGTTTTTTTTTTTTTTTTTTTTTTTTTGACATGGGGTCAAATACTAGTTTCTAGTTTTTACTATGCTGATCTTAGACCTTTTGGATGTTGTTCTACTAAAAGAGTTTGTAGTTTAATTGGTACCTTCTCATGCACAAAGTGCTCGGGGTCTAGAGGAGAGAGAGAGGAAATGGTTTAATCTGCAAGATTAGCAGCATATTTGTTACTATATAAAATAAAAAATAAAAAAAAGAAAAGAAAAGAAAAGAAAAGAAAAGATGTTTCTAATCCAAGTTGATATAATCTCTTTCCTTGGTATTAAAACAAACTTAACTAACCCAAAAACAAAAAAGTTGATGCTAACCTCCTGTAATATTGATTTTGATTAGTTATCTACTTTAAAAGTAGGAAGAAATATGGTCATGTGAGGAATGAGTTTTGAAACTTCGATGGAGTATGTATCTTATGCCTTGGTGTAATCAATATAAAGTGATGCAAATTATGAAGTGATCACAAAGCTTTATGTCATTTTCAAAGACTATGTATCCGATTGGGTACAAATCCAGCTAAAATTGCATAGCAGATGTAATGCAGCCACTAGAAAGATATATATCATTTTGATTAAGGAACCAAGCACAAGACCTTCACTGGGCTTATACTCACCACATAAGAACTTCCTCATCCCATTTTCAACATTCTCATCATAGGGTTTCTTTTCTTCTCTCCTCTTTGCTCCATTTTTATTTTATTTTTTGGATTGAAGTAAGATCTCTAAATATTTTGTAACATCATTAGAGAGGTAAACAAAAAGTTTAAATTAAAATGTTATAATTTTTTTCATGAAATCGCCACAAGCATAAAGGGTTAATATACATCTAAATTAAATCCACCTACATCATATCAGTACACTTATGCCTACTCAAAACAAAATGATATCAAAGGAAACAACATGATAATGGTCTCATTTGCATCCCACTTACCTAACAAAATACAATGATTATCACTAATGATTCCACTTCTTATCCGGATAGCTGGTTGCTCCATCAAGTAACACAAGGCTTTCCCTGAATGTAGTAACCATGTGTAACATATCGTAGGATACCAAGATCCTTCCCCTGTAAAGTTTCAGGGTCAAGTGAAACAATTACAGTGTCATTTGAAATAATCATAGACTCATTGCAATAATGTATTTTAGTTTCATCATCACTGGATTCTTCCTTGACTTTCTTGTCAAGTGGAAGTTCACCATGCCCAGTGCAACCATAGAAACTTATATCAACATTTTCAAACCGGATAGAAAAAAGTTTATTCCAAGATTCATGTACACCATAATCCCTCATTACCCAAATAAAGCATTGCGAGATTGACAGTTCGCCATTGTCATTTTTGGGGGACCCATATGTTATGAAAGCCAAATTTCCCTTGAACACGAATAGACTTTGCTTATGCAATTTATCTCCATCAGGCATTATCGACATCAAATGACAAAATCATATTTTGATCTAGGAATCCCCTTCCCTTTCACATTCAGCCAACCAATGCAAAGCCCCACTAACAAATTGAGCAAATGAAAACAAGTCAATATTAGAGGCCACAACTTGAAGGGAATTTCCACGAATTCCTAAACTTGTGAGAAACAAAAATAGAGAAAAACAAACGTCAAAGAAAAATAATCACACGCACAAGACAATATTTACGTGGTTCGGCAATTTGCCTACGTCCACAGAGTTGCAGGGATTTCACTATTATCAAGGAAAAATACAAAGTGCGGCTACAGTCTTTTTCTCTGTCACGCACAATGACAACAACAAACCCTAATCACCAAAAAACAGCATTTTCTACATCCTGTGCACAGGATTCACAATGGGCTACAAAACGGGCAAAAAAAATTTTTCGGGGGCAACACCCCTGGACCCCCAAGAAGCTTGACCATGAGCACTCCGACTTGGGCTTGTTGGCCCAAGCCTCCGATCCATGGACTAAGCCTCATAAAATCTCCCATTAAAAACCACGCAATATTATTCCAGTTGAATCGAATCGTCAACCAGATCAAACATAACTAGGCTCTACAAAGCACAACAAATCTCCCACTTGGAGACTAGTTCAATCACCAACATCAGCCGCTATCTTCCAAAAACAATCCCTGCAACTCATTCTCTTGTCCTTAAGCTAGAAGGCCAACTGAAACTGCACACGACTTCAGCTTCTCAATAGTGACACCTTTAGTCAACATGTCTACCGGGTTCTTAGATCCACAAATCTTCTCAAGTATTACTAGTTTATCTTCAACAAGGTACTTGATAAAATGGTATTTTGTCTGTATATGCTACGACTTTGAATGAAAAGTTGAATTCTTAGTAAGGAAAATTGCACTCTAACTGTTACTCTGTAGAGTGCTCATCTCTTGATTCTTACCCAATTCATCTAAAAAGCCATGTAGCCAAACCATCTCCTTTCCAACTTTAGTTGCTGCAACATACTTAGCTTCTGTAGTAGATAAAGTAACAATCTTTTGCAAATTTGAGGCCCAAGATATAGCTGTACCACCCAGAGTAAATACAAACCCAGTAGTACTCTTTCTACTATCAATATCACTAGCAAAATTAGCATCTACATAACCCTACAACTTTAAACTTGCACCTGTGAAGCAAAGACATGTATCTGATGAACCCCTCAGATATCTCAGAATCCACTTGACTGCCTCCCAATGTTGCTTTCTTGGCCTACTCATGAATCTGCTCACAACTCCCATTGCATACGCAATATCTGGCCTTGTACACACCATAACATACATCAAGCTACCGATAGCTGAGACATAGGGCACCTTGCTCATATAGTCTCTTCCTTCTTCTGTCTTCAGTGACTGTTATTTACTTAGTTTGAAATGACTACCCAAGGGTGTGCTCAGTGGTTTAGCTTCATTCATGTTGAATCTGTTGAGAACTTTCTTCACATATTCTAACTGTGACAGCTTCAATGTACCATTAGCCTTGTCTCTGATGATTCTCATACCAAGGATTTGCTTTGCAGCTCCCAAATCCTTCATTGCAAACTATTTTAACAATTGCTTCTTCAGATTATCAATCTCCTCAATGCTAGATCCTGCAATGAGCATATCATCCACATACAACAGTAAAATGATGTAAGAATTGTCAAAAAACTTAACATAGCAACAGTGATCAGCTTTATATCTTTTGAACCCAATTCTATGCATAAAATTGTCAAATTTCTTGTATTACTGTCTAGGAGCTTGTTTTAGGCCATACAAGCTTTTTCTCAGTTTGCAGTCTAAATTCTCTTATCCCTGAACAATGAACCCTTCTAGCTGAATCAGATAAATGTCTTCATCCAAGTCACCATGAAGGAATGTTGTCTTCACATCTGATTGCTCAAGATTTAAATTTTCTGCACCCACTATTCCCAGTACTAGTTTAATTGTTGACATCTTCACAACTGGAGAAAATATCTTTGTATAATCAATGCCCTTCTTCTGCTGGAACCCTTTAACAACAAATCTGGCCTTGTAACGTTTGCTACCATCATGCTCATTCTTTATTTTGTATACCCACTTGTTTGCGAAGCCTTCTTTCCTACTAGCAATTCAGTTAATTCCCATGTAACTTTTCCCATAAGATCAATATTGTTGACATCCTTAAAGATGATACATAATATTTTTGAGAAGAAGAAGAAGAAGTAGACTCTATGCTAACACAAAATATAAAATTATTAAGTTTGCATGATTTAAATTTGTGGCAAAAAAAATTAATATATCTATGATAAAGGTTTTTATCTAAATGATATCTAGTAGTCCATATTTTTTAGTCTTGATTCAAAAGGTCCATTCTCAATAGCCTTATAAGACTACAAATTACTCAATCTAAAGGCCTAGACACATTCAAAGAGTGCTATATAAATTATAAATTATATGAACCTTTATCACAAAAATATTTTGATTCTCCTAATATATGGTAAAGGAAGGCAAGTGTGTGTCTGACCATTTTCTTGATTTGTGCTGCATAAGTATGGAAGATGTGACTGAATTTAAATATTGAATAAAATAATATAAGAAAAAAAAAGTAAAAATAAAATATATAACAACAAAAATCAAATTATCTAAGTCATTCTATGTAATATAATAACATTATATTATTATATACTATATGTATAATGCAGTAGGATAATATTTAATAATCAAAGAGAATAAAAAAGATACCAACTTAAAACACAAAATTAAATCGCATCAACTCAAAGTAGAATTCTAATTAACACAAACATTCATCAACCTAAGTATGGATGCAATAAAAAAAAAATGAAAAAAAAATTGAGAGAGAGAGAGAGAGAGAGAGAGAGAGAGAGAGAGAGAAGTAACCTTTTTGTGTGAGAAAACTATGCTTAGAATGAAAAAAAAAAAAATGTCAAATTTATAGTAATATGTTGAGAATAAGAAGCGTAAAAAAAAAGGAAGATAAAAGGGTAGAGAATGAATGATTTTAAGGTAGAAAGTAGTGGAGAGATGAAGAGGTAAAAATGAGGAAGAGTTTTGGAAAATTAATAATAAAAATAATAGTTAAAAGATATTTTAATTTTTAGATAATGGAGTTTTTAAGTCACATTATTAAATGAGAAAATGTTTTAAAAAATATTTAGGAAAACTTAGAAATAACAAAGGATAATGATGTGGCTGCTGAGGTGGCTCAATTGGAGTGTAGTAATAATAAATGTTATGCTTCAGCTTTTAGATATATAGAATATAAATTACATGCATTTTCACACATTTTTTTTACCCACACGTATTTTCAAAAAATACAAATAACGTTACTAGAACTACGTTAACAAACGGCCCCATTTAATATGTCTTGACTCAATAGTTGTGGTGTTTTTTTTATTTTAATTGATTAATCTGCTTGGCAAGTATTACCTAATCAGTTTGGTGTTTTATACTTTCTCAAAAAAAAAGTTTGGTGTTTTATACAATTAGGAAGTTTGACATTAAATACGTTTTTTGTGCATCTCCATGAAGAATTTTGTGCGTCTCCATGAAGATAATGTTACTCTTTCATTGATCTCTCTTTGAAGATTTATAGCTTCTAGTATACTTGGAGAGAATGGATGCGAGAGAGCCGAGATGCCTAAATTTGGTAAATTTTGATAATTCTAAATTCAAAAAAAAATTTATATTAAAAAAATATTTCTTAAAAAAAAACTTAAAATAAGGGGAGAAGAAAATTTTGAACTTCAATTCTCCTCTATAAGGGAACTAGATAGTGTTATTGAGCCATAAGGCTCTTGATTGAATTCCCAACACTTAATGTTAAATTGTTAATATTAAAACATATAAATTAAAATGTAAAATGGAGGACAAAATGTGTGGATGGTAAGCTCACAAGTTGGTGTGCATATCATGTGTTATGGATCAATCTTGAATGTTCTCCATGTATATAAATTCATTAAATTGCAATGAAATGGAAGACTAGGCTCATATACAGATGATTTTTTCTTTGTTTTATGATCTAATCTTCACATTCAAATCATACTTTTTTATCCAAAAAAATTACTAAATAAATCATCCTCAAGAATAGTAATTCCATCCAAAATATATATATATATATATATATATCAAATTGCCACCGGTATGTGCCCAATTCGTTTCATTTCCCAAGATTTGGTTAATTTGTGTACAGAAAACTACGGATTGTCCATATTTTTACATAATTGTTTTGAACATTGTGCTTTTCTTAAATCCTCATATTTAGTGCCCTAGATAAAATTAATCCAAACATTGCTGCATCTTTTGAATCCTCGTTTGAAGTTAACACCATCACTTATCCTGGTGTCATTTTCTCCAGTTGCACAATGTCTCACCTCCATAGCCTCTTTACAAATTTTACATACATAAAAGAAAATTGGGGCCCTAGATGGATTTGAGTCTAGAATGGCACTAGATTTGAGAGGTGTTGGGTCCATTAACCATGCTCATGCCCACTCAATGTATAATTTAGGTCCCATTAAAAATAAAAAAATATATAAAAAAGCATATAATTTAGGTCATATAGACATATCACGAAAAGAGAGAGAGAGAGGAATCCATACCTTCAATGAAGAAAAACTGTGATATGGGAATAAATGTGTACTTTGTGGGGAAGTTTATGAATCTAAGTCCTACTCCATGCCCAAATTCAGAACAAAGTTAAGTGTCACCTTACTGTTGGTGCATTCAATTTTCTTTTTCCACTGAGTTCATGTTTGGGTCCCACGTGTAAATGCTAAAATCTAATCACAAAATGACATTCGAGTAAGTTATGAAATTGGATATGAGTTTAGGTGTGGTTGTGGATGAAATTGTTTAGGTGTGTTTTTGTTCAACCTAATACAAGAGAGGAGGCTGAATATGTAGCATAGGGTATGTAGGCCTCATAGTAGACTAATTAGAGAGGCAAATATCCTTTATTGAGGCAAATATCCTTTATTAAGGAAAAAAACATAGATACAATGATGGCCCTTGATTTTAGATTATTCAAAGGTGAATATGTATGGAAAATATATTATACACTAACATTTCTCCTCAAACAAGTGGCATTGAACATTTTATTTGGAATTTGAAAAGAATATCTCAATATATTATACACCAACCGACCCATTAAATAGAAAATGCCACAACAGAACATAATTGTTGGCAGTGTCTCAAATAATGCTAAGATGTAAGGGCAATTGAAAACCAATATGTGCAATAATAATTGTGATATAATGAACCAATGTGTGCCTTATTTCATTAAAGGTCATCATGTAATATCTTAAGTAAATGGTGATTAAAAATGAAAGAAGACATTTACAAAATTGATGTGGAAGGTAAACAAGAGTGATAAGGGTGATGTTGCAGAATATCTTGAAAGGTTGGGGACATAGTGCAATTAAGAAGAAACTTCAGTACCATATTTCAAATAAAGATTTAAGTTTCCAGCCCATGACGCCTCATGCTTTTCCCTTTCACACCACCAGCCTTATTTCTTGGCACCACCTACGTCTTGTACAACAAACATTGCCACCATATGACACCTCCTCCTTAACATGCCACATCCTCCTTTTTCATGTAACCAGCCACAAATTGTGTCTTGGCTTCCATGTTTCGGGCAAAAACATAGTGCGTGCCAAAATATGAGAGAGCTAAAAATAAAAAGAGAAAGAAACTTTGGTGCAAGACTAACCTATTCTACCTAAACCGATTCTACCTTCAACTCAATGTAAGTTGTGATTTCATGCACTGATTTTTATTTGGCTGTGAATATTTCTTGCTACTTGATTCAATTGAATTCCATGGCTAAGCGTTCTTGATGTTAATTCATGAATAAAGTGGCTGCAAGTTCATGTTGTAGAGACATTATGCAACTTTATCTAGTCAAGAATCAAAAACACTAAATCTGTTGTTGAATTAAGTTACACTTAATTCAACGGTGAAAACAACGGTGGGACAACTACGTTTAGCCTGAATGGATATTCCAGCACACCCAAAATTCATATGCCCACTTTGAAGCCTTCAATCAGCATCTCTACCCCTATGCCGAAAACATCATACCCAGCCACCATCCCACAAGTAGTTGCCATTTCAACTTTTCCACCCTCTGCCACAAGGTACTGCTAAGCTATGTAGAGAATATACATAAACCAGTAAAGGACCCCTTGTGACTAATTCCATTACTCTCTTCTATCCGATACGTTTATCCATCAATCATAAACATAAGAATATACATTCATCTCAGTCATCAACAATAACAATTTTAAAGGACAATATATAACGGAATAAAGATGATATCTACTTTATTCTAGAAATATAAGAATAAACAATGCAATTTTTGTATAATTTGGTACTATCTCATAAAATTTTCTCTCACTTTGAACAAAAAGCCTTCCGCTTACTTTTTATTTTTATTTTTTATTTTGATAATCTTCAATGTCATTACTCAAAAAGAAAGGGGTACAAGATGACTATCTGCTAAACATACAGACTTATAAAGAGCTGATGGTAGTTTGTCATTATTAAAACTTAAAGACATGCTAGAGTTCAAGGATAATTTAGCTGCAGCATGGGCAGCAGAATTTCCTGATCTTCTAATCCAAGAAAAGGAAAACCTATTGAAAGATTCAACTAAAGTACTGATATTCCTAATGACATTGCTAATAGTCCAATCAGAAGGTAAATTAGAAGACAGAGGATCTATGCATTCCTTGGAGTCACTTTCAAAGATAACCTGGAACCATCCTTCAAGGGAAGCATTTTGAACAACCACATGAGAGTTCACCATAACAAATTAACAACCATGCCAGTGGA
Source organism: Castanopsis chinensis (assembly GCA_032878915.1). Lineage (NCBI taxonomy): Eukaryota > Viridiplantae > Streptophyta > Magnoliopsida > Fagales > Fagaceae > Castanopsis > Castanopsis chinensis. The sequence continues at coordinate 216,854 of JAVQMG010000037.1, read as the reverse complement.
GTTTCTTGCAACAGCGGCAATTGCAGTGGAGGATGTAGCTGTGGCAGCATCAGAGTTCACCTCGATCCAACCATGGGGAGGCGGAGTCCAGCACAGGTTATGAAGCTGTTTGGGATTTTGAAGGTCGGTAGTGAGAGAAGGGAGAACTCTTGTGCTCTTTCCTAGATTCTCTTGCTAGACTTTTGAATGCAAGGTTGGTCGGCAATGAACATGAAGATCAATTCTTGAGGTGGCCCCAATACTAGAAGTGATTGCACAATCAAAGAGGAGATAGCTAGTGTTCCATTGCAACTTTCAAAGAAAGGATTGTGAATCAAAGAAAATTTGCTCTCTCCACGAAGAAGACTGATTACCAAGGCTTTGAACAGAATACATGGAAAATTAGGAATTTTTTAATTAGTAGTGCCAAGAAGCAACACATTTGATGAGGGAGATGAGCTTCAATTCATGAGGGAGAGAGAGGGCTTTCAAAAGAATAAGTGACAATTAGATTTTATAGTCCACTCATTCCTTATCAGATCTCCAAATTAACATATCTTTGGAATTATGAATAAAATGATGTACAAAATCTAGTAATGTAATGAATTTTTTTCCTTTTTGGTGCAATTAACAAAATGTTGGTAGAGAAGAGAAACTTTTGGTTCCAAAAGGCTGGCTGTTATGGATGATGTAATTTGGATAAGAGGGGTGATATCAAGAGAGTATCCCTCCAAAATAAATAATAAGTTCTTAAACTACAGCAATTATTAAAAACAGATACAGAAACTGCTAACCAGAAACTACAAATTTTCTATTTTACTTAATTCACTGTTTTAATGAACATTAGCAATAATCATATTCTTGATGGAGTGGTTAAATCTTTAAAAAAAATTAAAAAAAAAAAAAAGAAACCAGTGTTGAAATGTCATAGGTATACAGTGATTAGACATAGGTGCATCTCATTGTTTACAAAGTTGTTTAACAGTACCAACCACAACTTTATTTGAGAATTGAGGTCCTTTAAAAACAAATAGAAAAAAGAAGACCTTCCAATTTATGAAAGATTATTTAAAAAGACCTTATGAAACATGACTAAATAGAAGGTGGCAAGCACTACAACATAACAGTATTACTAATCTGCAATGAGATGCACAAGCTAATCTGCTCATAACAGTATTCAAAACCAAACTTCCTCTCCTCCAGTATTTGAAACCCATTCCACAAGCATTAAGGGATGTTAAAAATCATGAATAAAAATTTAAGACTCTACATCTTACCAATGCTTTTATGCCTACATCAATCAGCATCTCTACCCCTAGGCTAAAACCATCATACCCAGCCACCATCCCACAAGTAGCTGCCATTTCAATCTTTCCATCCTCTGCCACAAGGTGCTGCTAAAAGAATACTAGGATGTACAAAGCATTTAAACTACAGCCCCACCCCTACTCCCCTACATAAAAATAAGAACATGATTATTCAAGACAATCTTCTTTTCTCAAAACCAGACAAATGGTTTTAAACATAGCTTTGAATGAATTGGTTTGAAAGCATTCCTATTAAATAACTTTTAAAGAAGACACCCAAGGATCATTTACGCAATATATATGTAACATGTGTATTGAACCCACTATCTATATATTTATTAAAGTTCAAAGATTGAAGCCTACAATTAAATGCTAGAAAGTTTAGTTTGACACAGTGACATAAACATAAAACATTTTTTTCTTTATTGAAAAATAATACACATGCAACTGTATGAACCATCCAACAATAATTATATTTACCAAATTCTCTACAGGTTTTACACCATCATATAGACATATCAAGAAAAGAGAGAGGAATCCATACCTTCAGTGACTGATCATGTGCTATACTTGTCACGGCCCAAATCCATGAAACATGAATTTAGATGCATGACTAACTTGCTAACCTTACTATCTCAACAAAAATAATTTAGTTAAACATAGTTCCATAAATCTCCAAGTAAACAATGCTACTGATAAATCTCTTACAATAACTAAAATCCACAATTTATAACAATCTCCAAAACACTGTGAAGTCTAAAGCGGAAATACCAAAAATAACTAATAAATCTTAAAAGAAACTCCACAAATTGGAAACAATCTCCACTATATAAAATGTAAATTACCAAAACAAGGAAACTAAAATTCTATGAGTCTTCAAGTAATACTGTAGTCGCCTACAACTTCCACGTTCTACCTTGCACCTTACAAGCGATCCAAGGGTTCTAATTCCCAACTACACTTTAATCTGAAAATATTAATTGATGGGGTGAGCCACACATCTAGTAAGTAATTATACAGAATATACAACGGAATAGAGTCAAGCAAAGCACGAGTTTGATTTCACAATTTCACTAAAAATATCCAATATAGTTTTTCCAAACATGTAAGGAATCACTTAATACACACAAAATCAAATCTTTAAGTCTTTCGAAAAACACATACAAATAATTGATCAGGGCACAGTGTCACATATACACATCACATATTCTCACATACAATCCTGTGAGCGGATACCAACATCTAACCCCTGCTGGTGAGGGATCAAGACATATTCTCACATACAATCCTGTGAGCGGATTTACACATATATCTGATCAATTCTAAAAACACTCATTTTGAACCACATATCACAAAAAAACAAAGTTTATACAACATAAAATAATTTTCTCAATGCTAACAATTATTCCGACAATACAAGCATATTGAATATCATAATAACAGATTGAAACATAAATCAAAAGATGCTTGACTCTCCTAGGGAACGAATAGAACTAAAGGGTTTATATAAATTTTTAAAATTCTTGAGTAAGTTTGAAAATCCAATTGCTAAAAGACACGTCTTAAATACCATTGAAAATAAGGATATGACTTTGAAATCCCTTGGTTTGAAACAAATTTAAAGAACAAGAATCATTTTAGAAAACTTACTTTAAAACTCAATTATTTTCGGAAAATAGTTTAGTTTAAAAAAAATCATCTTTTAAATGGGATTTAGACATTCAAAACGTCATTTAAAATTTAAAAGTTCTCTTAAAACACTATTTGAAAACCAATTAAAATTTCTCTTTCAATAGTGTAAAAAATGCTTTTTGACAAACTTTTAAAACGTAAGCTAAAAAAAAAAATAAATAACTTTTGAAAACCTTTAATTTCTAAGAACCTAAAGAACAAAATTCGTGCATATTATGCATAATTACTTACTGCACTTGAATCACTCTGAAAGTCCAGCTGAAACACCCTCCAAATGGCCTCAAAATACTCTCAAATAGGACCTATAATCAATCGTGAAAATTACTTAATCTCCTCCACAAAATATAAATTTTACTAAACTATACAAACTGACTCACTAATAAAATACTTTGCTGAACTAAATGATAGTACTAATGCAAAGTATCTCTATCCAACGGCGTTAAAACCACCTAATATATATATTTCCACAATGGCATAGCATAATCTCAAGGAAAGTGCTCCAGAGGCAATGAAAATATGACTGCACTCTTTGACTTGTACATACCTATAATATATATATATATATATATATATATGTATGTATATATATATATATATATCTCTCAGCCGTATTCTTTGACTCTTGAAATGCCATAGTTCAAACTAGGATTATATGACATTGATGAGCACAGGAAGACCAGCTCCATAAAAAATATCTTGATCCATGAATACGCCAATCTATGATTATATATATATATGTTCAAATCTGAAAAAAAAAGATTAACTCAACATCACCGAATTCTTCAATCTATGATTATATATAATATATCCTACTGGAATGACGTTAAGGCCTAAACGATTCTAACCTTAAAGCCATTTTATAATATATATATATATATATATATATATGTATAACCACAATCCAAAATTTTCCAGCCGTGCTCTTATATTAGGGATTGAATTCCATGAATTTGTTTAAGGACCCACATACTGGCAGTGGGCAATCCAAGATTTAGTGAACAACAATTCTGGGAGAAAAATCCCTTTTTGCAAAATCTAAACATCACTAACGTTCCTAAGATCAAATTCTAATTGTTTTAAAAAAATAAACCATACCTGGAATAATTGGCTATTTCTTCAATTATCTCCAAGGAAAAAAATTACACCTTCTAGCCTCCTTAGATAAAACCCTAACTGTCTCTTCCTCTACCCTTTAGTTGTTTTATCAGATGTGGGCTTAGTGATAGTGGGCTGCAGTTACAGTTAAAAGAAAACCTATGGCCCATCAATTTTATTTTAAGGAAAACTCTTAAATAAAAAAATATGTGGGGTATTACAATACTGCCAAGGAAACTGTTGAAAAATACTGTTTGTTGCATCCCTACAAATGGTACAAAGGTAAGCACTACAACTTAGGACTTCAAAATCTAGCATTAACACTTATTCTTTCATGTGCTATTTTATTTCAATGTATCCAAATAGTCCAAAGATTGTTGAAAGAATACAGTGAAGTGATTGCACTGGCCTTACACTTTCCAGCCAAGTAGCAACACAATTATGACTTGACTTTGATTCAAGTACCTTCTAATGGCGAGTGGTGATCTGAACCACATCACACAAGTTAAGTTATAGGTAATAAATGGGTAGTCCAAGCATTCCTCTTCTATAGCACATGAAGGGCAAGAAGCATCGGTGAAGAGATTCCTATTTGCAAACTCCCTAATCACTGGAAGGCAATCATTTTGTAGTTTCCAAAGGAAAAAAAGGAATTTAAATGGAAGTTTAAGCTTCCACAAGGCAGCCCACATATGAGAGTCATATCTCTGAGTTCTGCTCTTCCATCTGAGCATTAACTATGGAGAAGTGAGGCTCTCTTCCATATCAGTTACTAATTGTCTTGCTTTCCAATGGCAACCGCATGACTCGAAACTACTTTGAGAATTTAATTTAAAGCTTTAGAGAATCATTTTTAAGCACAAAAACTTACGGGATAAAGATGTTTTATCAGTAGGTACAGTTGTTATCTCAACAATGACAAAGTTGTGGCATTGACATTATCATTAATTCAAATATTCCTAATTAACAAAGAAATAAACAAGCAAAAAAAAAACATGTGCTTAAATAATTCCTCAACCAAAACCAATCAAATATGAATAATATGAAGTGAGCCCCACTCTCAAGGCTGGTTCTGCAGAAGAAAAGGCTTCTGGGGCCATAGCTTATGCAAATTTTAAAATACATTTTATTCAGCGAATCAATAAAAGCAAAGAAACATCTATGACAATTAACAATATTAAAATTTAAAAACCCAGGGGAAAAGCATAAGTATATATATAATCAAATAGAAATATTTTTGTAGAAATTAAAAACAAAACCTTAACAATTGGCTCAATGAGTAGCATAGGTCAGCTAAGCAAGCACCAAGCAGGTTCAATATCCTGAAGAAGCATTTCATCGAGCAGTTGTGTGCTTGACTTGAATTTCAATTTCAAAGAATCAGCAAGCAAACTCGTTATTTGGTAAAATTAAAGTTTAGAAAATCTCACATGCAGACAAATATGATGAATAAAAAGACAAATATTATTATAAATGAAAAAGAAATAAAGAAATTAAATGCTTCTTGAATTTATTTGAAACACAATATATACTTGAGCAGCAATCCCATGAATAAGCCTTTAAATTTAGAGAAATAAAAAGAGGCAAACCTTCTCTTCAAAGTTGGATCAACATGTTTTTGTCTTCTTAGATGGTGGATACACATTGGCATTGGTATAATCATTGAGAAAGGTATTGGGAATCAAAGATGAACCTTGATCATGAAACCCATTGGTAATTCGCCGTCTCCAGGGTTGGAATCGGATTCGAAGCCATCCGAAGCTAGACAGGTAGTGTTTTTGGGGACGTCTAGCATGGGTTGGTCGATGGTTTTGTCTTCGCAGTCGGCGTTGGATTCCAAAACGGCCTGAATCTTCTTCCCCATTGTTGAAAGCACATTGATCCATAAATGATGCAGGAGATATATTGGGTTTCTGAGGACAACAATTGCATTCTACATAAATCCTCATCCTTACAGAAAAGTTTGGATTAACCTTAACCTCAATGCGATTCTCTTCAGATGGATTTGATATATTCACTTCCCAATACATTAACCATACATGGTCATAATTACTATTCCTCCACCACTCCATACTTTCGGTTAGTTTTTCACCGTTGATAAAAATGTGAACTTCCCACTCCAACCCTATATCGTCGGCCACATCCTTCGATGGAAAAGCAATACAAACAAACAAATTTGAAAATTTGGGACCGACCAAGAATGAAACGGAATTTCCAACACTCTGATGATGGTTGAATTTGAGCCACTTTGGAATCTCAGTTACTGGTAGTATAAGATAATTCCCAAAAGGAGGCCATTCGGAATCAAAGCTTGTTGCAGCTTCAGCGACTGTATTTGGTAGAATCCCTAGAATATCTCCAAACTGCAAGAAATTGAAGTTTAACATAAATTGTTTCTTTATAACTTAAAAACTTCAGAGAGAGAGAAAGAGAGAGATACATGATTCAATAATCTGCTTGATGATTGTGTATCCAGCCGATCGCAGTCCCGTGCATTCACAGTTCTTACAGATTGTGGAAGTTTCGGAATTTCCCGAAGCTTTTTGCAATCTTCAGTATTAAGACGTAGTAATCTAGGAAATCTACTAATACTTTATGGGATGGTAACAATACCAGTAGCAGCAAGAGACAAAACTGTCCCAGTTTTGTCAAGCACAGAAACCCAAGGCACTAAAATTGACCAGAAACCACCAACGTATATCTGTTTTGATGAAAATTGTGGGTATCCCCTACTCATTCTTGATGGAATGATAAAATTCGAGGAAAAATAAATTGTTGGAGTCTCTCATAGGTGTACCTTGAAATAAATAAAGATCATTCCTAGAAGCAACTAGAGATTGGACAATCAATCAAGTAGATGGTTCATTGCTCCTCCCATCTTTTACACTAAGGACAATAGATGTCATTAAAAAATTTATGATTTTAGAACTAGTGATAAAGGAGACCCAAGATTTGCAAAAGCACCTGAATCTTTCGAGTGATTTGAGTTGTGGCCTTGCTAAGATGGTACGTGCTTTGTCGGGGGATCAGAGGTTGTGGACGATGTTCGCTTGTTTGGGACAATTTTTTCGGCGGAATAGAGAAATTGAGTTCCAGGCGTAAAGAGTAAAGGTGAAGACCCAGATCTGTTGGGCTTGGGCTTATTGATGTTTTTAAGTTCACCAGCATATTAGGGCCTCTGAAATACTAAATGATGAAAAAGTTGAGCCTGTTAAAATAAGAACAGTGACACTAACAATGAAGACAAAACAGAGAGATGGGAATAAATATGTACTTCAGAGAAAAAGTATGGAACACGGGGCCCAACTCCACATCCAAATTCACAGCATAGTTAATTGTCACTTTTGTGATTAGTGTACCCAAATTTTTTTCTTTCATTAAGTTCTTATGTGGGTCCCATGTGTAAATGCTGAAATTCAATAAAAAAATGACACTTAGGCAAGTTGTGAAATTAAGTATGAGTTTAAGTGTGGTATAGTCATATGTGATTTGATGTATACTGTGTGGTGTGCTTTTTGTTCAACTTAATACTAGAGTGGAGGTTAAATATGTAGTGTAGGCCTCATAGTTGACTAATTAGAGAGGCAAATATCTTTGATTTTAGCCTTAATCAAGGATATAATAATATTCTTTGCTTTTTAGATTAATCAAAGGTGAATATATATGGAAGATATATTATACATGATCCTTGATTTTAGATTAATCAAAGGAGAATATATATGGAAGATATATTATACATTAACATCTCTCCTCAAAGAGGTGGTATTGAACATGTCATTTGGAATTCAAAAAGATCTTGATATTTTATACAATAATGGACCCAATAAAAGAGAAAAAAATGCCACAACATAATAACATAGTTATTGGCTGTGGCTCAAATAACACTACGTGTAAGGACAATTAAGAACCAACAAATGTGATAATAGTTTTGTTGCCAATATGTGATTTTTTAATGATATTTCTGTATAATGTAAACATCATATGCTTGCCTTTCAGGCATTTCTGTAGGCGAATCTTCTATGAAGTATGTAAAATGTGTTTTCTACCGGTTTCCTACTAATGTAGTTAGGATTTGGTAAAGTTGTAAGTTGTGACAATGTATTTTTTGTGTTGATATAGAATGGGAAAATAAACCTTTGGTTCCAAATGACTGGCCGTTGTGGATGATATAATTTGGATAGTAGGGATGACATGAAGAGAGTATCCCACCTAAATAATTTAAAAATTCTTAAAACTACAGCTATTATTAAAAATAGACACAAAATCCAACACCCACATACAACAAATTTTCAATTTTGCTTAAAAACCATTCACTATTTGAATGAAAATTAGCAGTAATTAGTGATAAATTATTTAAGGAAAAAAAAAACCAATGCTGGAGTGTTATCTGTATACAGTGATTTTATAGTAACAAGTGAAAACCACTCCTTTATTTATATATATATATATATATATATATGTAAAAGTAAAATAAAATAGTGAAAACCACTCCTACACATAGACGCATCTCAAATTCCCAATTGTTTACAAAGTTGTTTAACTTTACTAACTGCAACTTTGTCTGGGGCTCTGCTCTTTCAAAAATTTAAAAAGAAAAAGAAAAATGAAAACCTTCCAATTTATCAAAGATTATTTAATAAGACCTTATAAAACATGACTAATAGAAGGTGGCAAGCACTAGCAGTCACCTTCTTCTGTTGCAAGAATCTAAGCCCAAAGGTAACCAACACAGAGCAAGGGAGTTCAAACAAAGACTATCACCAAGAATTAAGAACCTTTTATCTAAAAACAGAGTCAAGCAAACACAAGTTACACAACATAAAGCTCTATAAAAAACAATAGTTCTTGAACCTCCTCGAGCAATCACACAATACCTTCTTCTGAGCATATTAGACCTCCATGAATTTCCTATTTCTATGCAATAAAGATGGAAAATTTCATAATAGCATTCAAACTTCTTCCTCTCCAGTATTTGATACCCATTCCACAAGCATTAAGGGATGTTAAAAATCATGAAAAAAATTTAGCACTGTACATCATACACAGTGCTTTTATGCCTACTGTAAAACAAAATGATACCAAAGGAAATAACATATTATTAATCTCACTTGTATCACACTTACATATAGCTCACTAATGACTTCACTTCTTATCCATATAGCTCAGTTGCTCCATCAAGTAACAGAAGACTTTCCATGAAAGTAGTAGTTATAGTTGAGCTTCCTTGAATTGGAATATCAAGAATCTTCTCATGTAAAGTTTCAGGGTCAAGTGAAACACTGCGTCGCTGCAATTTGCTACCATAGGGTTGGGCCTGGACTCTCTTTTGAACTAAAAGGCTAGATTCCCCTTGAACTCCATTAGATATTGTGGTAGCAGTTTCTGTTCATCAGGGAGAGGTATCTCTGCAAATTTATCATTATTGACATCAAATGATATAATCATGTTTTGATTTACCAATTTTCATTCTGCTTTATTAGTATATCCCAACCAATGCAAAGCCCCACTAACAAATGTGGTAGATGTAGACGTAACAAAATAAGGCTCGATATTGTTGAGTCTCAATGAAATTCCACTCTTTTTCCAAGAGTTTGAGCTGAGTGTATAAACCACAGCCTCAATGTCAGCTTCAAATGCACACAAGGAAGAGAACTTTACAACCTCATAGTCATTCATATCAGTCTGATAAGCAAATCCAGTAGCAACCCAATCATAATGGCACAATGCCACATCACCAACTCCCATAACATAAGGTTGAGATTAAACCACAATGCCACATCACTCTTCCCTACTAACATGGTATTTACCAAACTATTTTGTTATGTGACCAATTTCGAAACAATTTTGCTGTGACACCAGTTTCAAGCAGTAAAGCAATCCTTAAAAAAGATCTGCACTTATAGACTCGAGTTCCAATTTGATTCAAAACTGATGACATAACAAATAGTTTGGTAAATAAGCTAAATGCGTAAAAAAAGCCTGGTATTTTGGCTAGGGCGAAGATTGTTAAACAGTGTTACACACACCGTGTGAATAGATTTTCCCCATTTGGGTACACAACAAATTGAGGTCTCATCTTCTTTCACTTTTTTGGCTAGGACTAGTAAAAAGAATTTGCAAGTAGTCATAACCACACATTAAAAAGTGTAAATGCCCAATTCTGACTTGAAACAAGGAGTTTTTTGCCCTGAAAAAGTTGAGGAATTTGCAAGACAAACCCCTCCAGAAAATGTAAATTTTGAAACTGTTATTGATGACAATAGAAAGGAAATAGAGCTGCATAAAGAGGTGGTAGGAACTTTTGATGTTTTAGCAGTTGAACCTGTGAGGAAGCGCCAGGATCAATTTGCAGCTTGGGGGTAAGTATATGAGAACTTTTGAAGGATCAAAAAGGCCATTTGAACCCTTCAAACCAAAATAGGAGGTTCCTCCAATGTCAAGTGTGACTCACAGGTTGTTTTTAATGGTCATGTGATTGGTTAAAAGTACTTTGAAAAATATGAAGCAGTTTCTTGGCCATCGTTCATTGTATGGAGAAGCAGGACGTTAAACTCCTTACCTACCTAACTTGAAAACTTTTGGATAGGTCTCCTAGATTTGAATTGAATTCTTTCTAGTTAAAGAATCTCTTTTTAATTGCTCTAGAACAATTTAGGAGATTAACACTCCATAAGAGCACGGACAAATGGGGCTTCAAGCAATCATCTACCCTACTTACTTTAATGCTTAATCAACTTCCTTAACTCCCTAACACCATAGACAGGCTTGAACTGGCTTCAATGCTTGTACTGCCACCGCCACCAAGCATCAAGCATTTCACAAAGCATGATTGAAAGCATGTTTTCATATGTATATGAAATTTGTTTTGTAAAATTAGAATCTGGCATAAACTGTATAGGAAATTCTATGTCTTTTATGGCCCTAGGCTCAAGAACCTGCCAATTGACTAGAATGTAACTTGCATATGGGTGGAGTGGGTCAGTACTATATTCAACAGCTTAGAATTTAACCTGCTTCTTCACTTGCTTGCTTTACAGCCTCGATTTTGCCCAATGAAATTGTGTCAGATCATACCTACATTATTCTAATCACAAAGACTAGTTTTTTTTTTTTTTTATATGGGGTCCAAGGCTAGTTTCTTTTTTTTACTATGCTGATCTTACACCTTTCAGATGCTGTTCTAATAAAAGAGTTTATATCTTAATTGGCACCACCCCACACACGAAGTGCTTGGGGTCTAGAGGGGGGGGGGGGGGGGATGGTTCAATCAGCAAGGTTAGTAGCATATTTGTAACTATCTCAAAAAAAATAAAAAAAGTTTCTAATCCAAAGTTGATATAATATTTCCTTGGTACCAAAACAAACTTAACTACCACACAAATAAAAGGTTGACGCTAACCTCCTATAAAATTGATTTTGATTAGATATCTGCTTGAAAAGCAGGAAGCAATATTGTTTTACTACACAAATGTGAGGAAGTTTTGAAATTTTGATGGAGTATGTATCAGATGCCTTAGTGCAATCAATTTAAAATGATGCAACTTATGAAGTATATGCATGTCTAGGGGATTGACTGAGATATGTTTTAAGTTTCTTTAATCAATGCACCAAAATTGACCATAAGCTAACATATTACTGTTTTTTATGAAAATTGTGGGTACCCCGTCACCGTACTCATTCTTGATTGAATGATCCAATTCAAGGAAAATTACACTTTATGTATATACTAACAACAGCTAAAGTGTTATTAATAAACAGATTTATTGTATGAGTCAAAGCAGGTCAAGTCACAGAAATGCCAAGAAACAAAACAGGGGGCCAAGCCATGTGACAACCTCACAACAATGTGTCTTTAAATCTTCTTCATAAAAAACAAAAATTTAGAATCACTATCCACATTACCATGAACTTTAAAGTTCAAAAGGCACTTTCCATGTTACCTTACAATAAATAATTTAAATTCTTTCACAAAATGACCACAACAATACTAGTAGAAACACAACGTATTAGCAGCTAAACACACTGATTCATTCTCACTACCATTGGCAATGAACATGTGATTTTGCAACCAAAGCATGAGGGGAAACAATTTCAACTCCAAACAGTGAAGGTGTTGACAATCAATGATCACAAAGCTTTAAATCAATTTCAAAGACTATATGTTATCTCAATTTTTCTCTCAGGGGAATGAGAAAATGCAAACTCATGAGAAGAGATTCAACAAGCTAAAATTGCATAGCAGATGTAATGCAGCCACTAGAAAGATATATATCATTTTGATTAAGGAACCAAGCACAAGACCTTTGTTGGGCTTATGCTCACCAGATAAGAACTACCACATCCCATTTTCAACATTCTCATCATAGGGCTTCTTTTCTTCTCTCCTCTTTGCTCCATTTCTGTTTTATTTTTTTGGATTGAAGTAAGATCTCTAAATATTTTGCAACATCATTAGAAAGGCACATAGAAAGTCTAAATTAAAATGTTATATTTTCTTTCATGAAATCGCCACAAGCATAAAGGGTTAATATACATATGAATTAAATTCACCTACATCATATCAGTACACTTATGCCTACTGCAAAACAAAATGATACCAAAGGAAACAACATGATAATGGTCTCATTTTATATCACTAATGATTTCACTTTTTATCCAGATAGCTCAGTTGCTCCATCAAGTAACACAAGGCTTTCCCTAAACGTAGTAACCATATGTGTAACATATCTTAGGATACCAAGATCCTTCTCCTGTAAAGTCTCAGGATCAAGTGAAAAAGTTGCGGTGTCATTTGAAAGAATTGCAGACTCATTGCAATAATGTATTTTAGTTTCATCATCACTGGATTCTTCCTTGACTTTCTTGTCAAGTAGAAGTTCACCATGCCCACTGCAACCATTGAAACTTATATCAACATTTTCAAACCAGATAGAAAAAGTTTATTCCAAGATTCATGTACACCATAATCCCTCATTACCCAAATAAAGCATTGCAAGTCTGACAGTTCGCTGTTGTCAATTTTGGGGTATCCATATGTTATGAAAGCCAAATTTACCTTGAACACAAATAGACTTTGCTCATGCAATTTATCTCCATTAGGCATTATCGACATCAAATTACAAAATCATATTTTGATCTAGGAATCCCCTTCCATTTCACATTCAGCCAACCAATGCAAAGCCCCACTGACAAATTGAGCAGATGAAAACAAGTTGATATCAGAGACCACAACTAACAAATCATATTTTGATCTCAATGAGATTTCAACCTTTCTCCATGAGTCCAACCTTAATGTGTAAACCTCAGCCACAACTGGAGCACTCCAAAGCTTTATAACCTTGTAGTCATTTGTCTTGGATTAATAAGCAAATCTGGTAGAAACCCAAATTTCTTGGTCGCTAGAAAAATAGTTGCTTAAATACGAATTAGGCAATCTCTTAAATTTTCTAGGGTTTATGCTAATGGGCGTATTGGGGCAATGGTTAACAATCCATTTTAAGAAAATCTTGACACCACTCTAATGGAAAATACAAAAAGCTGTTAAAACATTAATTTTTTTTTTCTTGTAAAAACTTTCTTTAAATAAATTATTAATCATTGGCCTAAGGGCATCAATTAACATTTTCTATTTTTGTAATTCTGGGGTTCCACAAATATATAGCATCGTCAGTATTGGAATGATTCGCATTTTGTATGAGACACACTAAACCACTGCACGAACTGACCATTTCAGACATGTTTAAATCAAAAGCAGAGGGAACTGAGTGCTCAAAATCCCAATACAACATGCGGTCACAACAAAGAACCTTACAGACTTTTGGTATCTTAGAAGATTTATATTGAATACAAGTTTGTATGAGACAAGTATGATCATGATCATGATCATTGTTGTTATTAAGGTGGGTGGAAATGAAATTAGGTGTAGTGATTGAGGAGTCCCAGGTTTTGCAAACGCACCTGAATCTTAGGAGTGACTTGAATGGTAGCCTTGACAAAATGTTCAGTACGATGTCGTCCGGGAGATGATTCTTCCATGGTCGAAGGATCAGAGGTTGTGGATGAGAATCTCTTGTTTGGAGCATGTTTTCGGCGGAACAGAGATTTTGGTTTTCGGCGTAAAGAGTAAAGAGTGTAGTAAAGACACTTTCAAATAATCTCTTGGGTTGGGTTGGTTGGGCTTGGGCAATTGGGCTTATTGGTGTGGTTAATTGATAAGCTGATTGATGGATTGGTTCATTTGATTTTTTTTTTTTTTTTGGATAAGCATTTGATTTTTTTTAATGATATCATTGTGCAACTTTGTAGGTTTTATGTCTTGAATCAGCAGTTGTGGTGTTTTTTTTTTTTTTTTAAATTGATTAATCTGCTTGACAATTTGGCAAATATTACCTAATCAGTTTGGTGTTTTATACTTTCTCAAAAAAAGAAAAAGAAAAAAAAGTTTGGTGTTTTATACAACTAGGAAGTTTGACATTAAATACATTTTGTGTGCATCTCCATGAAGAATTTTATCAGAGGGCTCAAAATAGTCAATGTGGCTTTTTCTTATTCTAAAATCATTACTCATTTGTGATAATGTTACTCTTTCATTGATCTCTCTTTGAAGATTTATAACTTCTAGTATATTTGGAGAGAATGGATGTGAGAGCCGAGATGCCTAAATTTGGTAAATTTTGATAATTTAAATTCAAAAACTTTTTTATATTAAAAATATATCTCTTAAAAAAAACACTTAAAATAAGGGGAGAAGAAAATTTTGAACTTCAATTCTCCTTTATGAGGGAACTAGATAGTGTTATTGAGCCATAAGGCCCTTGATTGAATTCCCAACACTTAATGTTCACTTGTTAATATCAGAACATATAAATTAAAATGTAAAATGGAGGACAAAATGGGTGGATCGTAAGCTCACAAGTTGGCGTGCATATCATGTGTTATGGATCAATCTTGAATGTTCTCCATGTATATACATTCATTAAATTGCAATGAAGTGGAAGACTAGGCTCATATACATATGATTTTTTCTTTGTTTTATGAGCTAATCTTCACATTCAAATCATACTTTTTGATCCAAAAAAATTTCTAAATAAATCATCCTCAAGAATAGTACCTCCGTCCAAAAAAACTATCAAATTGCCACCGGTGTGCCCAATTCATTTCATTACCCAACATTTGGTTAATTTGTGTTAAGAAAATTACGAATTGTTTATATTTTTACACAATTGTTTTGAACATTATGCTTTTCTCAGATCTCTATATTTAGTGCACTAGATTAAATTAATCCAAACATTGCTGCATCTTATGAATTCACATTTGAAGTAACACCATCACTTGTCCATGGTTATTGTGTGTAAAGAGAGAGAAATAATTTTAAACAATTGATATTTTGATTAAATAAAATATAGAATAAATAATCAGATTTGAATATTTTGAAAAATTAAAGGTTAGCTATAATGAAAAAACTAGGTCCTTATTCTAAAATAGATAAAATATTTGCATGCACTTAACTTAACTAAAAATTATTTTATTTTCAATTAAGGGACTTAAATTCAAATACGGCTTACTCCAAAATAAACTGTTATATTTTTATGAACCTATCGTATCTACTATCTATCACTAAAAAAGGTTATTGTTAATAAATTCATCCTTTAATTCAGTTCATATCAAGTTTGGGACTTTGGTAAAAGAAAAGGAAGTTTCATTTATTCAATTATGACAATGCTATTTTAAGGGAATCCAAGAGATAGTGTGAAATTCCCACAAGGAGAAGAAAGAAGAAGAAGAAAGAACAGAAAACAAGCTTGTATGAAATTGATCGAACATGAGATTAGGCGGCCAACATGTTCCCCATTCCTTCGCCATGTATTAAATTACCATGAAGGACTCACGTAATGTTCTAGTCAATGCCGATCACATCATGCTTAAATTACCACACATATTGCTTAGAAAAAATTGATAATTATCTTGAAAATAATTTTACTTTGAATCTTGTTAAACTGTCCTAGTTTTATTTTCTAAAAAGAAAAAAGCACAACTCTTCAAGTACACCATACACCTTCTAAAAAAAAAAACCCACCACACTGCTCACACGTTTTAGAAAATATATATGTCCATAAATTTTTTCAATGATTTTATTTCTTAGTGTTTGTGACTTTGTGTTGCTTTGTATGCCCAAAAGATTTTGTAAACTTTCTAGATGAAAGTGTGAAACAAGCCGTAAAAAACAAATTCACACATAAGGGTGTCTACAAGTTGGCCAAGGTTGGATTTATGCCCAACTCACAACTGACCTGTTGACATTGGGTTTCTAGCTGAAAGACCCGCCGTTGACCATTAAAACCCACTGGTCGAGTTGGATCGAACTTGGTTGGACAACAGTTTGGTTGGTCGAAGCTGATAAAGACATTGGCGAAAGTTGTTCTCGTTGAAGATCTATATATATATATATATATATATATATTTGCCAAATTTGAGTTAAAAAAATCGAATCTTCACTAGATTTGAGCAAAAACGACCGGATCTTAGCACAAACCACCAGATCTTCACCAATTCGAGCGAAATCTGCTAGATTATATCCAAATCTAACCAAAAACCAGGAGATCTTCACCAGATTTGAGCAAAAACCATCACATTTTTGCCAAATTTAGGTAGTTTTAGCCTTTTTCAAGGGCTTGGCTGGTCAGATCGGGTAACTCGGGTTTTTTAGAAGAAGACCTGCCACTCAACTCGCCACATCGGTTATGGAACTCTAAGACTCGCTGCCGACAACCTCTCAGCTCAGTTCGGATGATATTGGTTTGGGTGGCTCCAAGTCAGACGGGTTCGTTGGGTCCCAATTAGAGATGGACAACCCTACTCACACACTTACATTTATTTTTCAATCTACACAACATAGTTTAACAATTATTACCTGCTCTTTTTTTTTTTTTTAATCAAAACTTAATTAGCCAATTCAATCGAAGCAAAACAAGATATTGCCATCTACAATACAACCAACATGTAGGGGAATGCTTCCTTTCTTTTCATCATATAGATCATTTTTTTAGCTGCTAGTTTTACCCTAGATAACTACTGTATACAAAGTTTTGAGTTTCTTCCATTATGGCCGGAATGGCTGGAATTTTCCATTCCATGGCTTAAACCAGTGCAAAGGAACCCCATGTTCCGTTTTGTCTCAAATACAAGATTAAACTGGTGTTCCGGCCAAGATTTTGGCATTCTGGGTGATATGGACTTTTTGGACCAGTAAGTAAAAATGAAATAATAAAAACTAAAAAGAAGAAGATTAGAAGAGAGATTCACAGCTTGAATGAAAAACAATTTTGAGCCTACATACTTAATCTGTCACACCAATGGAAAGGATCATTATCATTTTGCAATAATACATTTTTTGTGTATGATATAGTTAGGATTTGGTAAAGCTGTAAGTTGCAACAATACATTTCTTGTGTTGATATGGTATGGGAAGATAAACTTTTGGTTCCAAATGGCTGTCCGTTATGGATGATGTAATTTGGATAAGAGGGATGATATCAAGAGAGTATGCCACCTAAGTAATTAAAAAATTCTTAAACTATAGCTATTATTAAAAATAGATAGACATAATCCGATACCCACAAACTATAAATTTTCAAAAAAGTACAAATTTTCAATTTTGCTTAAAAACCATCCACTGTTCGAATGAAAAAATTAGCAGTAATTTAATTCTTGATAGAGTGATTAAATATTAAAAAAAAAAAAAAAAACAATGTTGGAATGTCATAACTCATAGGCAGATAGTGATTATAGTAACAAGTGAAAACCACTCCTAGACATAGGTGTATCTCAAATTCTCTACTTTATCTGAGGCACATACTTGTTTGGTTTAAAAGCAAAAACCAACCAAAATTTTTTCCTTTAATTGGCAAGGAACACAAACAGCCATCACGGAGCAAGGGAGTTCCAAAAAAAAAGAAAAGAAAAAATCAACTAAAAAAATCAACTACAAAGAGTTTGAAAAAAAAAAAGAAAAAAAAAAAAAAGAAAGAAAAAAGAAAGAAAAAGAAAAAGAAAAAAAAAAAAGAAGACTTGTATGATATCCAATCAAAACATAAATTTAGTTCAAAATTACCTCTTTGTATATATTAACAAACAACTGAAGTGTTATTATAGGGGTGCGATCAATTCTTGAAAAGTAGGAAGAGAGATGAGTTTAAGACATCCAATCTAAGCCCAAAGTGGCAAGCAAATTGCGGCAAACTTATAATTGCCAACACAGAGCAAGGGAGTTCAAACAAACACTATCACTAAGAATTAAGAACATTTTATCCAAAAACAGAGTCAAGCAAACACAAAATTAAAAAGCTCTATACAAAACAATAGTTCTTGAACCTCCCTCTAGCAACCACACAGGTCTTGACTCTTGACTCACGATTTGATGGAGTGCACAATACCTTCTTCTGAGCTTATTAGACCTCCATGAATGTCCTATTTCTCCACAATAAAGACGAAAAATTCCATTCCACAAGCATTAAGTTATGTTAAAAAATCATAAATAAAAATTTCCACTCTGCATCATACCAATGCTTTTATGCCAACCGCAAAACAAAATGATACCAAAGGAAATAATATATTCTTAATCTCACTTGATCACTTAAGAAAATCATAGGATAATCACTAATGACTTCACTTCTTATCTATATAGCTCAGTTGCTCCATCAAGTAACACAGGGCTTTCAATGAAAGTAGTGGTTATAGTTGAACCATATTGAATTTTAATATCAAGATTCTTCTCATGTAAGTTTTTGGGTCAAGGAAAACAATCCCATGGCCTTTGCGACGCTGAAATTCGCAAGAATTGGATAGGGGACTTGGCCATGCTATAGGAAGAAAGATGGGTTTATTTAATTTTTCCTTTTTGAATGAGGATAGTGGGTAATCACTACACAAATTTCATGATACTTATGAAGTAAAGCCTTTAAGCTATGGCAAGGAATGAGTTTTGAAATTTTAATGGAATATGTACCGTATGCCTTAGTATAAAATGAATCCACCTAATGAAGTATATGCATGTCTAGATTGACTTAGATATGTTTTAACTTAAAGTAAACTTTTATTTTTAAGGGACCAAAATTGACCAGAAGCTAGCAATGTATATCTGTTTTCAATGAAAATTGTGGGTACTCTGTATCCGTACTCATTCTTGATGGAATGATTGAATTTGGGAAAAAATAAATTGTTGGAGTGTCATAGGTGTACCTCGAAATAGATAAAGACCATTCCTAGAAGCAACCAATGCGAAAGCAGAGATTGGACAATCAAGGAGATGGCTTATTACTGCTCTCAACTTTTACACAAAGGACAATAGATGTCACTAAACAAATTTATGATTTTAGAGAAATCTGCTTAAGAATATGAAATCAATGAAAAACTTTTATTTACAAAAAAATGGAAATTTGAGAACCGGAATGTCTATCAATTTCAACTTTCAAAATGGAAATAAACTACAGAGAGTTTGAAAAAAAAAAAGAAAAAGAAAAAAGACTTGTATGACATCCCATCAAAACATAAATTTAGATCAAAATTACTTTGTATATATTAACAAACAACTGAAGTATTATTATAGGGATGCAATCAATTCTTGAAAAGTAGGAAGAAAGATGGGTTTATGACATCCAATCAATTCTTCAAACTCAGTATTATCAAGGCTTAGAGACTCAAAGATCAGGAGATATATCTAAAGCTACAGAAGTCAAAAGTCAGCCGCAACCTCTAACAGCAGATATGAAGCTCCAGTAACTTAAAATGTTGACACCAAAACTAAGGATGGAAATTCAGTGCGTGTAAAGGAGCAAAGTCACCCACATATAACTGGATTGTGGCACCATTGGATGATCTAGCCATGTTGTATGCGCCCAATGGCCTTGGACCTATAACCTATTCCAGTTAGTAAAGCTTCCCTCTGAGATTAAGTTTTGATGTAAAACCCAAACTGCATATGTTGGAGCAGAGTCCAAAGTTATAGAAAGAGATCTAATAAGATTCTTTCCTTTTTTTTAAAGAATCAAAGAGAACTAAAAAGCTAATTTATGTTTTCTTTTGGGTGGTCCCCACCCCCCACAAAAAAAATAAAAATGAAGAAAAAGAAATCAAACAGTAATGAACGAACTACTTTGCTGAGGTTTGCACTATGATATGCTAAACTCCTCGCGTGTTATTGTGAACGTCTGATATAAACTTTCCTTGGGACCAAAACAAACTTAACAGGCGCACACCCCCCCCCCCCCCCCCCCCCCAAAAAAAATTTAATGCTACCATCCTATGATATTGATCTTGCTTGCTTGAAAAGTAGGACAAAATATGGGTTTGTTTAATTCTTCCAGGTAAAGTCCTTAGGCTATGGTGAGGAATGAGTTTTGAAATTTTGATGGAGAATGTTCCTGTATGCCTTGGTGCAATCAATATAAAACGAATCCACGGTAATAAAGTATATGCATGTCTAGGTGGTTGACTAGGAAATAGTTTAAGTAAACTTTAATCTAAGGCACTAAAATTGACCAGAAGCTACCGAAGTATGCCTGCTTTTAGACATGGCAAAACGGGTCAAAATTTTCTAACCCGACCCGACCCGAAAAACACTCGACCCGAACCCGATTTTTTTGACCCGAAACAAAAACGAGTTGACCCGTGACCCGACCCGAATTTTTCCAGTTTTTTGCGAGTCAACCCGACCCGACCCGCAACCCGACCCGAACCCGAATCACTTTTTTAAAACTTTTTTTTTTGGTAAAAAAAAAAGTAAAATTAAGACAATAGTAGTTTAATTGTTTATTGTGAGTTTTAAGGAAACAATTGATACATTTACATATGCAAATTAATTAAAAGATAAAAGGTTGAGCATTCTGTAATGAGTAAAGATTTTTAGATATTAAATAACAAAGTACATGCCAAGATAATATGGTAGAGTTAAAAATATAGATTTAAAATTGTAGACATGTGTGAGAAACATTTACAAGTGTAAAAATAGTGAAGCCAAAGTATCAAATTAGCATAAATTATGAATGCTTAGACTCATTTTTTAACAATTTATGTCCAAAATAAACGGCTTTTCAAAATAAATTATGATATTTCCTAGAGTGTATGTTGCTTAACAATGATATGATATTCATAAAAGAGACTATGTATAATTAAGTAAGCAATCCAATTTTAATGTATATCTCAAATTTGAAATAGAGTGCCAACCACAATTGATAATAGATTATAAAATTAATTTTCAAGATTGTAAATTTCTTATATGTTTTTATTCTTTATCAAATGAGTTATCCAATAAGTAATTTATAATTTTGTTTTATATTTTGGAATGTTGATATTGTGTAGAAATAAAACGTGTATTTGTTTTACTTATGTTTGTGTTATTTTATTTTAGATAGCAATGTTAGGATTTATATAATTTTAAAATTATTGAATAAGTATTAATAAGTTTAACTGAATTCGTTCTTGATATAAGTGGTGAAGTCAAAATAATGCATTTTACATAAAATAATTTGTTACATAACTTTTCAAATGACAAATACATGTTGTTTAATTTATAAAAAATAAAAATAAAAAATAAAAAAAATAAATAAATAAATAAAAAATTCATGTGAAAAATACGGGTCAACCCGACCCGACCCGCAACCCGATTGACCCGAACCCGTTTTTAACCCGCTCAAGATGGCCCGTTTTTTACCCGTGACCCGTTTGACCCGCAACTCGATTGACCCGACCCGAACCCGACCCGACCCGCCCGTTTTGCCATGTCTACCTGCTTTGATGAAAATTGTGGATACCACGTACTCATTCTTGACGGAATGATTGAATTCGAGGAAAAATAAATTTTTGGAATGTCACAAGTGTACCTTGAAATAAATAAAGACAATTCCTAGAAGCAACTAGAGATTGACAAACAAGGAGATGCCTTATTAATCCTCCCAAATTTTACACTAAAGACAATAGGTGTCATTAAACAAATTTATGATTTTAGAGAAACCTGAAAAAGAATTTGATGTCAATGAAAAAGTTCTATTTACAATGGCGATCAACTTTCAAAATGGAAATCAACTCCAGAGAGTTTGAAAAAAAAAAAAGAACAAAAGAATTGTATGATGTCCTAGCGAAAGATAATTTTAGTTCAAAATAACTCTTTAAATCTTCTTCATATAAAAAAAAAGTTTAAAAATACTACCTAGATTACCATAAACTTTGAAGTTCAAAAATCATTTACCATATTACCTTACACTAATAATCTCTTACAAAATATTTTCACTAAATGACCACAACAATACTAATAGAAACACAATGAATTGGCAGCTAAACACACTGATTCGTTCTCATTACCATTGGCAATGAACATGTGATTTAGCCATCTCAATTTAAATAGTGAAGGTGTTGACAATCCATGATCACAAATCCATTTCAGTCACTACATGTCATCTCAAATTTTCTCTCAACGCAGCAAGCTAAAATTGCATAGCAGATGCACTACAGCCACTAGCAAGATATATATCATTTTGATCAAGGAAGCAAGCACAAAATCTTTGCTGGGCCTATACTCACCACATAAGAAATTCCACATCCCAATTCAACATTCCCATCATAGGGCTTCTTTTCCTCCCCCTTCTCTGCTGCTCCATTTTTATTTTTTGGATTTAAGTAAGATCTCTATTCGTATATAGTTTGCAACACCATCAGAGAGGCACACAAAAAGTCAGAATTAAATTTTATGTTATTTCATGAAATCGCCACAATCATAAAGGGTTGATATACATCTGAATTAAATTCACTCACATCATATTGGTAAATTTATGCCTGCAGCAAAACAGAATGATGTCAAAGGAAACAACATGATAATGGTCTTAATCGAATCACACTTACCTAATAAAATGCAATGATTATCACTAATGATTCCACTTCTTATCCAGATAGCTTGGTTCCTCCATCAAGTAACACAAGGCTTTTCCTCAACGTAGTAACTATATGTGTAACATATCATAGGATACCAAGATCCTTCTCATGTAAAGTTTTAGGGTCATTTGAAAGAATCATAGACTCATTGCAATAATGTATTTTAATTTCATCATTACTGGATTCTTCCTTGGCTTTCTTGTCAAGTAGAAGTTCACCATGCCCAGTGCAACCATAGAAACTTATATCAACATTTTCATATCAGATAGAAAAAGGTTTATTCGAAGATTCGTGTACACCATAATCCCTCATTACCCAAATAAAGCATTGCGAGTCTGACAGTTTGCCGTCGTCATTTTCGGGGTGTCCATATGTTATGAAAGCAAATTTCCCTTGAACACGAATAGACTTTGCTCATGCAATTTATCTCCATCAGGCATTATCGACATCAAATGACAAAATCATATTTTGATCTAGGAATCTCTTCCCTTTCACATTCAGCCAACCAATGCAAAGCCCCACTAACAAATTGAGAAGATGAAAACAAGTCAATGTCAAGGACCACAACGTTGGATCTCAATGAGATTTAAACCTTTTTCCATGAGTCCGAGCTTAACGTGTAAACCTTAGCCACAACAGGAGTACTCCAAAGCTTTACAACCTTGTAATCATTTGTCTTGGATTGATAAGCAAATCCAGTAGAAACCCAAACTTCTTGGTCGCTAGAAAAATAGTTGCTTAAACACGAATCAGGCAACCTCTTAAATTTTCTAATACTGGGGTTCCACAAATATATAACATCATTAGTATTGGAACGGCTAAAATTGGGAATTAACCCAGTTTTCCAAACAATATAATTAGTAGGCACTATTGCAAAATTATATTTTTTTACTAACATCTCGAGTTTAAAAGAGTCGATTTTGGTACTGTTGCAAAAATCGAGTATTTGAAGGTCAATTTTCATGGTCTGACCACATCTGATGTGGCATTTTTCACGTGGCGTCCACTTGAAAATTGAGAATAAAGAGAGAAAAACCCAAACACCTTTACACCTTCTCATCAGAGAAGAAAGAGAGAAAAACTCAAAAAAAAATAATTTCTAAATGGATGTTGCTTTGGGCCACCGATGACCAAGCCTTGGAGCGTGCTTTCTCACTGTCGGGGACATTTTTGCGACAAGGGTCAAAAATGTCAGAATGGCCCAAATCTCCCCTTGGGTTCTTTAGAAGTGTTTATTGTGGAGAATCAAGCCTAAAATTCCAAATGCATAATGAACAAAAGGCTAATGGTGCTTTTACAAGAGAAAATCAAAATGCTAATAACAAAAGTGTGGAAAAAGTATAAAAATATAAAAGGTCTGAAACTTCGACCCACAGTCACCGAGAAGAGGAAAATGAGAGAGGTTATGAGGGAGAGAGGGAAGGTTCCTTTATACCCATATTTTCATCCCCAAGGTTCAGATTTGTGAGAATGTTTCCTGACTTAGTGGGTTTTTGCTCTCAAGTTTCAACTCAATGGGAAAAGCGTGGTTCAACAAGTCTGAAATTTCGACCCACAGTCATAGAGAAGAGGAAATTGAGAGAGGTTGTGAGGAAGAGAGGGAAGGTTCCCCTATACCCATATTTCCACCCCTAAGGTTCAGAATTGTGAGAATGTTGACTGGCTGAATGAGTTTTGGCTCTAAAGTTTTAGGTCTCTAGGTAGAACGTGGTTGGTGGTTTTTTTAGTTGAAGAAAGACTATTTTATTGAGCTTAAGGTGTTGCTTTCAGAGTAAAAACATCTCCCCCATGTTTTGAATCTAATTGTGGCATTTATATTAAGTTTGGGGTGCTCTAAGTGACTGGTTTTTGGCCAATAGAAGAGGTTTTGGACCCCAAGGTGTTAAGCAAATAGTAACTTTCAGGTTTGCTTTTGTTTGGATAAAAGGAAGGATTACTATTATCATCATTAAGGGAAATGCTTGACTAAACCCTCACTAGCTCCTCATTTTCAGTTGTTTTAGACCATTGGGAGGCTCAACTAGATGAGGGCTAGCAGTTGAAGTTGGCCAATGAGAGTCAACCATTTTTAAAGGCAAAAAAAAAAAAAAAAAAAAAAGGTTTGGGCAGAAACTTTGGGCCACAATCATCCAGAGCATAAAAGCTGTTTTGGGGTGAAAATTTTGGATACAAGACCTCCTCCATGAGCCTGAGGTGCTATCGGTATCCCTTGCCCACTTGGTAGCACGTATGGACTAGGCTCATGCAAAAGGTTCGAAAGGAACCGACCCATACCCTCCAAACCACACTTCCTCAATTTCCCCCAATAAGTCGCATAAGCTTAGGTCATGCTTAAAAGAATAAAATATAACATAATACATGAATTGAGCCCATAAGGAAGTCGGGCTTGTAGAAAAATGTGTCGTGAAAATGGGTATCAACATTAGCCCCCCGAGCACACATGGCGTTTGTGGCACGCGTGTGAGTAGTTGATGTTTCTCATTACTTGTAGATCTTGTGAGTTTGGGAATTAGTCCATCCAAAAACTTCATTTTTTGTTGAGAAGATACAAGTCGATGAAGCCTAGATATATCGTGGCTTGTGAAGACCACTTGTAGAAAATTTTTGTGGTCACAAACATAGGCACTTGACAATTATTGGTTCCACTAAAGAACATCAATCAGCCAATGCATGTAGCACCATATGCATAACATGATCCAAAGCAACTCAAGAAAAGCCATAAAGCTTGGCTTTTATGCTCATGCAGGTAACCTTAGCTTTCCTCCATTTAAATTGTACATGGCTAGAAATCCACCACATCACTTTAGCCTTGCAATATATAATGCCTTTCTCCCTTGTACATATAAGGTCTTTGACTTTTCAATTTTGTTCACTCTATTTATGCTTCAGTTGGGCTTTGGTTTTTCATGCAACTTTTTTTTTTTTCTTTAGTGGCCTTCTCACAACTTTCTTTAGGCTTTTGTTTTCCTCCTCTCTTCTTGTA
Organism: Castanopsis chinensis; assembly: GCA_032878915.1. NCBI lineage: Eukaryota > Viridiplantae > Streptophyta > Magnoliopsida > Fagales > Fagaceae > Castanopsis > Castanopsis chinensis. The sequence goes on along the minus strand of JAVQMG010000037.1, from coordinate 190,877 downwards.
GGAGTGTAGGAGGAAATCCTCCTAGTATCAACTGTGGAAAGTCTTTAGAAAGAAAAAAAGCCTCACACCACCCCTTTTTTTTTTAGCGTGGCACATTGTTTTGCTTCCTCCTTGCGTCCCTTTTTTTTTTCAATGGCATTCATTCACTTTGTCTTCTTAGCAATACATCTTTCATATTTTCTTCTATTATTTGTTATTCACTTCAAGAACTGTGAATATTTGCTTTAATCCACATTTGCTGAAATCCAAGGACGGTGAGATGATGGCGGCGAAATGGAGGGTTGGAGGAGATCTTTAATTGTTGGTGGAGAGCATAGATTTGAAGAGCTCAGCACTGTCCACTATTTCAAAATGTGGATTTAGGTGGGACGAAGTGCCATCGCTAAAGGAAGAGGAAACCCATAAGAGTAGAGTTATTCCTTCGATAATGTTAGTGGAGGTTTGCGATAGATTGCTGCCCATGGCCGCTAAACCATCGATACCAATTTTAGCTAAGCAAAATTGCTGGTGAAGAGGAAGGAAACTTTGTCACTAAAGAGAGAGGATTTTGTTGTAAGAGATTGATGCCGAATGCGGCAACAAGATATCAAATTCGTTCTTTGAGCAAACTTAATAAATACAAATGCATGATTTCTGCCTTGGTGAGCCGATTTTTTTTTTATGCCTTGGTCATGTTTGTTGATGTGTTGAACGTGCTGTTCAATCAAATTTGTAGGGTAGCTTTTCCTTGGAAAAATGATAGTCTCATTGCGTCAATTCATGAGGTTGCGCCATTGTTCTTACTGAAGCCGAAGTTCATGTCGAAGCTGATTCCTATTGATTTCGATAGTCATGGTAATTAGTTTGCAATGCGGCTATGCTTGACTTCGTGTTGGAAGTAAATTGTCCCCATTGTTTGTTGTAAATTTGAATGAGCGAATTGCTTCCATATGAGGAGATGATGATGAAATGACACATTGAGGGTGATTCGATTTTTTAGTAGCTTTATTATTGGCCAATTTGGTGAGATCGTGTTTGCCGAGATTATTTTCGATGAGGTTGTGAGGAAGAGAGGGAAGGTTCCCCTATACCCATATTTTCATCCCCAAGGTTCAGATTTGTGAGAATGTTTCCTGGCTTTAGTGGGTTTTTGCTCTCAAGTTTCAGCTCAATGGGGAAAACGTGGTTCAATAAGTCTAAAACTTCGACCCACAGTCACTGAGAAGAGGAAATTGAGAGAGGTTGTGAGGAAGAGAGGGAAGGTTCCTCTGTACCCATATTTCCACCCCTAAGGTTCAGAATTGTGAGAATGTTGACTAGCTGAATGGGTTTTGGCTCTGAAGTTTCAGGTCTCTAGGTAGAACGTGGTTGGTGGTTTTTTTAGTTGAAGAAAGACTATTGTATTGAGCTTAAGGTGTTGCTCTCAGAGTAAAAACATCTCCCCCATGTTTTGAATCTAATTGTGGCATTTATATTGAGTTGGGGTGCTCTAAGTGACTGGTTTTTGGCCAATAGAAGAGGTTTTGGACCCCAAGGTGTTAAGCAAGTAGTAACTTTCAGGTTTGCTTTTGTTTGGATAAAAGGAAGGATTACTATTATCATCATTAAGGGAAATGCTTGACTAAACCCTCATTAACTCCTCATTTTCAGTTGTTTTAGACCATTGGGAGGCTCAACTAGATGAGGGCTAGCAGCTGAAGTTGGCTAATGAGAGTAAACCATTTTTAAAGGAAAAAAAAAAAAGGTTTGGGCAGAAACTTTGGGCCACAGTCATCCAGAGCATAAAAGTTGTTTTGGGGTGGAAATTTTGGATACAAGACCTCCTCCATAAGCCTGAGGTGCTACCGACATCCTTTGCCTACTTGATAGCACATATGGACTGAGCTCATGCAAAAGGTACGAAAGGAACCGACCCATACCCTCCAAACCACACTTCCTCAATTTCCCCCAATAAGTCGCATGGGCTTGGGTCATGTTTAAAAGAATAAAATATAATATAATACATGAATTGAGCCCATAAGGAAGTCGGGCTTGTAGAAAAATGTGTCGTGAAAATGGGTATCAACACTCACCATATGGCGATATCCTTGAATCGAAGGTCTGTTGGTTGTCGATCATAGATTTCAGATCTGACTCGATCCGGCTTTGTCGTCGATCCAAAAAAAAAAAAAATCTTGATCTGATCTGATCTGATCTGTTCTGCTCTGTTTCTTTGTTACTTGATTCTATGTTATTATAAATAGATTCTTTCATTACTCACACAAATCCGTAAGTTCATTTTCAGCTTTGTTTAAAAAAAAAAATGAAGATCGATCAGTTTTTTTTTGTTTTGTTTAGTTTGATGCTTTTGGATATAAATCTGATTAGATCTGGTTTTTTTTTCTCTGTTGCTGTGGTTCTTGTTGTTTTCAGATCATCAATGACCGTGAAACTGGTAGATCTAGAGGATTTGGATTTGTCACCTTCAGCAACAAGAAGTCCATGAAGGACGCCATCAAAGGAATGAACGGTCAGAAAAACACACCGTTTGCACCGATGACCACCCACGCCCCACGACCACACACGGTCCACGTCGAGCTGAAGCCACCCACGCTGGTCTGAAGCCACCCACGCCTACTTGAAACCCACTGACCCATGGTCCCACGCCAATCTGTTTTTTTTTTTTTTTTTTTTTTTTTTTTTTTTTAATGAGAAGATGTAAATGGTGGGCTTATGATTATACATGCTTTGTAAAGGGTTATAAATCGAGTATTAGAAACTCGATTTTCAGGTGGATGCCACGTGAAAAAAATGTCACATCAAAGACTCGATTTTTAGGCTCAAAATCAACTCTTTTAAACTAGATGTTAGTAAAAAATATAGTTTTGTAACAGTATCTACTAATTATATTGTTTGGAAAATTGAGTTAATTCCCAATTTTAGCTGTATTAGAACCATCATCAAGAATTGCCAATGTGCTACAGCGGAACAATTAGAGGTTGTAGACGAGAATCCCTTGATCGGAACATGTTTTCGGCAAAACAGAGATTTTAGTTTTGGGCGTAAAGTGTATAGTAAAGACACTTTTAACTAATTTGTTGGGTTGGGTTAAATGGGCTTGGTCAATTGGGCTTATTGGTGTGGTTAATTGATAAGCTGACTGATGGGTTAGTTCTTTTGATTTTGTTTTAATGATATCATTGTACAACTTTATGTCCTAGACATCTTGCTGTCCAGGACTTAGTGTTATTGAGCCGTAAGGATCATGATTGAATCCCAACACTTAATGTTAAATTGTTAATATTAACCTTCTCAAAAAAAAAAAAAATTGTTAATATTAAAACATATAAATTAAAATGTAACATGGAGGACATAATGGGTGGGTGGTAAACTCATAAGTTGGTGTGCATATCATGTGTTATGTATAAATCTTGAATGTTCTCCATGGATATAAATTTCCATGAAATGGAAGACTAGGCTAATATACATATGATTTTTTTTTCTTTATATGAGCTAATCTTCACATTCAAATCATACTTTTGATCCAACAAAATTTTTAAATATATCATCCTCAAGAATAGTATCCCTATCCAAAAACTGTCAAATTAATTGCCACCGGTGTGCCCAATTTGTTTCATTGCCCAAAATTTGGTTAATTTGTGTTAAGAAATTTATGGATTGTCTATATTATTACACAATTTTTTTGAACATCGTGCATTTCCTGAATCCCTATAATTAGTGCCCTAGAGAAAATTAATCGAAACGTTGTTGTATCTTATGAATCCACATTTGAAGTAACACCATCACTTGTGATGGTGTCGTTTTCTCCATTGCACAATGATTTTGCACATGCTCCTTAGTCCCCACAATGTCTCATCTTCGTAGCATCTGCACAAGTTCTACATACATAAAAGAAAATTGGGCCTTAGATAGATTTGAGTCTAGAATGGCACCAGAGTTTATAGGTGTTGGATCCATTAACCGTGCTCATGCCCACTCAACATATAATTTAGGTCCCATAACAAAAACAACCAAAAAAAAAAAAAAAAAATATAGTTTACGTCATGGCCATCAGGCCCAACAATTTCAATGAAGAGAAATTGAGATATGAGAATAAATGTGTACTTTGTGGAGAAAGTCTATGAATGCACCTAAGTCCTAACCCCATGCCTAAACTCACAACATAATTAAGTGTCAGTGTGTCACGTTATGATTGGTGCATCCAATTTTTTTTTTTTTTTTCATTGAGTTCATGTGTGGATCCCATGTGTAAATGCTAAAATCTAATAATAAAATGACATCCAAGTAAGTTATGAAATTGGGTATGAGTTTAAGTGTGGTTGTAGATGCTTTGATGTATACCCTATGTTTTTTGTTCAACCTAATACAAGAAAGGAGGTTAAATATGTAGTGTAGGTATGTAGGCCTCATAGAAGACTAATTAGGGAGGCAAATATCATTGATTAAGGCTAAAGTCAAGGATACAATGATGGTCATTGATTTTAGATTACTCAAAGGTGAATATGTGTAGAAAATATATTATACACTAACATCCCTCGTCAAACAAGTGGCTTTGAATAGGTTATTTGGAATTTGAAAAGAAGATCTCAATATATTATACACCAACCGACCCATTAAATAGAAAATGTCACAACAGAACATAGTTGTTGGTAGTGTCTCAAATAACGCTACAATGGAAGGACAATTGAGAATCAACATATGCACTAATAATTGTGATATCCTGCACCCTATAACTAAGTATGCGTGCATTTTTTCATTAAAGGTAATCATGTAATATCTTAAGTAAATGGTGATTAAAAATGAAAGAAGACATTTACTAAATTGATGTGGAAGTTAAATAAGGGTGATAACGGTGATAAGGGTGATGTTGTAGAAAATCTTGAAAGGTAGGGGACTTAGTGCAATTTAGAAGAAACTTAAGTACCATATTGCAAATAAAGATTTAAGTTTCCAGCCCATGACACCTCATGCTTTTCCCTTTCACACCACCAACCTTATTTCTTGACACCGCCCACTTCTTTTACAACAAACATTGCCACATCCTCCTTTTTCATGTAACCAGACAGAAATTGTGTATTGGCTTTCCATGTGTAAGCGGCTACAAATATGAGGGAGCTAAAAATAAAAAAGAAAGAAAGAAACTTTGGTGCAAGACTAACCTATTCTACCTAAACCGATTCTACCTTCAATTTTATGTAAGTTGTGATTTCATGCACTGATTTTTATTTGGCTGTGAATATTTCTTGTTACTTGATTCAATTGAATTCCATGGCTAAGTGTTCGTGATTTTAATTCATGAATAAAGTGGCTGCAAGTTCATGTTATAGAGACCTTATGCAACTTTATCTAGTCAAGAACCAAAAACACTAAATCTGTCTTTGAATTAAGCTATACTTTTATTTCAGCTCTTGCTAAGGAATTTTCTACATGATGTATCCTTTACAGCAATGGTGTTTGTCATTTATGCATTTCCTTGAATTAATTTCCATTATCCTAATTCAATTACATGTTATTCCCATGTTGGATTCATTGATTTTGCGTATATGCAACAGCCTCTAAACTTGATGTTCAATTTAAAGCTCAATTGGCTATCGACTTTAATTCTAGACGTTGGACCATGGCTGGAATAATGGATGTACAAACCCTATGTCAATGTCCATGGCTCACCATAACAATTCTTGCAAAAATGCTAGTCATGGCTTTAGCAATTGCATAGTCATGTCACATTGTATTAAATACTTTGTTGTGTCCAAATCTATGTTTTCAGCTTAGGTGGATATGAGTCTAGAATGGCACTAGAGTTGGTAGGTGTTGCGTCCATTAACCATGCTCATGCCCACTCAACATATAATTTAGGTCAGGCCGTTGGGCCCAACAATTTCAATGAAGAGAAGCTGAGATATGGGAATAAATGAGTACTTTGTGGAGAAAGTCTAGGAATGCACCTAAGTCCTAAGTCTATGCCCAAATTCACAACATAGTTAAGCGCCACATTATGATTGGTGCAAGCAAATGCATTGGATGATGGGGGCCAATGCAGACCAATTTGTCCAAAGCACTACGATAATCTCAAGAAATTGCCCATTTTTCCCCAAAATATAGACTGAAGAAATGGCCCCCCAACATGAGTATCCAATTACAACATATCTGGTGGAATTATCCCTTGTTTCTTCATCTTCAATCACACCTCATGTATTACACATACAACTGTATGAACCATCCAATAATAATTATATTTACCAAATTCTCTACAAGTTTTACAGCATCATATAGTCATATCATGAGAGAGAGAGAGAGAGAGAGAGAGAGAGAGGAAACCATACCTTCAACATCTGATCATGTGCTATACTGCCTAGGAAACTGCTGAAAAGTACATTAGGTGTTGAGTGTCCACTTCCCATGTGTTTTTTACATCCCTACAAATAGTATAAAGGTAAGCACCATGACTTAGGACTTCAAAATCTAGCATTAACACTTATTCTTTCATGCGCTATTTTATTTCAATGTATCCAAATAGCCCAAAGATTTTTGAAAGAATAAAGTTAAATGATTGCACTAGCCTTATGCTTTATACACACTTTCCAGCCAAGTAGCAACACAATTATGACTTGACTTTGACTCAAGTACCTTCTAATGGTGAGTGGCGATTTGAATCACATCACCCAAGTTAAGTTATAGGTAATAAATAGGTGATCCAAGCATTCCTCTTCTATGGCACATTAAGGGCAAGAAGCATAAGTGAAGAGATTCCTATTTGCTAAGTCCCTAATCACTGGAAAGCAATCATTTTGTACTTTCCAAAGGAAATACAGAATTTAAATGGAAGTTCCAGCTTCCACAAGGCAACCCACATATGAGAGCCATATTTCTGAGTTCTGCTCTTCCATCTAAGCATTAACTATGGAGTGAGGATCTCTTGACTATTTAATGACATGACTGATTGTCTGTACTTCCAAATCAGTTACTGATTGTCTTGTTTTCCAATAGCAACAGAATGACTCGAAACTACTTTGAGAATTTAATTTAAGCTATAGAGAATCATTTTTAAGCACGAAAACTTAAGGGATAGAGATGTTTTATCAGTAGGTACAATTGTTATCTCAACAATAACAAAGTTGTGGTGTTGACATCATCATTATTTCAAATATTCCTAATTAATAAAAAAGCAAATAAAAACATGTGCTTAAATAAATTCTCAACCTCAACCAATCAAATATGAATAATATGAAGAAGTGAACCCCACTCTCAAGGCAGGTACTGCAGAAGAAAAGGCTTCTAGGTCAAAGCTTATTGCAAATTTTAATTTTTATTTCTTCTAATAACCAACTCAATGCATCCTTGTCTAATGTGTTGGAAAAAAAATATGGTTTTGTATCTCATACAAAACACACAGCAGAAACAACAAACAATGATTTATTTCATTCATGATTGATAACATGCACTATGCAAAATTTTAGAATTTAAGAACAAGATAGCGTACTTTGGTGTGGAGAATTTCAAAACAAAGATTAGAAGCACTTGGGAACACTTTTAATCTTCACTCCAATTCCACTTTACGCCCAAGAAGTGTGGTTTCTCAATCAATTTCCAAGGGAGAATGAAAGAATGCCTCATTCTCTCTCTTTTTCTTTTTCTCTACGCTTCTAAAAACAAATTATGTATATTTCTTCCTTATAACTAACTGATTATCTAATTGGGCTGGCCTATTGGGCCTTTCCAATTGGACTTTAGTGTGTGGCTTGGAGTGAGACCAAAAGGGACCAATAAGACACTAGCTCCAATGGGCCTTGGGTTTTTCCGTCAACTCTTGACAAGTTCAAAGTTACCATTAATTATATTTAATATCACTATATAAATATAATTGCACTCTAAGCCTTATTAATCAATTAAATCCCAAGACTTCATTATACATGCAACTTCTTCATAAAATATTCGTAATAATACAAAGTCATGAATATAAATTGTCATTTTGAAAATTACTACATCTTAATCCTTGAGTACCCGGTTTAATACTTTAAAGTTATTCATTATATATTTATGAAATTTAATTTCATAAATATATACTTTAGTAATTTCCTACCAAAGTGGTTAGGTCTAACTTTCTGAATAACTGAACCCTTTAAACTTATCTCAAGGGAATATTGTCTATCTTCGTTAAAAGATTATGAATTTCATCTTGAGAATATATGTTTCATCAACACTAAATGTGGTTGCCCAACATACTGAGGTTTTGACCATTACTTTAGATTTCACTCCTGATATAACAAAGCAAACTACACGTCATGATCAGGTCCATTATTCTCTCAGGATTAAGAGTTCATGCAAATAGAAGTCGTGAGATTTATTATTCATTTGACAATCGTTAGGAAAATAATAAATCTTACAGCGGTTCAGTTTAATATATCTTAACTCTTAAAACATATCAACATATCAGCTAAAAGTCTCTACTTCTATGATCAAGACAAATCATTTTAGTTGATACGTTATAGTCTTTGCAAATGAAATGCCTAATTTCATCACCGACTACGAACTATAAATTGTGAGTTTACAAAAAACTTGTGATTTATATCTTCTGTGACTTTTCATATAAATCACATACTATGCATCTCATGGACTATATGATGATGTCCAAATATTCATGTTATCATTATTTTAGATAAAAATAATACAATTTTATTAATCATAACATTAAGTTATACATAATGTCATACATAGTATCATACAATAGAATTTAAGGGCACACATCCTAACATAATGTCGTTTATCTTTCAATAAATTTTTGAACAATCTAAGTAATATTATTCAGTGAATTAAGAAATGCAAAGAAACATCTATGATAATTAACAATTCTAAAATTTAAAAACCAAAGGGAAAAAGCATAAGTAATTAAGTAATCAAACAGAAATATTTTTGTAGAAATTACAAATAAAACCTTAACAATTGGCTGGATAGTAGCATAGGTCATCTAAGCTAGCAAGTTCAATATCCCAAAGAAGCATTTCATCAAACAGATGTGTGCTTGACTTGAATTTCAATTACAAACAATCCCAAGCAGACTTGATATTTGGTAAAATTGAAGTTTAGAAAATCTTACAAGTAGAAATTATGCACCAGAAGCAAATAAGATTAAAAAGAAAAATATTATAATAAATGAAAATCAAATTGTGAGGTGAAAAGGGATGTTAGGCCTACCAATTACTTCAATAGCAACAAGGCATCATCTGCATTGAAAAAGAAATAAAGAAATTAAATGCTTCTTGTATAAATAATAATTACATAGCCCAACTGTTTGATTTTGGTATTATTTATTTGAAAAAAGATCCTATGAATATGACTTTAAATTTAGAAAAAAAAAAAAAGGGGCAAACCTTCTCTTCAAAGATGTTTTCGTCTTCTCTTCAAAGATGGTTTGGAGCTTCGTTTCCAGAGTTGAAATCCGATTCGAAGCCTTCCAAAACGGGACAGGTAGTGTTTTTGGGGACGTCTAGCATGGGTTGGTCGATGGTTTCTTCTTTGCAGTCGGCGTCGGATTCCAACACGACCTGAATCTTCTTTGCCATTGTTGAAAGCACATTGATCCATAGATGAGGCAGGAGATATATTGGGTTTCTGAGGACAACAGATGCATTCTACATAAATCCTCAATCTATTTAGTGAAATAGATATGTACTCTACAGGTATAACCTCAACCTCAATGCGATTCTCTTCAGATGGATTTGATATATTCACTTTCCCATAAATTATCCATACATGGTCATAATTACTAATCGTCCCACTCCTACATGTGTATTGTTGTTTACCACCATTGATGGAAATGTGAACTGACCAAATGCTCCCTATATCGTTGTTCACATCCATTGATGGAAAAGCAGTACAAACAACCAAATTTGAAATTTTGGGACCGACCAAGAATGATATGGAATTTCCAACACTCTGATGGTTGAATTTGAACCACTTTGGAATCTGAACTGCTGGTAGCATAAGATAATCATTGTTGTGACCAATTTGAAATCTAGTAGCTTCAGCAATTGTGTTTGGTAGAATCCCTAGAATTTCTCCAAACTGTAAGAAATTAAAGTTTAACATAAATTTTTTCTTTATAACTTTAACTTCAGAGAGAGAGAGAGAGAGAGAGAGAGAGAGAGAGAGAGCTGATTCCATAATCTGATTAATGATTGTTGATCTAGCTGATAGCATCTAAGTGCATCCACAGTTCTTATAGATTGTGGAAGTCTTGGAATTTCCCGAAGCTCTTTGCAATAACTTATGTAAAGATTTTGTAATCTAGTAAATCTTCTAATACTTTCTGGGATGGTAACAATACTAGTAGCAGTTAGATCTAAAAGTGTCAATACTGGGAAGTAATCAGGCCGCATCCAAGAATCTAATTCAACTTTAATCGGACACCAGCTAAGATTCAGTTGTGTCAAGCTTAGAAACCCAGTAGGTCCCGAAAAGTTATTAAAGGGATTGCACGCCAGTCTCAATTTGGCAAAAGGAATATCTACTTCCTCCTGCATTTCTGATTTATTGGCCCTAACTAGAAATTTCGTAAGCTGAGGGCAACCATCTAGTTCTAACGTGGCAAGTCCAGTTAGATACAACAGTGATGAAGGCAATTCTCTAATACCACTAAAAGTCAAAATCAATTTCTTTAGACATTTGACTTTTGGGTGAATATTGGGGAACTTCTCAAGCCTTGAGCAGTTAACTAGATTAAAATATCCAAGAGATTTCAACATGAGCGTACTTGGAAGAATTTGAAGTTGCGAACAACCCTCAAGATTCCATACTTTAAGCTTCTCAAGAAATCCAATGGGCTCGTGAACCTCAATTAAATTTTTACAACCTTGAAGCTCCAATTTCTCTAAGTTTGGGCAGCACAAGTTAGGTAATTTTGTAATGGATTCACAAGAACTCAGATTGATCATTTTCAAATTTTCGTACTGGAACCCCTATGAAAAAAAAAAAAAAATCTATCTTCAACAACTTTTAAAAATAACATGTAAAGAAATTAAAATTTATAAATACTAATACTTATACCTGCTTGAATACTTTCTCCAATATAAAATTAGACTTAGACATCTTGAGTGCAACAAGTTGTTTAGGGGCACAACATTTGGATGATAAAGACAAAGGGAATTCATGCCATTCAAGAAACCTTAACTCATCTGGGAGATATTCAAGTTCTTCACCAATATGTACATTGCCTATAAGAAATTTGAGATTTTTCATCCTCTCGAAAACATTAGCTTTCAATGCAACCTCAGTTGGTTCAAGCGAGCGCAACATTATACCTCGAATTTTATTTAATTCCTGCTTAGGAAAAAGAATTAGTCACACTTCATAATAGAATTTGACAAAAGTATAAAGATTATGAAACTTTAAACAAAAATTATATTGAGAAAATTATAATTTGTTCAATATTGTAAAGGGAAAATCAAATAGAGAAATATTTCAAAAAAATGAAGAAGCAAAGAATGTATACCATATTTCCAGTTAGTAATTTATGAGCATCCTTATAACGCCATATCCTACTACGCTGTTCAAGCTCTTCTGATTCTTGTTGAACAATTTCTCTACCCATTTGTTGTACCAAGTCATGCATTGACAAATAGCCATATTCCATGGTTACGAGACACTTATCAATAAGCTTTCCAATACCATAGTGTGGATATAAATCACAAGAACCTAATATATTTACAACATCACCCTTGTTGTAACCCTTAAAAAAACATGCAATATCAAGAAAAATATCCTTTTCAATTTTTTCCAATCCATCATAACTTATTTTGAGTATTTCTTGAATTTTTACGTGTGGAATGTTTTTATACTTTTCTAATGCACTTTTCCATTCATGTATATTTTTTCCACACAAATCAGAACCGATTATTTTTAAAGCTAATGGTAGGCCATTGGCATAACATATAATCTGTTCAGCAAGTTCTGAATAATCTTCCCCATATTTACTTGCTTGGAAGGCATGCAGGTTGAAAAGTTCACAAGCTTCGCATTGACTCAGTTTTGTAACCTCATATATTCGAGGATCTCTTCCCAAAGTGGTTAGTACATGTTTGTCTCTTGTTGTTATAATTACTCTACTTCCAGAAGCAAACCAGTTACATTCTCCAAGCAAATTTTCTACCTCTTTTGAGTCTTCCACATCATCAAGAATTAAAAGAACTTTTTTACTACGAAGTCTTTCCTTTATCAAATTGATACCTTCAAATACGTTGTGCACCTTCAAATCTCTATCTCGTAAGATCTTAGAAAGAAGTGTCTCTTGTAGTTGGATTATGCCACCGTTTATTTTTGACATTTCTCTAACATTCTCTAAAAAACAACTTCCTTCAAAACGGTTAGCAATTCTATTAAAAATAGCTTTCGAGATCGTAGTCTTACCTATTCCCCCAAAACCACAAATTCCTACCATGCAAACATCATTTGACTCCATATCTAAAAGCAATTCTATGGCCTCCACTCGAATATCTATTCCAACTGGATGTTTAGCAACAAATAATGGCACACAATTTGATTTAGTACTTGATATCTCTTTTATAATTGTTTGGATAAACTCAAATTCAGATTCAATGCAGCTGCAAAGCATAGAGCATAAGAAAGACATAATGAGTTGGATTAGTTGTAAATATAAATCTGAAGATGAACTGAATTTAATATGTCTAGTTTTGTGCATTGCAATTAACATATTGCTATTTAAATTAATTGACATTGAAATTCAAAAGATTAGGAAATATAGTTAATTTTTAGCACATTATTCTTCTTCTTTTGGCTAGAAAATTAGATCTAGGCTTTTAGCAAATGGTTGGATAGAAACTCCCTTTAGTGATGACGATTGAGAAGACCCACTTACTGGAAACTCATTTCTAATACTTGAACATAATGAGATTAGAAAATTTTGTAAAAAAAATTGTCTAAAAATTAAATGGGAGAGACTCTTGAATTGTAACATTAACATTAAATTATTTATTTCTACAATTTAATAGTAGAATAATGGCAAATAATTTTTTTTTTTTAAGTATATTTTCAAAATTGGACATTTAGCGGTCACAAAACCATTTAAAAGTTTCTAACTAATGAAAGAAGAAGAGTTGTTAGAATTATTTTTATTTTTTGAAAGATAAGTTGTCTAAATATATAACATCATGTGAATTAAAATTTAGGTCCCTATACAACTGATGGATACACATAATAGTGACACGTGTCTCTTTGACAATGCATAAAACAATGACACGTATCATCTTTTGTATTTAGAATGTTCATGGGTAGATGCAACATTGAAAAGCTTAAATGAATAATCAATGTGTGAGAGAAAAAGATAGATAAGGTTGTGAAAAACTGGAAACTGGGATGGAAACAATATAATTAGTGGTGCATAAGATGAAGAGGTATAGAAGGCATCTCAGGGTTGGAGGTTTGAGGGCAACAGTTTTGTTTATTTTTTTTTATTTTTTTATTTGTAGTATTAAAAATAGTTTAGTTGAGGAAGAGAAAGTGAACCGTAATGGAAGCGAATTTAAAGAAAAGGTGCAACCGAAATCATAAAAGAAAAGGAAGACTGATAGTCTGTACTAAAGTACAGAAAAACTCACTGCCAATTCACCACAAACGCATTAGGCTTCCTGTAATTATAATATAGGACAGATAATTGTAATTTGTAAATAATGGTATACTCCTAAATTTTGTATTCATTAAGGTAATTAATAGGTCATCTTAAAAATTAAAAGGTAAAACTTGAGGGATTTTTTTTTTTTTCAAAGGATGAAAAGTATTTTCTGGGCATAATATTTATTTAGCATCCAATAGTAAATTATAAGACAGTTACATGATCAAGTAATTATAGACCACCCCTATATATATGTGTGTGTGTTTCTCAAAAAAAAAAAAAAAGTAATTATAGACCATATACATGCACTTTTAGATTTTAACCCATTAATTTTTCAATTTAGTTACCAAATGACTATAAAATATTACCTATGAGTAAGTACAATAACTATAAATCTAATCTAATATCATACAATTCCATCTTCTAATTTATTTGGGACCTAACACCACATATTTTGTCTAATATGATACTACCACAACGCGACAGAGGTGTCAATAGCAAGTGGATTGGGCATAGGATTAGATTAATTAATTTTAAACAAAAAGAAGTTTGATGGAAGAAATTTTTGTTTTGTACGTATAATATGATTGTTGATTATTTTATCAGTTTAATTTTCAATTGTTAATATATAAAAAATGGTATTCTTATATTGACGAAGTGTGTGATACGTAGAAAAATCGTGAAAGATGTTAACATGAAAGTGATGACCAATTTCTGGAGTTGAAAGTAAGTGTACAGAGCATTCACATTGGTCTTGCAAATGTCATATGTTGCAAATGTCATATGTTGGTTCAATTTAGCATCAAAGTCCCAAAGTCCCCATTACCCGGTCTTGCCATTGCAAAAAAATTATAATTGTGCTACGGTGTCATCCTAAATGTATGATGACATTGTAACAAGCTTTTATAAGTTTTTATTATATTTTATTTTCTCTCTATTTATTACATTTTTCTCTCTTTCTTTCATTTCTCTCCATCTTCCTTCTCTTCTCTCTCACTATGGTTCTTGGTTTGCTCTCTCCTCTCCTCGAACTCGAAACCCATTTTCTCAAACCCAAAATCCCATGTGGTGGTGGTAGCGGCGGAGGTAGGTGTGGGCGTGAGTTGTAATCTATGATGGCGGCGTGGGTTTTGGTCGGTGGTTTTGGGGTGGTCTGTGATGGTGGGGTTGATCTGGGTTTGTGGTGTGGGTTGGTTTGGGTTTCTGGTGTGGGCTGATCTGGGTTTGTGATGGTTTACGGTGTGGGTTGATCTAGGTTGTGTGGTGGTCTTTGACGTGGTTTGGTGTTGTGGGTGTGGGTTTTGATTTGTGTGGGAGTGGGTTTTGGGTTGGTGGGTGGCGGCAGCATGGTGGGTTGTGCTGGCTTAGGGGTTTTGGTTGTGGAGGTGCAATGGTGGCATGGGTGTGGTTGTGGTTGGGTTCCGTGGTTGTGTGCCTCACGGTGGCGGTGGTGGGGGCTATGATGGTGGGTTTTGGTTTCGGTGTGGTTGTGTCTGTGGTTGTGGTGGTAAAGGTGGGTTCTGATGGGTTTGATTTCCGGTGGGTTCCGATGTGGATTTTTCTTTGATTTTTTGTGGGTTTCTATCCATGGTGGTGGTGGGTGCGTTGTTGCTGTGGATTTGTCATGGTGGTGGTGGTGGATTTTTCTTTTATTTTTTTATTTTTTTGTGTTGTTGCCGTGGTGGTGGTGGATTTTTATTTGATTTTTTGTGTTGTTGCCATGCTGGTTTTGTAGGTTTTGTGGGTGGAGGTGGGGGTGGATTTTATGGGTTTTGTTCTTGGTGGTAGGGGTGGGTTTTTTTTAACGATGGTGGTGGGTTTCTTGTGGCAAAGGTGGTGGTGATGGGTGGTTGAAAGAGAGAGACAGTAAGGAAAAGATAAAAAGATTGATGTGGGAGAAGGGATGAGAGAGATTGAATTATATTATTTTATTAGGTAGTATATATTATTTTAATAAGTTGGATAGGAAAATAAAAGTTGGGATGTTGAGTGTGATGTAAAATGGTATGGTATAAATGATATAGAAGCTTTTGAGATGATAAAATGGAATTTTTTTGTAGAAACCGGATGTAAATGCTAAAAGTAATGTATTATTGGCATAAGACATCACAACTAATGGACTGATGGGTTAATGGGGTGGGAACGGTAAATGCAAATGCTAAAGTTCGGCAAGAAAGGAAGGTGCGTGTGATAATAATTATACTTTCTCAAAAACTAATAAAATATGATAGAAACTGATAAGGGTTATCCCAATGACATTATGCTGACGAGCCTGGGACTGACGACCCTAGGGCTGACGACATCAACTCTTGGGCCACCTGAGGCTGACGACCCAAAGCATATGGAGACCTAAAGCTGACGGTCTCAGGACACGAGCATACCTGACGCGTAGCCAAGCTGACGGGGACAGACTGACGAGGTTAGCCTCGGCTCCGTCTACAACCTTACTTGACCAACACGCATATATAAATGATTCTTGAACGACACGTCTAAGTATGGAGACTCCTACAAGGACAAGGATTCTAGGAGATACGTGGGATCCAAATATCACTGTCCTAAAAGGAAAAGAGCTCCTTGACCAAGGCTTGAATCTCGGCCCAACGCTATTATAAATACCCCAAGACCCTCTCAAAGTAAGGTACGCACAAATAACTCAACTCTAGCACTCTAGTGTTGAAAGTAAAGGTTTCTAACTTAACCTTCGGAGGGTACTTGGCCGGTACCACGCCGGTGCCCTTTCAAAGGTCTTCACTCTCTTTGTTGTGCAGGTACGTCATCGGGGGCACGTGTGGACCGTGTGGCTTACTGACGATTTTATTGCATCATCAGTTGGCGCCGTCTGTGGGAAACGAAGTGGTAACGCCACGCTGTCGCTTCCCGGACAAAAAGTTGCATGGTACTCACTCGCTCAATGGCTACCACCAACAACATTCAGGAGAACGAACCGCGCGCAACCGTTCTGGAAAAGCAAGTCCAAACGCTCGCGGCAGCGGTCGAGCGCCTAACTAAGGAAAATCACGACTTAGAGGAGCAGCTGCGTCAGAGGAACGCGCATCCTAGAATACAAGAGGAAAATCAGGAGGAGACAAGCGCTGAGAGAAGGGATCCCGAAGCGCCCGAAGGCAGCAACGCCCCGAGCAAGCCGGAGAGGCGGGATACCAATCTGACTACCCCTTCTGAAGCCATACCCCCTCACATCGCCGCCGAGATGCAGGAGATGCGTGAGCGAATAGACGTGATGATGAACGCCCTCAAAGGACGAGTGTCTAACGATCTCGACGACCTGGTACAGCGGACCGATTCACCTTTCACGTCACTTGTTACGTCGTGCCCACTTCCCCCAAAGTTTCGTATGCCGCAGGTGGAAAGCTACGACGGAAACAAGGATCCCCTGGACCACTTAGAGTCCTTCAAAACTATAATGCACCTTCAAGGAGTGCCCGACGAGATTATGTGCAGGGCTTTCCCAACCACCTTGAAAGGGTCCGCGAGAGTCTGGTATAGCAGGTTGACGCCAAACTCAATTAGCACCTTTAAAGAGCTAGGCGCTCAGTTCGTCTCGCACTTTATCGGAGGCCACCGGTACAAAAAATCCACGGCATGCTTGATGAGCATCAAGCAGAGGGAAGACGAGACTCTAAGGTCCTACATAACGCGGTTCAACAAAGAAGCTCTCTCTATAGATGAGGCAGACGACAAGATACAAGTAGCAGCCTTCACCAACGGGCTGCGAAAAGGGAGGTTCCTCTTCTCCCTATACAAGAACGATCCAAAGACCATGTCCGAAGTACTTTACAGGGCAACCAAATACATGAACGCAGAAGACGCGCTGATTGCAAGGGAAGACAAGCCTAAGAAGAGGGAAAGGCAAGAAGATACTCGAACGGATAGGGGGCAAAAGAAAGCCAGGACTGAAGAACGACGGGATGATCGCCGCTCCAAACCACTCCCAGGGAGATTCACGAGCTTCACACCACTGACCGCCCCTATCGATCAGGTCCTGATGCAAATCAAGGACGAGGGGACTTTGACTTTTCCCGGCAAAATGAAGGGAGATCCCAACAAAAGGCCAAGAGACAAATATTGCCGCTTCCATCGAGACCATGGACATGACACGGCTGACTGCTACGACCTAAAGCAATAGATAGAAGCTTTAATAAGGCAGGGAAGGCTGCAGAGGTTCGTCAGCAAAGAACGAACGGAACCGCCGCAAGACCAAGCTCCCAGACGGGAAAACGAACGCCCCAGACAGCCCTTAGGCGATATCCGGATGATTGTAGGAGGGACGGCGGCCGTTGGATCGTCAAAGAAAGCTCGAAAGACATATCTCAGGATGGTGCAGAATATCCAGTTGGCAGGGTCCGTACCCAAGATGCCACGGACTGATAACCCCCTCATCGGATTCTCGGAGGAAGACGCACGACGCCTCCATCACCCCCATGACGACGCACTTGTCGTCACCATACGAGCAGGAGACTTCAACATGCATCGAGTTCTTGTCGACAATGGGAGCTCGGCGGACATCCTCTACTACCCTGCGTTCCAACAGATGGGAATTGATAGAGAACGACTGACTCCGGCTAACGCCCCGCTAGTCGGCTTCGGAGGAACAAAGGTATTTCCCCTCGGTGTTATCACCCTGGCGGTCACTATTGGAGACTACCCTCAGCAAGTCACCAAGAATGTAGCATTCCTCGTGGTCGACTGCTCTTCAGCCTACAACGCCATCGTAGGGCGTCCCACGCTTAACTCATGGAAAGCTGTAACTTCGACCTACCACTTAATGATAAAATTCCCGACGGATTATGGAGTGGGAGAGCTCAGAGGAGACCAAGTGGCCGCACGAGAATGTTATATAGCAATGATGGAGATGGATGACCACCGTCAGACCATGAGCATTGAAGAACAACGCACCACGACGGAGCCCATAGAAGAACTCGAAGAGATATCTCTCGACGACTCCCAACTAGAGCGGGCAACCAAGATTGGTACTCTTACGAACAGTACGATACGGCAGAAACTCGCGGTCTTCCTCAGAGAAAACCGAGACGTTTTCGCTTGGAGTCACGAGGATATGCCGGGCATTGACCCATCGGTCATAGTACACAAGTTGAACGTATCACCGTCTTTTCCGCCGGTTCGACAAAAGAAGAAAGTCTTCGCCCCGGAGAGAGATCGGGCAGTAGCAGAAGAAGTTCGTAAATTACAAGAGGCGGGCTTCATTCAGGAAGTTTACTACCCCGATTGGTTAGCAAACGTCGTCATGGTAAAGAAGAGCAACGGAAAGTGGAGGATGTGCGTAGATTTCACCGACCTAAACAAAGCATGCCCCAAGGACAGCTATCCTCTACCAAGGGTCGACCTCCTGGTGGATTCTACGACCCAACACCAGCTGCTAAGCTTCATGGATGCATTCTCGGGATACAACCAGATCCTGATGGACGAAGCTGACCGAGAAAAGACTTCGTTTGTGACAAGTCAAGGCCTTTTTTGCTACAAGGTCATGCCGTTCGGCTTGAAGAATGCAGGCGCAACATACCAGAGGCTTATGAACAAGATGTTCGCGGAGCAGATCGGGAGAAACGTCCAGGTATATGTCGACGACATGCTGGTAAAAAGTCGAAGAAAGGAGGATCATTTGAAAGACCTGAAGGAGACCTTCGATACCCTTCGCTCCTACAACATGAAGCTAAATCCAGCCAAATGTGCCTTCGGAGTGACGGGCGGAAAATTCCTGGGATACATGGTGTCCCAGCGAGGCATTGAAGCCAATCCAGACAAAATCCGAGCTATAATGGAGATGACGCCCCCAAAAAATGTGAAGGAAGTACAAAGCCTAAACGGAAAGGTCGCCGCGCTTAGCAGATTCGTATCCAGGGCGACGGATAGGTGCCTCCCATTCTTCCGCACGCTGAAGAAGTCCTTCGAATGGACGGACGAGTGCCAGCAAGCATTTGAAGACCTCAAAGCCTACCTATCGTCGCCACCACTATTGACCCCCTCCCAACCAGGCGAAGAACTATTCCTCTATTTGGCCGTTTCTCCAGCCGCCGTCAGCGCAGCCCTAGTGAGGGAAGACAGCAAGGTACAAAGGCCGGTGTACTATGCCAGCCGGGCACTCCACGGGGCAGAAGTAAGATACTCGCCACTAGAAAAACTGGTCTTCGCTCTAGTTACGGCAGCGCGCAAGCTGAAGCCATACTTCCAGGCCCATACGGTGGTCGTACTGACTGACAAGCCCATACGACGAGCAATGAGTAGCCCTGATGCCGCGGGACGTATGGCCTTATGGGCTGTAGAATTGAGTGAGTTTGACATAAAATATCGCCCCCGCACGGCCATCAAAGGGCAGGTACTCGCTGACTTTATTGCGGAGTTCGCATATCAAGAAGATCAGGGGGCGGGGAGTTCCCAATGGAATGTTTTCACTGACGGGTCGTCAAACAAAAAAGCTGGCGGAGCAGGAGTCGTACTTCGCTCCCCCGAGGGTGACGAGGTCGAATGCATGATTCGACTTGGTTTTCCTACGACCAACAATGAAGCAGAATATGAAGCCCTCATAGCAGGCTTAGATCTGGCAAAAGCCGTAGGAGCCGTACGTACGGTGGTCCATTGTGACTCTCAGGTAATCACCAATCAGGTCAACGGCGACTACGAATGCAAGGGAGAAAGAATGAAGATGTATTTGGCACAAGCAAGGAGAAAGGTGGACGAACTCCAGGCAAGAGTTGTTCAAATTCCAAGAGGGGACAACGAACAAGCCGACCGCCTTGCAAAAGCTGCATCAGCGGAACATGTGGTCATCCCCGACAAGGTACTATTTTTTACTCAACTCACACCACTGATAGATGTCATCAGTATGCAGGAAGTAAGATCCGAAAACGATTGGACCACCCCTCTGGTCGCCTATTTGAAAGAAGGCATTCTACCCGAAGAAAAGGAAGCCGCAAGGAAGCTGAAGGTCCGCGCAGCGAGATTCATCTTAATAAGGGATGTCTTATACAAGAGGAGTTTCTCCCGGCCGTACTTAAGGTGTCTAGGACCTGAAGAAGCGGATTATGTCATGAGAGAAGTACATGAAGGAATTTGTGGCAACCATTCAGGGTCGCAATCGTTGGTCCACAAATTAGTCAGGGCCGGATACTATTGGCCAACAATGCAGAAGGACGCCCAGACATATGTCAAGACATGCGACAAATGCCAACGGTTCAGTAACTTCATCAAGCGGCCAGCTGAAGAACTAACCCCGATCACTACTCCGTGGCCGTTTGCCCAATGGGGGTTGGATATCATGGGCCCATTCCCAACGGCAGCAAGGCAACTGAAGTTCCTGATAGTCGAAATCGACTACTTCACCAAATGGGTGGAAGCAGAAGCCTTAGCCACTATCACTGAGAAGAACGTGCGAAGTTTCGTTTGGAAGAACATCGTTTGCAGGTTTGGAGTTCCAAGGGTCCTAATTTCGGACAACGGCAAACAGTTCGACAATAACGCCTTCCGGGATTTTTGTTCACAATTAGGGATCAAAAATCATTACTCTTCCCCGGCTCATCCCCAAGCCAACGGACAAGTGGAAGTCACGAACCGATCCTTGCTTCGGATAATCAAAACTCGGCTAGAGGGGGCAAAAGGCATATGGCCGGAAGAACTACCCAGCGTACTATGGGCATACAGAACAACAGTCAGAACCCCCACAGGAGAGACTCCGTTCCGGCTAACATACGGCACTGAAGCAGTTATACCAGCCGAGGTCGGACTCACGAGCTACAGAGTGGACAACCATGACGAAGGAAGGAATGACGAAGCCATGCGTCTAGAACTTGACCTAGTCGATGAAGTTAGGGCGACAGCTGAACAGAGGCTCGTACGATACCAAGACCTCATGGCAAAGCACTACAACTCCCGAGTCAAGCACAGGGACTTCGAAGTTGGAGACCTGGTCCTAAGGAAGGTGATGGGCGCCGCAAAAGACCCTACACAAGGAAAACTCGGCCCAAACTGGGAAGGGCCCTACAGAATTACATCATGGCTAAGGAAGGGTACTTACCACTTAGAGACTCTGGACGGACTAAGGCTACATCATCCATGGAACGCCGAACACCTCAGAAAGTACTACCAATAAAAAGCAACACAAAGAACGCTACTTCTCATCTCCAGTCTACTTTTCAGTCATTTATTTTAATCGTTTATTTTAGTTCATTACAATACATTTAAAGCCCAAAGGGCTAGGGTTTATTCATTTTTGAACAATTTTATGCCTTCAACACAATAAGAGGAATTTATTCAGTAAAACAACTTGTGCAACTATTAGGTAGACGGAACAACAAATGGGATGACCAAGCTAGAATCCACAAAAATGGACGAAACTACTACAAGGTCCACAAGGTGGACGACCTTAAGTCCACAGAGTGGATAGAACTACTACCAAGTCCACAAAGTGGACGACCCTACGTCTACAAAGTGGACGACCTTAAGTCCACAGAGTGGATAGAACTACTACAAAGTCCACAAAGTGGACGACCCTACGTCTACAAAGTGGACGACCTTAAGACCACAGAGTGGATAAAACTACTACCAAGTCCACAAAATGGACGACCCTACGTCTACAAAAGTGGACGACCTTAAGACCACAGAGTGGATAAAACTACTACCAAGTCCACAAAATGGACGACCCTACGTCTACAAAGTGGACGACCTTAAGTCCACAGAGTGGATAGAACTACTACTAAGTCCACAAAGTGGACGACCCTACGTCTACAAAGTGGACGACCTTAAGTCCACAAAAATGGACGGAACTACTACTACGTCCACAAAGTGGACGGCCTTAAATTCACAAAGTGGACGGCCTTAAGTCCGCAAAGTGGACAACCTGAAGTCCACAAGGTAGACAACCTGAAGTCCACAAGGTAGACGACCTTAAGTGCACAAGGTAGACGACCTTAAGTCCACAAAGTGGACGACCTTAAGTCTACAAAATAGACGACCTTAAGGCCACAAAGTGGACGGCCTTAAATTCACAAAGTGGACAGCCTTAAGTCCGCAAAGTGGATAACCTTAAATCCTCAAAGTTGACGGGGTCACTACAAAGACCATAAAGTGAACTTGGAAGTTCAAAAAATAATGGACGACTTTGATACGGAGTCCACAAAGTAGACGGAGTCACTACAAAATTCACGAAGTAAACTACATTAAGTGCGTAAAACCAATACAAAGTTTACTAAAGCAGGTAGCCTCGTCAGGACAAGATGCAAAAACATTACAAAAATTCAAACCAACGGCGAAATAAAAATAACACTTTGAAAGCAACAAACGTGAAAATACTACAAAAGGGAATTGTCTTTACAAAAAGCCCAAAACCGCGGGCGTCAAGCATAAAAATTCATTACAAAACAGTGTTTACAAAGGGTTCACGAAGTAGAAGGAGCCGTCGACGGGGACAGGACGACGATTGGAGTAGAAGGGTCGGCAGTAGACTTGGCCGCATCAAGACCGGCTGACGGATCCAAGGTGACGGACCTCTCCAAGGCAGGTTGAGCAAGAACGAAGCTGCCGTCTCTCGTGTCTGCCTTAGGATCGGTAGACTCATCATCCCCCTCGAGGATGGATTCACCCGCCGGAGTTGACGGTATGGGCTCGTCCATGTTGATCCCCGACAAGTCCAAGTTAGGATAGGCGCGCTTCATCTGCTTCAAGCAATCTTCAAAACCGTCAGCATAGTAGACGGCGCAGGAATCAATGAATTGCTGGGAATCTTTGAATTCCGCCACGGCGTCATTCCTGGCCGTCTCTACCTGGCTCATCAGTCCTTGCAGCTCCTTCTCCGCCGCCACCTTTGCCTCGTCAGCCAGGCCTCGTTGACGGGCCTCCTCCGTCAGCATGTCCGTCAGTCTTTTCACCTCCTTAGCTAAGTGGACGTTGGCCTCTTTGTACTGCTGCTGGGCGTCAACAGCATTCCTTAGCCGGGTATGCAGACGGGAAACCACAGCTTCCTTATCCGCGCATTTGTCCCACAAGTACTTCATCCGGATCATGGCCTGCAAGACGTAAGAATAACGTCAGTCCGTTATAAGGTCGTCCATGTGGCTTGATAAGAGGAAGGAATAGTATACCCGGGTGAGGTCGAAAATCCCTGACGACCCTAGATCGTCAGTCGACTCGTCGTCACACAGCGCCATCTCCTCCTCCTTTAGGATGGACCCCGTCACCTCCACGGCATAGTCCTTGTGGGTAAGGAGGTGACGGACGGAATCTGGATGGACGACCCCTGACGCCGTCATCAGGCCTTTGCCGACCCCGTGAGAAGCTCTTGGGGGCGACGGCCCCTTGGTAGGTTCCCCAGAAGAGGGAATCGCCTTCTTCCCGGACCGGTCGCCAGCCCCGTCGGTTTTCCTTTTGACGCCTTTCTTCCCGACGGACTTGGGGGCTGACGACGGCGTCGCTTCACCTTTTGCCCTCTCCTCCTCCTGCTTCTTCTTAGCCGCGGCGGCACGGATTCTCTGTTTTGCCGTCTCCATCTCTGTTAAAGACAAAAAGTGAGTAAAAACAATAATAAAGGAAACTGACGGAGGTAACTACGAGAAACTCACGTCGACGGGATAATTCGTTTAGCCTACGAGCCTCGTCTGACGGTTCGGGACCACCACAATATAGGTGCAAGGTGTCTAGGGTAATTAGGTCCCGGCACCTCCTTTCGTCTAGAGGGATCGACGTCACCCGACGAATGAACTCCTCTTGCTCCGCAGTTATGTCTGGACGAACGTTGGCTGAAAGAAAAACAGACGGGGTTAGGAATCAATCAGATCTAGGCAAAAAGAGGGGCCGACGGGGTCAACCTGAATCCCTAACATGCGCCCAAGTATTGTCGAAAGAACCATATGGCATGAACTGCCACTCTTCTTCACGACACACCCAGTTCGTCCCCTCAACGAAGAAGTATCTCCCTTTCCAGTTTCTATTGGAGTCAGGCATGTCCGACACCAATTTCAAGTCTCTCGACCTAGCGGAGAAGTGATAGAAACCCTTGGACGAGGAAATATGTTGTGGACGGTAGCACCAAAAGAACTCGTTTAGAGTTAACTGACGGTGCCCACCGCTGAGTCGACCCCATAAAATCTCCGCGCCGATGAAAGTCCTCCACGCATTGGGGGCAACTTGACTGACGGAGATGCCTAAAAAGTTTGTTAACTGACGGTGCAACTCCGTCAGTGGTAGTCTGAAGCCCGCCGCAAACATGGCGTCATACATGCCCACGTCTGCTGTCCGGCCTGTGTAACACCGTTCACCCTCCAAGGGGAGACGGATTGGGACGTCGTCTGGGATCTGGTAGCGGGCCCGTAAAGTGTTGAAAACGTTTTCTGACATCGTCGGCAAAAAACTATTGACGGACCACTCAAGGGGAAGGATGAAGAGGCGGTCATCACCCGGAGCTCCAGAGGTACTCTCTAAAGTTTCCTCGTCACCTTCATCCTCACTCTCGTCACCACTTCTCCTTTTCTCCCTACCACCCCCATCCTCACTTTCTCTACTATTTCTATCCACTTCGTCAGAAGAATGGGCCGATGTGTCCCTCTCTGACGACCAGGACAAGCCCTCCTCGGGCTGACGGCCTGACGGAAAGACTTCGTCATAACCCGCTCCCTCGCGGACTGACGACTGCTCACTCGACATCTGACTACCTACAAACGAGGGTCGTTGTTCTAAGAACCTAGGCCAACGGCTTCGCTAAAGGCACAGGGTGGGAAAATAAAAAGAATTAAAAGAAAAACTTACAAGTTAAGTGTCGTCTGATGTAAGTTGACGGTCCCAAAAAAGCTGACGGATCAAGGAAGACGAAGCCAGCAAAAAGACTGACGGGAGTCGTGAGCTTGACGCTTTGGCTCTCAAAAGAATACAAGTGCTGGAAAGTCTGAAATGAGGAAAGTAGGAGATATATATAGGAAAAAGGGGGCACGAAAGACGAAGCGACACGCTCGTCGCAGAACGAGACGAATCAAGCTAAGCCACGTGTCCTTGCATTTAATGAAAGGCGTGAGGTTTTAGATATGTACTCCATAGCACGTCGGGAAAGGCTGACGAGGCTATGGAGTAGGGGGCAGCTGATAAGGGTTATCCCAATGACATTATGCTGACGAGCCTGGGACTGACGACCCTAGGGCTGACGACATCAACTCTTGGGCCACCTGAGGCTGACGACCCAAAGCATATGGAGACCTAAAGCTGACGGTCTCAGGACACGAGCATACCTGACGCGTAGCCAAGCTGACGGGGACAGACTGACGAGGTTAGCCTCGGCTCCGTCTACAACCTTACTTGACCAACACGCATATATAAATGATTCTTGAACGACACGTCTAAGTATGGAGACTCCTACAAGGACAAGGATTCTAGGAGATACGTGGGATCCAAATATCACTGTCCTAAAAGGAAAAGAGCTCCTTGACCAAGGCTTGAATCTCGGCCCAACGCTACTATAAATACCCCAAGACCCTCTCAAAGTAAGGTACGCACAAATAACTCAACTCTAGCACTCTAGTGTTGAAAGTAAAGGTTTCTCACTTAACCTTCGGAGGGTACTTGGCCGGTACCACGCCGGTGCCCTTTCAAAGGTCTTCACTCTCTTTGTTGTGCAGGTACGTCATCGGGGGCACGTGTGGACCGTGTGGCTTACTGACGATTTTATTGCATCATCAGAAACAATACTTTCTTAATTTATTAGCAGTCATAACAAAATCACTAACCAACGGTGTCTTGGTCTAGTGGTGCCAGGGGCTAGACTTGATAGGGAGAACTACGGTTCGATCCCCCGCAAGCCCGTTGGGAGGAGTTTAAAACCTTAACCCCGGGACCCGCTCCGAAACCGGATTAGTCGGCCCAGTGGGTTCGGATACCGGTTGGGAAACCAAAAAAACAAAATCACTAAAAGCTTACAACCAATATAATAACACAGGGTTGTTATAATTGATAACAACATCCAAATCCACTATTGACGTATATAGCTTAACTACCTTAGTATTTAGAATATAAAGAAATTATTCAGTCCTCTTGGAAGATCTCATCAACAATATCTAGTGGTCTTCTCAATCTAATAGTATTATGCTATAAAATAATTTATTGACTAAGATAATTGGCATCAACCCAGTTTTAAAAATAAAATAATTAAAAAAAAAAGCCTTCCCCTTCACCTTAATCGTCCCTACCCTCTCACTCCACTACCATCACCACCATTCTTCAATGTAAGCAATGATAACATAATTTATAAATAGAAAAACAATAAAAGTATGTAACTAATAAAAGCACACGAAAATATTCACTAATTAAATACATACCCATCTTTGTAAGTAAATCCGGACAAATTAGCTGCTTTAGTTAAAGTTTTCCTCCACCTCTGAACCTTTTCTATGTCATCTTTGAATTCTTCTTCATGTTTAGCTAGTGCAATCCCAAATTCTCCATCTTGTTTACGTATTTCTGATGGCTCCACTTTATAAAAAATTGGTAAAACCAATTGGCCATTACTCCTACACTCAAAAATCTTGACAAGTTCATTCAAGCACCAAGTAGAAGATGCAAAATTTTTAGAGAATACAACAATTGAAATCATTGACAATTCAATGGCTTTAAGAAGTTCCATTGAAATTTCTTCTCCCTTTTGAAGGTTATTATCGATAAAGGTGTTAATACCCTGGTCACGCAAAGCCTTATATAAATGACCTGTAAAATTATTACCAGTATCTTCACCTCGAAAACTCAAGAAGACATCATAGTCCCATTGGTGGGTAAAAGAAGAAGAAGAGGCTCCTTCATTGGTCAAGAAAGTAAAATTATTACAAGTATCTTCACCTCGAAAATTCAAGAAGACATCATAGTCCCATCGGTGGGTAGAAGAAGAAGAAGAGACTTCTTCATTGGTCAAGAAAGCCATTGATATAATCTGTTGACCGAAGATTGAGAAGATGAAAAAAGAAGAGCAGAAGGTAAGAAAGATCGAAGATGTGACGAGTTGATAATCAATGAATGAAGGCTTGCGATTCGAGTGGAGGTTCACGGATGAGTTGAGGGCACTAAATTTGAAAGGTTTTAAGTATGTGCATTTGATTGGGGAATTGATGAAAGTTTGATTGGGAAATTGATGAAAGAATGATGATTTACAACAAGTGTGCTAGAATTGAATCTCATAGAGAAAAAATCGAACTGAATATATGGAATTGATAGGGAAAAAGAGAAGCAGTCCTCACTACAATATGAAATAAGTAGCTCCTTTTCACTATATATATATTCTATTAAAAAATTAGTGACTTATTATTATTATTATTTTTAATAATAATAATAATAATAATAATATAGTGGCTACAAAGTGTCAGTTGCTCATAAGTCATGACTACAGAGTGTGAGTTGACTCATGACTTAATGGTACATGGTTGGAATTTTCCTCAATGCAATTTTCCACCGAGGGTGTCCTACACGTTCTGCAATTTCCACAAAGAAAGAAACTGGGACTCTTTTTTTTTTTTACAACTTACATTCATGTGCAAAATCTTTATCACTGTAGCTATTCAGCAAAATATATATATATATATATATATTACTGTAGCTTCTTAGTTTTGTCCTTGAGCTAAAAAAAGTGAATACTCTCTCTTACTGTGTTTTTTTTTTTTTTTTAATTATATATATATATATATAATTTTTATTTTGAGAATCTAATTTATAAATAGATAAAATAATTTAAAAATCAACAAAAGAGTGCTTTTATTTTTTAGGCCATGTTTTAGTAGGAGTTAGAGTTGTATTTTTACCGGATTGTCCTTTAATTTTGTCTCTACTTAAACATAGAAGTGAAGGGATATTTTTGAACCAAAAAAATGAAGATCTCAAACAGGTAAAATCCCTTAGATAGTAGTATAGCTAATGCTTGCTTTAACTTTTTTTTTTTTTTTAATATTTTAAAACAGTGCTGCAACAAACAATATTTTTATAACAATTTTACAACAAAGCCTAAGTGGTAAATTATTATTGGTTTCCATTTAGAGTTCATAACTTATATCACTTTTTTACCTACTATTAACGGCCTGAGACCTAGTTTTTATTATCAAATTATTGTGAAAATTATTCTTTATTTTATTAAGGAAAAATGCCAATGCTACAAACTATTTTATAAACTTTTTTACAAATTGCTAGTGTGATAAGTAGTTATTAGTAAATAAAAATATAATATTAGTGGCGAGCCTAAATGAGAAGCCATAAGAATTTAACACAATCTCACTTCGATAGTTTGTAAAAATGTTGTAAAATTGTTTATGTCTTTAGCGTTACTCTTTTATTAAATTGTGAAACTCACAAAAAGCTAAACACAAAAGCTACCACAACCTATTGCCATGCTTCATCCCCTCACTAGTACACCACAATAATAATTGTGAGTGAGTAGCAGAGTATATATATACTGCATTTATATGATAAATATTTCCATATTTTGTACACAAACTTTTAAAAAATAAACGTTTAATACCCGTACTACACACATTATTTATTTTTCCATTTCCTTATTTTTACTTTTATTGAAAGATATCGAAATATACACATTTGTATGTTTACCATAATATATGCATACAATATTTTACTAACTATAGAATTAACCCTCAAGTTGATGAAATTTTATTTATTTATTTTATTTATAATTCTACTTTGTGTTGATATGTTTTAGTGTTGTATTTTTTAAGTCTCCATCACAATTCCCCTCTTTCCCTCTTATAATTTATGTTGATTTTAGCTTGGATTAATATTTAGTTATTTTGAAATTGGAGATTTGAGTTTATATTCAAATAAAATATACATGGTTATATATTTAAATGTACCTATAAATTTTGTGAATAATAAATTATTATATTTTCTATCTTTAATGCCTTTAGTTTAATTTTAATTTTGGTTAAGATAATATTATAATTTTGTGTTGATTTTTGATTATCATGATAATCTCCTTAAGAGAAGAAGAAATTTGTATAATATATTTGAAACTTAAAAAGTTTAGTTCTACAAAAAAAAAAAAAAAAAAAAAAAAAAAAAAAAACAAATTAGGAAAACATAACGCACTATAATAGTAGTTAAAATAAATATGGTGTTAGGATATGTGCCCTTAAATCCTATTGTATGATGCTATGTATGACATTATGTGTGACTTAATGTTGTGTTTAATAAAGTTATTTATTTTTATCTAAAATAATGGTAACATGAATATTTGGACATTATCATATAGTCCATGAGATGCATAGTATGTGATTTATGTGAAAAGTCACAGAAGATATAAATCACAAGTTCTTTGTAAACTCAAAATTTATAGTTCGTAGTCGGTGATGAAATTGGGCATTTCATCTGCAAAGACTATAACGTATCAACTAAGATGATTTGTCTTGATCATGGAAGTGGAGACTTCTAGTTGATATGTTGATATGTTTTAAGAGTTAAGACATATTGAACTGGACCGCTGTGAGATTTATTATTGTCCTAACGACTGTCAAATGAATAATAAATCTCACGACTTTTATTTGCATGAACTCTTAATCCTGAGAGAATAATGGACCTGATCATGACGTGTAGGTTGCTTTGATATATCAGGAGTGAGATCTAAAATAACGGTCAAAACCTCAGTATGTTGGGCAGCCACATTTAGTGTTGATGGAACATATATTCTCAAGATGGAATTCATAGTCTCTTGATGGAGATATAAAATATTCCCTTGAGATAAGTTTAATGGGTTTGGTTATTCAGAGAGTTAGGCCTAACCACTTTGGTAAGAAATTACTAAAGTGTATATTTATGAAATTGGATTTCATAAATATATGATGAATAACTTTAAAAGATTAAACCGGGTACTCAAGGATAAGATGTAGTAATTTTCAGAGTGGCAGTCTATATTTATGACTTTGTATTACTACGAATATTTTATGAAGGGGTTGCGTGTAAAATAAAGTCTTGGGATATAATTTATTAATAAGACCTAGAGTGCAATTATATTTATATAGTGGTATTAAATATAATTAATGGTAACTTTGGACTTGTCAAGAATTGACGGAAAAACCCGAGGCCCATTGGAGCTAGTGTCTTATTGGTCCCTTTTGGTCCCATTCCAAGCCACACACTAAAGCCCAATTGGAAAGGCCCAATAGGCCGGCCCAATTAGATAATCAGTTAGTTATAAAGGGAGAAACATACAGAATTTTTTTTAAGCGATTTTATCGTAAAGAAAAAGAGAGAGTGTGAGACACACTTTCATTCTCCCTTTGGAAACTGATTGAGAGACCACACATCTTGGGCGTAAAGTGGAATTGGAGTGAAGATTAAAAGTTTTCCCAAGTGCTTCTAATCTTTGTTTTGAAATTCTCCATACCAAGGTACGCTATCTTGTTCTTAAATTCTGAAATTTACATAGTGCATGTTGTCAATCATGAATGAAATAGATTCTTGTTTATTGCTTCCGCTGTGTGTTTTGTATGAGATACAAAACCAGATTTTTATTCCAACAATTGGTATCAGAGCCAGGTTTTCATATCATGATTGTATAGCGTGTGATTAAATTTTTAGAATTTAAGAAAACTGTTATTTTTGTGTTACAATTTTTTGCATCAAGTTGTGATGTTGTGACATGGTTTTTAATTTCCATGAAATTCCTGTATGTATATATTGCAGAAAGATTGAATAGTGCCAGACTTCGTTACTGGTGCTTTGTCTTTGTCGTAGATTGAATACAGTTATTCATTGTTGAAATAACTGATATATTGATTGCACTGTTTCGTACTTAATGCATGTTTTGGCTTAGTTTCCCCACGGATTGGACTTAATGCATTCCTTGTTTTTGGTGCTTGGGTTGACTATTCAACTTGTTGGCCCACGAATTTGATGTATTTGTCCATTGCATGAATGATCAACTTTTTTTTGAAAAGTAGAATCCGCATATAAGGATTCAAAGCATCTGAAGGTTATATATGTATATATGGTTTATATATATATATATAATATAATATAATTTTATAACGTAATATATATATTATATTATTTATATAATATAATATATATATATATATATAGTTTTACGTTACGTTATATATATTTATATATATATATATATATTAATACTAGTTTAATGAAATTTATTTCTAATGAGATTAGGATTATGTTTTTCACGTGTCTAGCATTATTATGGCCTTTGACCTTAAAAACCTTTATTTTTAAATATTTAGTGGGAGAGAGATGCAAGGGTTGCATCTCACGGCCTCCATTGTTGGTTCATAGTAATGTGAAATATATACTTTGTCTTTGCCTCGAGCTTAACATTCCATGCGGAGAGTATTTATTTCATGGTCCTACAAGATTGAATTTCCTAGTTTATAGTGGTTTGATAAACACCTTGTCTTAGCTTCGAGCTTTGCATTCCATGCGGATGGTGTTTTTATCATGGTACTACAAAATAAACTTGTTAAAGGGATGAAATGTGGCTACACATGATTCTAGACAATGGTGTACACTAGACTAAGTATTTTAGTATCCTCTATGCTGAGTTCTTGCTATTATTACTTAGAGGCTAAATGTAAAACGGCATATTATTAGTGTTTGATAAGAGTTATCATGATAGCACTAATAATGAGAGTAGTTCTCAATCAATCATAGTATTTAATATTCACTCTATGCTGAGGGATATTGAATATGAGATTGGGTTGTCGTTGCATATATTATTTTATGGTTTTATTAAGGTTCCATATTATATGCTTATATGCTAAATTTGATAATGTCTAGTTTACTTATTGTATTCATGTTTATTATTTTCAGATTTAAATCATGGCATCATTTAGCCCACTTGTTACTATTCTTAATCAAAACAAACTGACTGGATCCAACTATGTTGACTGGAAAAGGAATTTGGACATTGTTCTTACTGCTGAAGAGTACAAATATGTGCTTACTCAACCATGTTCTAGCTTTCCTTCATTAGATGCTCCTATTGAGGAAAAACAGCGATATGATCGTTGGCAGAAATCTAATGAGATGGCCAAGTGCTATATCCTAGCATCTATTTCAAATGTTCTACAGCATCAAATGCAGGATGTAGAACATGCTTCGGACATCATGCTAAGCCTGAAGGAGATGTTTTGGTGAGCAAGGCCGGTCTGTAAGGCAAGAAATCATGAGGCAAATTTATAATACCAAAATGGCTGCAGGAAGTTCAGTAAGTGAGCATTGTCTTAGGATAATTGCTAATCTGAACACATTAGAAGTTTTAGGTGCCGACATTGATGGAGAATCCCAAGTGGATATGATACTCCAGTCACTACCAGAATCATTCAAGGAATTCAGACTGAATTATAATATGAATAAAAAGATTTACTCTTTGTCTGAATTAATGAATGAGTTAGTGGCGGCGGAAGGCATCCTTGGTACTTCTAGTGTTGAAGCCAATGTGGGTGAAGCTTCTACTTCTCAACCTAAGTCGAAAGGCAAAGGTAAGAAGAAGAAGAAGGACTTCACTAGGAAAAATGGTAAAGAAATTGCCTTAGGGGTTGCCGGGAAAGGAAAGAAAACCAAAGGAAAGTGTTTCCATTGTGGTGAGAAAGGACATTGGAAGAGGAATTGTTCAAAATTCAAGGCTGCCAAGAATAAGGGTATTAAAAGTTCTTTTCTTCTTGAAATATGTTTGGTACAGAATCCAACGGATTCTTGGTGTGTGGATTCAGGTTGTACTAATCATATCTGCAATTCTTTGTAGGGGTTCCAGGAGACCAAAAAGTTGAATGAGGGAGAACTATTTCTTACTTTGGCTGATGGGAGCAGGATTCCGGTTGTAGCTGTTGGAGTGTATAATTTGTGTTTTAAGTCTAGAGTGTTAATATTGGAAGACTGTTTGTATGTACCTAATGTTCGTAGGAATTTAATTTCTGCAACTTATTTAGGTAAGCATGGATATTGTGTTATCCTGAAAGACAATGTTGTAATAAAGAAGGATAAAATGTTTATCTGTTCTGGCAATATTGTGGATGATCTTTATATTTTAACTCCTGACATGCATGAATTATACAATTCTGAAATAGATAATAACTCTCATGTAAAATCATTAAAGAGAAAGTTTCCTTCTACTAGTGAAGCATATCTTTGGCACTTGCGTTTGGGTCATATTAATTCAAGTAGGATTCAAAGACTAATCAAAGATGGACTTTTACAGCCCATGGACTTTGATGGTTTTCCAGTTTACGAATCTTGTTTGGAAGGTAAAATGACCAAACGGCCTTTTAATGCAAAAGGTAGAAGAGTCCAAGATTTGCTAGAACTAGTGCATTCAGATGTATGTGGTCCTATGTCAATCCAAGCAAGAGGTGGCTATGAGTATTTCATTACTTTCACTGATGATTACTCTAGATTTGGTTATGTGTACCTAATAAAACGGAAGTCTGAAGCCTTTGAAAAGTTCAAAAGAGTTTAGGGCTGAAGTTGAGAATCAATTAGGTAAACGAATAAAGGCCATTTGATCTGATCGAGGTGGCGAATACCTTCTTGGTGACTTCAAGGATTACTTGACTGAAAATGGGATTATATCCCAGTTGACTGCACCTGGAACTCCACAACAAAATGATGTAGCAGAAAGAAGGAATATGACTCTTTTTTATATGGTTAGGTCCATGTTGAGTTATTCGACTCTACCAATTTCTTTTTGGGGATATGCCTTGAATACTGCAATGTATCTTCTGAATTTAGTACCTTCGAAGTCTGTTCCTAAAACACCTGTAGAGTTGTGGAATGGGCGTAAGCCTAGTATGAGACATCTCCACATTTGGGGTTGTCCAGCACATGTGTTGAAAGGAAAGTCTGACAAGTTACAATCTAAAACAGAAGTGGTTTTCGTTGTGGGGTATCCAAAAGGAACTGTTGGAGGTTTATTCTATAGTCATAAGGATAATAAAGTGTTTGTTAGCACAAATGCCAAATTCTTGGAAAATGACTATATGAATGATTATACTCCTAAAAGTAGAGTTGTCTTGGCTGAAATGAATGAACCTGTAGTTGAACAACCAATGGATGAAACTAGGGATGATGTGACTGTATTAGATACACCACAAGATATTACTCATGAGATGTCTAGTACACAGGTGCCTCGTCGTAGTAGGAGAATTGTTCGGCCTCCTATAAGATTTATAGGTTTGGGAGAAACCTATGAAGCTATCTCAGAAGAGGCTGAATCGGATCCTTACACTTATGATGAAGCTATATATGATATAGATGCACATCATTGGATCCAAGCTATGAAATCTGAATTGGATTCTATGTATTCCAATCATGTATAGGATCTTGTAAAGGCGCCTAACGGCATTAAACCTGTTGGTTGCAAATGGGTTTACAAGAGGAAGAGAGGGATAGATGGAAAGGTTGAAACCTTTAAAGCTAGGCTAGTGGCGAAAGGGTATACACAAAAAGAAGGTATTGATTATGATGAAACTTTTTCGCCAGTAGCCATGCTTAAGTCTATCAGAATTCTCTTATCCATTGCTGCTCATTATGATTATGAGATTTGGCAAATGGATGTCAAGACTGCATTTCTTAATGGCAATCTTGAAGAAGAAATATACATGATGCAACCAGAAGGATTCATAGCAAAGAACCAAGAGCATATGGTATGCAAGTTAAATAGGTCCATTTATGGACTTAAACAAGCATCTAGGTCATGGAACATCAGATTTGATCAAGCAATCAAGTCATTTGGTTTTGAACAAAATCTTGATGAACCATGTGTGTACAAAAGACATCGAGACAAAGTAGTAATGTTCCTAGTGCTTTATATTGATGATATTCTACTCATTGGAAATGATGTAGGGGTAATGTCATCGATTAAAGTTTGGTTGTCTAGCCAATTTGATATGAAGGACTTGGGTGAGGCTAACTTTATTCTAGGGATCAAGCTTTGGCGAGATCGCAAGAATAAGATGTTAGGCTTATCACAAGCTGGATATATAGATAAGGTTCTAGAACGGTTTAGCATGCAAAACTCTAAGAAAGGATTGCTTCCTTTTAGACATGGAGTTCCTCTGTCTGATGACCAAAGGCCTAAGACTCAAGAGGAAGAAAATATGATGAGACAAGTTCCTTATGCTTCGGTAGTGGGAAGTCTCATGTATGCCATGCTTTGTACTAGACCAGATATTTGTTATTCAGTTGGCATGGTCAGCCGATATCAATCAAATCCAGGACCAAAACATTGGCAAGCTGTAAAGCATATTCTCAAGTATCTTAGGAGAACGAGAAATTATATGCTTGTTTACCATTGTGAGGATTTGATTCCCATTGGCTATACAGATTCAGATTTTCAATCGGATCTAGATTTCAGAAAATCCACTTCAGGATGTGTTTTCACCTTGGGAGGTGGAGCCATAAGTTGGAGGAGTGTTAAGCAATCTTGCATTGCGGACTCCACCATGGAAGCCGAGTACGTTGCTGCTTGTGAAGCAGCAAAGGAGGCTGTTTGGCTCAAGAAATTCCTTTCTGATCTTGGTGTTGTAAGAATGGAGCATGTTCCCATCACATTGTTTTGTGATAATAGTGGAGCGGTTGCACAATCCAAAGATCCAAGAAATCACAAGAAAGGAAAGCACATTGAGAGGAAGTACCACATCATTCGAGATATTGTTGCTCGTGGAGATGTTGTGGTGGCAAAGATTGAAAGTGCAAATAATCTAGCAGATCCTTTTACCAAAACCTTGCCTCAAAGGACTTTCGAGTCGCATTTGGAGGGAATGGGGGTTAGATTAGTGCACAATAGTCTTTAGGGCAAGTGGGAGATTGTTAGGATATGTGCCCTTAAATCCTATTGTATGATGCTATGTATGACATTATGTGTGACTTAATGTTGTGTTTAATAAAGTTGTTTATTTTTATCTAAAATAATGGTAACATGAATATTTGGACATTATCATATAGTCCATGAGATGCATAGTATGTGATTTATGTGAAAAGTCACAGAAGATATAAATCACAAGTTCTTTGTAAACTCAAAATTTATAGTTCGTAGTTGGTGATGAAATTGGGCATTTCATCTGCGAAGACTATAACGTATCAACTAAGATGATTTGTCTTGATCATGGAAGTGGAGGCTTCTAGTTGATATGTTGATATGTTTTAAGAGTTAAGACATATTGAACTGGACCGCTGTGAGATTTATTATTGTCCTAACGACTGTCAAATGAATAATAAATCTCACGACTTTTATTTGCATGAACTCTTAATCCTGAGAGAATAATGGACCTGATCATGACGTGTAGGTTGCTTTGATATATCAGGAGTGGGATCTAAAATAACGGTCAAAACCTCAGTATGTTGGGCAGCCACATTTAATGTTGATGGAACATATATTCTCAAGATGGAATTCATAGTCTCTTGATGGAGATATAAAATATTCCCTTGAGATAAGTTTAATGGGTTTGGTTATTCAGAGAGCTAGGCCTAACTACTTTGGTAAGAAATTACTAAAGTATATATTTATGAAATTGGATTTCATAAACATATGATGAATAACTTTAAAGGATTAAACCGGGTACTCAAGGATAAGATGTAGTAATTTTCAGAGTGGCAGTCTATATTTATGACTTTGTATTACTACGAATATTTTATGAAGGGGTTGCGTGTAAAATAAAGTCTTGGGATATAATTTATTAATAAGACCTAGAGTGCAATTATATTTATATAGTGGTATTAAATATAATTAATGGTAACTTTGGACTTGTCAAGAGTTGACGGAAAAACCCGAGGCCCATTGGAGCTAGTGTCTTATTGGTCCCTTTTGGTCCCATTCCAAGCCACACACTAAAGCCCAATTGGAAAGGCCCAATAGGCCGGCCCAATTAGATAATCAGTTAGTTATAAAGGGAGAAACATATAGAATTTTTTTTAAGCGATTTTATCGTAGAGAAAAAGAGAGAGTGTGAGACACACTTTCATTCTCCCTTTGAAAACTGATTGAGAGATCACACATCTTGGGCGTAAAGTGGAATTGGAGTGAAGATTAAAAGTTTTCCCAAGTGCTTCTAATCTTTGTTTTGAAATTCTCCATACCAAGGTACGCTATCTTGTTCTTAAATTCTGAAATTTACAGAGTGCATGTTGTCAATCATGAATGAAATAGATTCTTGTTTATTGCTTCCGCTGTGTGTTTTGTATGAGATACAAAACCAGATTTTTATTCCAACATATGGACCACCTTTAAAAAAATATCAATCAAGCACACCTAAATATAAGAATAATAGAATGTTATATTGGTAGAAATAGAGCAATGGAAAATACTTATAGAAATAGTTTCATTTTTAGATGAAACAAATTTTCTTCAACAAGTTTCAGAGAACAAATTAAACATTATACCTTATCATAAAATAATTATATATTCTCATGCATCGCATAGGTCTGTAATGGTTCTATAAGTAGTCTAAAAAAACTCAAGACAATAATTAAAGTCTCATGCAACAACATCAAAACATATTTTATCTCCAAAAAAAAAGGCATATAACACTTGAAATAGTAAAGAAAAAAGTTTACCTTCAATTAGTTTGAAGGAAAATTCTTTCAACTCACTACATGGAGATTTATAAAATCATCCATGTATATTTTTAGTCATAGAACAAAATTTGGATACAAACTTCGTTGAACCAACAATAGTAAGATGACATGCATCACTCTCATGTAGAGATGGAACCAAGATTTAGATTCTCAAAGCACTCACCTCAGTGCTTGTATAATAGAAAAAATATCACATTTTAGCCAACCAAACCAAAAATTCACTCACATCAGACCATGCAAAATTGTGTAAAAATACATTGTTGCTACAATATCCTTGTAAATTTACACTAGACCTATTCATATAGTATCTAGTTTTTTATTCTTTCTTTACGTATGCTAAGGATGAAGGAAGAAAGATGATGGTAGTTGTTATTTGTGAAGAAAGAGAAACTACTAAAAAAATCAAGAAAAATTAATATTTCAAGAAATATAGTGTAAAAAGTAGATAATCTGATGTGCGGTGTTTGAAAAGTGAATATGAAAAATAAAAAAGTAGGTTTTTATATTAAAATAGATAAGAATTTTTTCATGAGCTAATGTGAATAGGAGACCAAAGTATGAAAAAAAATCATAAAAAACAATTTTTTAATACAATGTAATACACTAGTCTATTAAAAAATGCATATCAATGGTGCAATCAGTAAAGTGTCAAAATTTCATTCTTAATATGAAAAAGAAAGGAATTACATGAAATAATTTTATTTGTCATAGGCTACTTTTATAAGTCGGATGGGCTGATTTTGTGAGGTTGATAGCTTTACGACTGAAAGAGAATAGTGACTGGGCCCATCAAACTCTCTTTCTTTTGACAATAATAATAATAATAATAATAATAATAATAATAAAAGAATGATAATCACTCGTTACATTAAATTTAATAAGAAATAGATCAATTTTTCTTTGCACGGTATGACTCTACATGCAATAAAGATAAAGTGAGAAAGCAACGAAGAATCAGATCAATTTTTCTTACAGGGTGCTAGTCATTTAATTGAACATGTTGGAGGTTGGGATGACAAGTTGTATTTTTCATTGATGTTCAAGTGTGAAAGAAACAAAGAGAGGGACGATTTTTATATATTTTTCCCTAATATTAATTTTCCCTTTCAATTCATGACGCTGTGTACATAAACATTGTTGCAACTTACAAGTTGTATTTTACTTTTCTTCTCTTTTTTGAGCCATTTTTTATTGAATAGCCACGTCTCAAAGTTCACATCAATCAATTTGATCAGAGATCCCTCTTCCACAAAGTTTCATGAATGCAATATTCCACTGAGGGTGTCCTACACATTCTGCATTTTCCACAAAGAGAGAAAGTGCAAACAACTAATTTATCAATTTTTCTTACGCGGTACTAGCCTTTTAATCGAACGTATTGGAGGTTGGGATGACAAGTTGTATTTTTCATTTTTGTTCATATGAGAAAGCAACAAAGGTATAGGGACGACTCTACATGCAAAAGTCGTTTGCAAGTTTGTATGGAAATAATGGCATGAAACCTCAGCTTTGTGGAAGCTATTTGCTGACACATGACTTGAGTCATGAGTCATGGCTTTAATTGGATAGGAAGGTGCATGGAACATTTTGCATAACACTCGCACCAAACCTGTCCATTATCGTTGGGAGCCTCTAACCATTGAATATCTAGATAAGTTCTTTTACCCTCCACTAACTTTTCAAATATTTAATAAAGAGAAATGCATGTTCACAATATTTTTACCACACTTTTAGAATAAATCATAAGTTGCAAGTTGTTACTAATTGTTTTTTGTGGTAAAAAAGTAATATTAGTAGGGGTCTAAATTAGAACCAATAACAACAAACCACTTAGGATTTGTAGTGAAAATATTGTATATGTAGCATTCATTTTTAATAAACACTCTAAAATTCTTGTAACTTAATTGATACTTTCATACGAAACATGTTGGTCTAAGGGTACATCTTCGAGTACCAACATCTTGAATGTTTTTTTTCCCTCGAAAGTTGGGGATAGAGGTTCAAGATACAACAACTAGTATTTAGAAGATATTCTATGCATTCTTAATAAAGAAAAAAAAAATACTTTATGGTATTTATAGTGAAAAGTACTTGGTTTAAATACCTCACCCTCACTATCAAATCAATAGAATAAACAAATAAATAAATTCATGAGTTTAGTTAGAGCATTTGCACAAGCTCATATAAACATAATATAAAGCCTAAAGAATCCAAAAAATCACAAACATCATATCATGAACCGATTATGCAAAATGAAATTTTTGATATAATGCTTGTACAAAAATACAAGTCACAGTAACTTATGCAAAATAATTTTTTATTATTTTTTTTAGTTTCTAGAGGACTAAAAAAAAAGTGAATGATAATTGTTGTGTGTAAAAACCAATTTTTAATACAATGCAATACACAAGTCTATTAAATGATGTGCAATTAGTAAAGTGTCAAAAATTTCATTCTTAATATGATAAAAAAAATAAGGAATTACATGAAATAATTTTATTTGTCATAAGCTATATTTATAAGTTGGATGGGCTGATTTTGTAAGGCTGATAGCTTTTAGGACTGAAAAAGAATAGTGATTGGGCCCATCAAGCTCTCTTTCTTATTGATTCATTTAATAGTAATTATAATAATAATAAAATAATGATAATCACTCAGAACATTAAATTTAATAAGAAATTGATCAATTTTTCTTACACGGTATGACTCTACATGCAATTAAGATAAAGTGAGAAAGCAACGAAGAATTGGATCAATTTTTCTTACACGATAATAGTCATTTAATTGAACATGTTGGAGGTTGGGATGACAAGTTGTATTTTTCAGTGATGTTCAAGTGAGAAAGAAACAAATATAGGGACAACTTTTATAGACTTTTCCCTAATATTAATTTTCCCTTTCAATTCATGATGATGTGTACATAAACATTGTTACAACTTTCAAGTTGTATTTTACTTTTATTCTCTTGTTTGAGCCATTGTTTATTGAACAGCCACGTCTCAAACTTCACGTCAATTGATTTGATCAGAGATCCCTCTTTCATGAAGTTTTCTGAATGCAATTTTCCACTAAGGGTGTCCTACACATTCTGCATTTTCCACTAAGAGAGAAAGTGTGAACAACTAATTTATCAATTTTTCTTACACGGTATGACTCTACATGCAATTAAGATAAAGTGAGAAAGCAACGAAGAATCAGATCAATTTTTCTTAGACGATAATAGTCATTTAATTGAACGTGTTGGAGGTTGGGATGACAAGTTGTTTTTTTCATTGATGTTCAAGTGAGAAAGAAACAAAGATAGGGACAACTTTTATATACTTTTCCCTAATATTAATTTTCCCTTTCAATTCATGATGCTGTGTACATAAACAATGTTACAACTTACAAGTTGTATTTTACTTTTATTCTCTTGTTTGAGCCATTGTTTATTGAATAGCCACGTCTCAAACTTCATTTCAATTGATTTGATCAGAGATCCCTCTTTCACGAAGTTTCCTGAATGCAATTTTCCACTAAGGGTGTCCTACACATTCTTCATTTTCCACAAAGAGAGAAAGTGTGAACAACTAATTTATCAATTTTTCTTACACGGTACTAGCCTTTTAATCAAACTTATTGGAGGTTGGAATGACAAGTTGTATTTTTCTTTGATGTTCAAGTGAAAAAGCAACAAAGGTATAGGGACGACTCTACATGCAAAAGTCATTTTCAAGTTTGTATGGAAATAATGGCATGAAACCTCAGCATTGTGGAAGCTATTTGTTGACTCATGACTTGAGTCATGAGCCCTAGCTTTAATTGGATATGAAGGTGCACGGAACATTTTGCATAACACACACACCAAACTTGTCCATTATTGTCGGGAGCCTCTAACCATTGAATATCTAGGTAAGTTCTTTTATCCTCCACTAACTTTTCAAATATTTAATAAAAAGAAATGTATGTTCACAATATTTTTACTATACTTTTACAATAAATCTTAAGTAGCAAATTGTTACTAACTTTTTTTGTGGTAAAAAAGTAATATTAATAGAGGTTTAAATTAAAACCAATAACAATAAACCACTTAGAATTTGTAATGAAAATATTGTGTATGTAGCATTTTTTTTTAATAAACTCTCTAAAAGTCTAGTAACTTAATTGATACTTTCTTATGAAACATGTTGGTCTAAGTGGTACATCAAGTACAAATGTCATGAAAGTTTTTTTTTTTTTTTTTTTCCTTGAAAGTTGGGGATAGAGGTTCAAGATACAACAACTAGTATTTAGAAGATATTCTATGCATTCTTAATAAAGAAAAAAAAATATACTTTATGGTATTTATAGTGAAAGGTACGTGGTTTAAATACCCCACCTTCACTATCAAATCAATAGAATAAATAAATAAATAAATTCATGAGTTTAGTTAGAGCATTTGCACAAGCTCATATAAACATAATATAAAGCCTAAAGAATTCAAAAATCACAAACATCATATCATGAACCAATTATGGAAAATGAAATTTTGATACAATGCTTGTGCAAAAATACAAGTTACAGTAACTTATGCAAAATAATTTTTTATTATTTTTTTTAATTTCTAGAGGACTAAAAAAAAGGTGAATGATAGTTGTTGTGTGTAAAAAGAAAAAAAAAATGATAATTTAATGAAATAGAATATATAATAAATAATCAACTATGAAATAGAGGACATTATTTTAATAATATTTTTTTCCACCATCTTTGGATTCTTCCTCGACCGACTTTCTTGAATTGAAATATCAAGAATCTTCTCATGTAAAGTTTCAGGGTCAAGTGAAACATGTTGCTGTAATTCGCTACCACAGGGTCAGGCCTGGACTTTCTTTTGAACTAAGGCCTCGTCCGTTTGAAATGAAAATAGGGAGGATGGAAAATTAAAGGAGGAAAATAGACATTTTTCACTGTTCGTTTGGAGAGAAAAGAAAGGGAGGATGGAAGAAAGAGAGGATGGAAAACTGGGAGGAAAATTTTCCTCTCGGGCCCACAAAAATTTTCCTCCCAAATTGGGAGGAAAATGGTGGGGAGAAAACATTAG
Source organism: Castanopsis chinensis (assembly GCA_032878915.1). Lineage (NCBI taxonomy): Eukaryota > Viridiplantae > Streptophyta > Magnoliopsida > Fagales > Fagaceae > Castanopsis > Castanopsis chinensis. The sequence goes on along the minus strand of JAVQMG010000037.1, from coordinate 147,642 downwards.
GATCCCACCTGATGCTGAAGGATCCTTTTTTTTTTTCTTCAAAACGTTACTGAACGTTGGCTTTTTTTATTTTTTTTATTTTAACGTTATTGTTGATTTTTTTTTTTTTTTCATCTCAACGTTATTGTTGTTTTTTTTTTTTTTTTTTTTTTTCAACGTTACGTTTTTTTTTTTTTTTCAACATCACCTCAAAGTTTTTTTTTTTTTTCCATCCTCCCACAATTTTCCATCTTCCTTCTTTTCCACTCTTCCAACCGAACAGACCTTAAAAGTTCACCATACCCGGTGCAACCCACCAAAAATTGTTCAACATATACGAAACTCATAAAAAAAAAAAAAAAAAAAAATTTATTCCATGATTTGCGTACACCGTATTCCCCCATAACCCAAATGAAGTATGGCGAATTGTACGAACGATAATCATTGTTGTTGTACACTGTGGGGTGTACAAATGTAATGAAGGCCAGATTCCCTTTGAACACCATTAGGTATTGTGGCAGCAGTTTCTGTTCATCAGGGAGAGGTATCTTTGCAAATTTATCATTGTTGACATTGAATGATATAATCATGTTTTGTTTTACCAATTTTCCTTCTGCTTTATACATATATCCCAATTACCAATGCAAAGCCCCATTAACAAATGAGATTGGTGAGTCTCAATGAGATTCCAATCTTTTTCCAAGAGTTTGAGCTGGGTGTATAAACCTCAGCCTCAATGTCAGCTTCAAATGCACACAAGGAAGAGAACTTTTCAACCTCATAGTCATTCATTTCAGTCTGATAAGAGCACTTGCAGCAGTGAAGCTAAATAGCTATATAGCTATTTTAGCTCCACTAAAACACCAAAAACCTTCCTGCAGTAGTAGAGGTATAGCTAAAATTTTTAGCTTAATTGCTACAGTGCTCATGTATAGATACATGAGCACTGTAGCTCAAAGCTATAAAAAAAAATTAATTTTTTATTCAGCTTTTTGATTAAAATAATATAGGATGATTTATTTTTTTCTTTTATTCACGCCTCTGCCTGTCTTTCTCTCACTCTGTCTCTTTCTCAGTCTCTTCCCATTGTGCATCACCGCCGGGGTGAAGCGGTGGAGCCCCGGAGGGGTGACCTGAGTGGCAGTGTTTGGAGGGCCAGAAAGTTTGAGATTTTTCGGGATATCAACTCGTCGAACTCACCGCCCTAAGAACGAGACCCATAGGAAGCAACGGCTATAAACTAGAGGGCAAGGTCCAGTTGATCGATCCGGGTCGAATAGAGAGCGGACCAGCTCTTAAAGAGCCGGCCTGGATCTTTGAGAGAGGAGATGAAATAGATTCGGTCGTTGTTCATGACGGGATGGTCGTGGAAAAGACTAGAGGGCACGAAAGGTAGAGATTTGGGAGAGGAAAATCCGAGTTAGGTAACATAAAAATGGGGCGAACCGGTTCGCTCGGAGACGAAGACGATGGTTTGGTTGTCATCGGAGACGGAGATTTCAGTTCGTGGTTTTTTTTTTTTTTTTTTCCTACTGTTGACTGGTGGTGGTGGTGGTGGTGGTGGTGGTTGTGGCAGTGGCTGATGGTAGAGGTGGGTGTAGTTGGTGCTGTGAATATTTTTTTGTAGTAGTTTGATATATTATTTTTTTGTAGTAGATATATTATTTTATTGTGATGTTTATATTATTTTGTTGTATTAAAAGCTAAAATAGATCCACTGCTGCAGCATGTTTTGTAAAGTAAGTAGGTAAAATAAATAAAGTAACTTTTTGTGGAGCTAAATTGCTAAAATTTTAGCTCCACTGCTATGGATGCTCTAAGCAAATCCAGTGGCAACACATTCATAATGGCACAATGCCAAATCACCGACTCCCTTAACATACGGTGGAGATTAAACCACAATGCCACATCACCTTCTATACAATCTGCCTCCGCCCTTAATGATTGTCCACCTGTATCTTAGTTTTTTCTTTATGAATAAAATTGCGGATTATCAAAAAAAATAAAAAGGATTTTGGGCCATTAAGGTTTATTTATTTACAAAACTGTTTTGTTATGTGACCAATTTCGAAACAATTTTGCTGTAACTCTAGTTCCAAGCAGTAAAGAGATCCTTAAAAAAACATCTGCACTTGTCGACTCAAGTTCCATTTTGATTCGAAACTATTGGCATAACAAATAGTTTGGTAAATAAGCCTCATGGGTAAAAAAAGCCTGGTATTTTAGCTAAGGCAGAGATTGTTAAACATGTTGGGTTACACGTGTGAGTGGAGTTCCACGTTGAATAAAGATGAGAAGAATGAATGGTTAATATAATATAATTGAGCATATACCTATCTCCCCCTCACACGTGAGTCTGCCTCTTTATGGGCTTCAAGACCTCTTTGTGGGCCATGAACAAATCCTACTTACTCCTCACCTGATGAGCTTTTCACTTCATCAAAGCGTCATTCATGGGTCTCTCATACGCCATACATAGGAACCACGTGTCAACCTCGCACACACATATATGGAAACTCCGCACGTCCATGTCCATGAGAACCTCGCATTACACCATTAGCAATATTCCTTTGTTGGGCTTTTTTTTTTTTTTTTTTTTCTTCTCTAGGATCTTTGTGTGTGGGCCATTTAGGTTTTCTCTGTCCCCACTAGGTAGGGACCATGAATACCTCACCCACCTTTGCCGCACACAACCTAGCTCTGATACCACTTGTCGGGGAGAGAAATACCTTAGAGAGCGTCCTTGAGTAATTAATATAACACATAGATACACTTTAACCCAAAAGGCTAAGTCCAATGGATATGTGCTCAATTATGTTATATTAATCACTCATTCTTCTTATCTTTATTCAATGTGGGATGTCACTCACACGTGTAACCCAACAAAACAATATAACACACACTACAAAAATTTGGTTATTTTCAATAGTTGAAACCATTGAAAAAAGTGCTAAAAACCGTTGAAAATACTATTTTCAATGGTTGAAATAACCGTAAAAAACCGCCATTAAAAACTATGTCGAGAATATTTTTCTACAGCCTATGCAACCGTCGAAAAAAATGTTACACTTTTATCAACGGTTAATAAACGTCGAAGTATTATTAAAAGTTGTTGAAACATATGTTCTCTTAATTCATTGTCATTGATTCAACCTTCTAAAATCCAGCATTTCACCAACAAAATGAGTACTATTTGGACATGCAGCCATTAATTCATCAAAGCAATGATGAACAACATGGTACAACAAAGTGATTATAGACTAAAAGAACATGAAATGGAGAAAAATAATGTTTTGATAATCAAACCTAGTTGTAGTGAGCTTTAATTCTTATTGTTAAATGTGTAGATTCTGAAGATACCATAGGTTCCACAAGTTTCCTGCAAAAATGAATGAAAATCAAGATATTAATTAAGATCAACATTATCAGAAGATTGTTAATCTGCTAACACTTGATGTGTCACTTAAGCTAAATAATTATGCTGGTTCCAAAGGAATTAAAAAACTTAATCTTCAAATCACTCACTACCAACCATGACTGTAACAAGCACACAGCTCACATGCCATTTCTTGATTACACACATGCTAGAATTACAATAAGCACATGCCTAATTGATCATGATCTGATCCTACTGCTTGCATGTACCAGACAACCTAGAATACTACTAACTATAACCTAGGACAATGCTGACTATAACCTAGCTTGATGCTTCCAAAGACTTCATTCCAAAATAAAATTAGCCCAATGTAATTTTCTTTTCTTCAACGTAATTAGTTATGAGTTACTCGCTTTATTTATTTATTTTTAGTTCTAACTTAGAATGCATATAAATATAAATAGCCACTGTGCATTGCTTGTAGATTTCATTTTACAGTTTTCTTAATTTTTGTTATGATACATGGTTTTCCTTTTGGTTATACTGTTGACACATAATTTGTCATGGCCTAGAAAGCATAAGTTATAAATTCACTATAATTATTAATTAGAGCCCACTGAAACTTATATATATGCCAAATAGACTTTTAATTTGCAACCACATCAGCACGTCCCTATTTCACATTCTGATAAAAAAACTCAACATCATATATGATTGTGGTGTGAGTGAGCCCCTAAGTCATAATCTATGCTCCACCATCGGCATTTGACACAATGGTTTTCCTTTTGGCAGAGTGCCTTGGGCCTTGGCTGTATGCACATGGGGGCTGTCTTGGCCTTGGTTGCATGCACATGAGGGGCTGCCTTGGCCTTGGCTTCGTGCCCATAGGGCTGCCTTAGCCTTGGCTGCATACCTTGGCCTTGGCACCATGCCCACGGAGGCTGTTTCGGCCTTGCCTGCTTGCCCTGACCAAAACTTTCAGATTCGCATGATTTCTGACATTCTAAGGTAGGAGACAGGAACTTATTTTTCCAGAATTAATTCTATCCATGGAATAAATCTAAAGGCTAAAATATTGAGTGTAAGTTGTCACAATAAAAAGAACTAAAGTAAACTGTATGCGGCCACAACAAATACTTTTGTTTTTGTTGCATTAGTATGGACACTGAACAGCTAATATAGGCTAAGGCATCCAACTGTAGAATGTTCTCTACTAATTGATTGAGTTACTTGAATTTTTGAATGTCTTGAATAATAAAATCCTAGACTATGCGTTCAGAAAATGACTTGAGTCAAAATGAAATACCTAATTGGTTGGACTTCAATACTTGTAGCCCAATACTTCTAAAATATCAGTATTGCTGAAATGGACTCTCAAATAAAAATTTCCCAAAAAATCAGATGGTGTGTGGACCACTATGATCATCCATTTATAGAATTAAGGTACTCAAGACAAAGTCACAAACTCACCTGTATGTATTGTCTATGAAGGTGTACTTGCTAGAGACTTTTCTTTGTTTAGAGACACAGCCATACTCCACGTGATACGAAATATAAATCACAGCAGCCTTGAACCTATATAAGGATGGTTCAAAAAAAAAAAAAATGCCATTAATTGACACTCTTCACAATGAAAATGATCCATAAAAAAAACACCAAACACACCTCTTTTTTAATTCCAAGTGCCAATGGCAATAAAGCAGCTATGATCAAGATGATAAGGTTTAAATCTTGCCAAGCTTCCCAAAGGAACCTCTGCAGGAAAATAATGGAGCATGGAAACAAATAAATACACATATAGCATCAAAAAAAAGTAATAGCTATAGATTAAGTAAAAAAAAAGTAATTCTATCTATAGTTTTTTTTTTTTTTTTTCTAATTTATATTTGTAAGTTGTAACACATGTTTAAATTTTTAATTAGATCAGGACCAGACCACATGTGTGACCTTGAACAGTGGCTTGTGGGAAAAGTCTAAAGCATGACTCATGCGTTGAGAACTGAAACCGGCTGCAAATTAAGTACAAGCTTTGCTTTCAAATTACTGATACACAAATTGGGGAAACCACCATTCCATCTTCTGACTAATCTACTCAGTTAATTCCAAAAGACCATTGAACATATCTATTGTCCACAAGTTAGTTCCTGGAAATTCCACCTATTTACAACTTAAATCTAAACTATTAAAGTTATAAACTAATTATCCTGCATAAATCTCTTATTCTTTGTTTTCCTTTCAATTTATTTTTTACTCTCTGGGTAGTTTCCACAAGCACTTGGCACACATACTCTGTCTAGACTTGCACAGACCGGGTTGAAGGATGGTAAATGTTTTCGACTTCCAGTCAAGGAGTCTAGCAATGGGAAATACATCAACTTAATGCAGCAGCTAGGAAATATCAATTTAAAAACGTGTGGCTCTATCAAAAGTTATTCTATAGTTGAGGAAGTGTTATCATTGACTTCCTCATCACATCATGATGGGTAAATTATCTAAATTAGAGTTGCCTAATGCCAAACACTACTCCTATGAGTAGTCTGCAATTAAAGGAGATATTTGAAGCCAAAATAGACAAATTGAAAAACAAACCTAAAATCAAAAGCATTTTGCATTTACATTAAGGAACATCGATGTTTACCTTAAGGAGTAAAAGTCCTATGACACCAAGTACAAGCCCTACGCCTCCAACAAACCCAATGGACTCACCTAATAACAAAGATGCAACTATAGCCACTTTAAAGATTAAGAGTCAATTATCTAATCATCAAGACTCAATTTCATGTTTAAACTAGCATTTCCATTGGTCAAGAAAATCAACTTAAATGGCGGTAAATAACAATTCAGCCATTTTTGTGATAAGTAAGAGTAATTATATTAATAAACAATAATTCTAGAATTTTTAAAAAATTTATTTTTAAAGCTAATTCAAGAGGATGGGGCCAACTAGTCCATGGAAGGCCATGCCTAGGTGTGACCATAGAAGCAGCTATCCACTGATGATCAATGCCTAAGGGGCCTAGACGGATGAGAAAATAATTGAGATGGGTTCAATTATAGCTTAACTTAAGTCCTAATGGGGTCCAAGTAGTATCATATGATACTCTTTCTTGGGTTACTGTGAGATTTAAGAGATTATATCTGTTGGATCCTACATTTCCTGTCATCAAAATTTTGAATTATATTCCCTAAATTATCTCACAATTAAATGGACAAGAGACAATATTGAAATGGTGTATATCACAGAGTATATTCAATGCAAATTATAATATTTTTTTCTTTGTTGGTTGAGATTAAATACCCAAATCTCAGTAGTGTGATTTCTAAATATTTTATAACTTTCAATCACTCTTATTGGGTTGCCACAAAAAACAAGCCCCCAAATAATTCAACCAATACCAAAAACTTAAGCTTCCTCAAAATGTTTTCTAAACTAAAAACTTCCACCAACTAATATTTTCTTATAGCATCAAATATATTCATCAAAAACCAAGAGCCTCAGTATAATGAAAAACATTATGTTGTTTTCATATAGAATAGTAAAAAGCTTTGAAGAGTATTTGTACCTTATGGGATGACAAAAAGGTAAGGACGATCAGTTCAGACTTCAATGTGAGTACAAAGGCTGTAAACCAATGATCCGATCAATTCTAGTGGCTTGCACCACTAGATACAACTCATACAAGTAAATTTTTATTATTATTTATAATTAACTCATACAAGAATTTAAAAAAAAAAAAAAAAAGTAATTCACTAGAAAAAGAATAACATCTTTAGTCCTTAACCAAAACAGAACAAAAAATTTGGAAATTAGCAACCATATGTATCACAATGTGCATGCTAAAATTTACAATTGAGCACATCTAATCAATTACAACTACACATAATCACATAATTCTCAGAAACCCTCCTGGTAGAACAGCCAACAAATGTAAACAATAGTAATGAAATTAATCAAGAAACTGCAACTCACTCACTTACTCGCCAATCCCACAGATAGTGAAATTTGAACTCTCCTTAGCCATTAATTGAGCTGAAATACCAATGCAAATGCACCTGCAATCACTTTTAAAGCATGCAATACACAAAACCACAAATTCAATTTTGACATAGCATTTCAAATTCAAGAACAAAAACCCACAAAAGTTCAAAATACTCAAAGCGATAACGGAGTATGGACAAAATTCGAGTCCAAGCAAAAACAAACTAATCAGAAATAAGTTTTTAAAACTACGAAATCGAGAGAAATAGAAAAAATACCAAATCAAAGGGTTTGTATAGGGAAAAGTGTGAATATCTGAATGTAATAGTAACAGCTTGGCGAAATCAATTTGATGGCGATGAACTTGGTGAGGAAATCAAAATGAAAATCGTAAAAAACAGAAAAAAAGAAAAGAAAAAGAAAAACCTAGTCAAGAACTTTGTTTGGTTGCCTAGAAAATAATAGAAAAATAGAAAGGTTTTGAAACTGATTAATTGCCATGACCGCAAAGAGCAATGAGAGGGAGCGATAGAGAGAGATCGATAAAGAGAGAGAGACAGAGACAGAGACAGAGAGAGCGAGCGAGTAGGATAAAAAAATTAAATCGTAAAAAACACTATAAGTAATAAATTCCATGTTTTTTTTTTGGTAAAATAAATTCCATGTTTTTATTTTCAACATTTTATAACCATGTGATGAAATATTTAATTTATTTTTTTCCACATTTATCCGACTGTTTATATAAATTTTTCCTATTTATTAATTTTTTTAACACCTATTTCAACAATTATGCTAACTGTATTTTTTTTTTTAACGTATGTTTCAACAGTTATACAAACGGTGTAAATAAATATGTGAATTTTTTTTATTTTACCCAACAGTTGTGTATAATTATAAAAATTTATTGTCTTTATTAACATTTTTTAGTGAACATAGGTAAAAATATGTGAAAAAACTCAAGTTTGTTGCAGTGGACTAAGATAAAGTTGTGATGTGGAAGCCAAAATGCATACGTAGGAGCAGAGTCCAAAAATATAGGAACGCAACTAATATAAGATAATTTTCTTTTTGTGATCCCCCAAGAAAAAGAAGAAAAAGAAATCCAACAGTAATAAAGCAATATTTTCTTGAGTTTCGCACTGTGATATGTTAAAACTCCTGTCTTGTTATTGTGAACATCTGTAAAATCATCTTTGCTGATTACATTATTTTCAGAAGTTTCCATTAATCTATTTTTTGTTTAAAGTTCACTTTGAAGTATCAAGCTTTCAACAAGCATCCTTGAAAGTTTCCCCTTCATCAATGAATCTTTCCATATATATGAAATTTATTTGTTAAATTAGAATTCCAAGTCAATTCTGGAGTAAATTGTTTGTCTTATGGCCCTAGCTCATGGGACTTACAAATTTACTAGAATGTAACTTGGTTTGCTTTTTGGTGGAGTCGGTCCATACCATATTATTCAACAGCTTAGGGGGTGTTTGGATTGCCAATTTTCATAACTTATAAATCAGTTTCTATAACTCATAACTAAAAAATGGTGGGACCCAGGCTGAAACTCTGTTTGGGAGCAAATAACTCAATTTCCATAACTCTGTTTCCATCACTCAATTTTCTGATTTTTGAGTTATGAGTTATGGAAACTGAAAACACATTTTAGCTGTTTTCAGTTTCCATAACTCATAATTCAATGACATTTTTGTAATTAAACACACATTGGGGGACCCAGAGCCGCAACTTTTGACTGGCTGACTTTTTTTATTTTTTTATTATTATTATTTTTTTTTGGTTCGGTCTTAATGTTGGGTTTTTTTTTTTTTTTTTTTTTCTTTCTGGGTTCGTAGTTAACGTTGGTTTTTTTTTTTTTGGGTTCGCCTTAACGTTAGTTTTTTTTTTTTTTTTTTTTTCTGGGTTTGGGTGATTTGGTATTGAAAAAAAAAAAGAAAAACAAAAAAAGAAAGACATACCGACGTGAAGAACGAACCCAGAAAAAAAAAAAAAAAAAAAAAAAGAAAAAGCTGCACTGATTGACAGACTTGGGACCCATAAATAGTGTGAAAAATATGAGTGATGAAAATTAAGTGATGGTGCCAAACGGGTTTAATATTTTTAAGTGATGAGTGATAAGTGATAAGTGAAGAGTGATGAGTGATGGAAATTGAGTGAGCAAAATTTTTTAACCAAACAGGGCCTTATTATTTGACCCTCTTCTTCACTTGCTTGCTCTATTGCCTAAACATTGTCTAGGAAAAATTGTGCCCGGTCATAATTTATATTATTCTAAATTTCTAATTTCATTGTTTCTAAGACTAGATTTTTTTTTTTTTGGTTGTTGCTTACTTGGGCGTCCAAGACTAATTTCTTGTCAATTTTGGGCTATTGAGGACAGGTTAATAGTGAAGTGAAATTTTTGGTTCGAAAAGGCCTGCTTGTGAATCATATAATTTGGATAAGAGACATAATAACAAGACGTAATATCCAAATTAAATAAATAGGAAAAAAATGTTAAACTATAGCTCTTATGCTGTGATTTGGGTAAAAGCTGAAGACCTGGAAGAGATGAAACAAGATACAGTTATAGAGCTACTATACATGAATCTTTAGCGAACAAGGGTATAAAGTTGATTTGGAAGAACCATTACTACTCTCTTAAAATCAATTAATGTCCATGTGATTTGTAAAATGTATAAATGTTTTAGTAACTCAACATAATGAAGTGATTCCATGGTATATAAAAACAAATATGGATATGTATAAGCAATTCTTGTCCACACCCCCCCCCCCTTCCTTTATGCTATTTATGATTGACTAGATCTACCACACATTTATGGTATGTTTGATAACTACTTTTTTCCTTTATTTTATGTTTCTAAAAACAATTTTCTATATTTGAAACTAAAAAACCTGTTTGGCAACAACCCAAAATAGACAGAAAACAAAAATTGTTTTCAAAACTCAATTGGTGAAGGAAACTGAAAACATGCAAAATGCTGTTTTCAATTTCTAATTTTCAAAAGTTAATAAAAACACGCATTTAATTTAATGAATCTGTCTCATTTAATGAGTTAGGATTAGAGTTTAAATCCAAGTAACAACATATTTTAATATTTTCTTTTTTTTTTCTTCAAAAAACTATATCTTTAATTTTAGCTAACCAAATATGTTTTTCATTTCAAAAATACAAGAAAATTGTTTTTTCTTAATATTCCCCAAAACAAGTTTTTGAAAGCAGAAAACAAAAACTATTACCAAACATAATCTTAGATTTTCCTCAATTTTTCATATTTTTAAAATTGTGTGGAAAGGAGAAAAAGAAAAAAGAAATCAATATATGTTTTGGGGAAGAAAAATTTGTAACGGTTGCTTCTCATATACGAGTTTAGTGATTATCAAAATATAAGTCTCAACTACTATTCTCATTTTTCACTTAACAAAAAAAAATTGTCAATTTTTTTTGTGCATTGAGCCAGTTTGCGGCTAGTGATGTTAATATTAGGCTTATTAGCATCAGTCTTTGCAGTTAGTTCCCTCTTGTTTCACTGTTAAGATCAGCTCCTATTTAGTTCAGGTATTCATATGAATCTTCACACAAAGATAGAGAAAATAAGACACAAGAATGAAGGTTTATAGTATACTCTAGCCCATGCGTCAGAAAAGATCCAAATAAAGGTACGGCATTGTAAATGAAGAAAAATTTCCTAGACAGCTAAAGCTTGATCAGATTCATTATCTGAAGTTCTAAACTATACGAGGTCAACAATAGGATTTCTTGAAACAACCTGTAAACAATTCGACAAGATAATTGGGGACTTTTGGTGGGGAAGAAAGAAGAAATAAGAGGATTCTACATAAAAGCTTGGGATAGCATTTTCAAGCCTAAACTTGTTATGGGACTTGGACTTAGACATATGGAGTACATCAACAGAACAACGATAGAAAAATTGAATGGAGCATACTGACAAAGATAGAAATGGGGTAAGAACTATAACCTTAATGTTGGCTCCCTCTTCTAGTATGGGATCATGGGTGTGGTAGTCAATCCTGGGCGGTAGAGAGACCTTTCGGGATTTGTTGAAAAATTGGAGTAGGAGTGGATGTTTGGAACTCCTCGTGGATTCTTTACATCCCTGGATATAAACTGCCTCAACCTTAAAACATGAGCCAAGCGATTAAGTGGGTGTTTGAGCTGATCTTGACAAAACCATGAAGATGGAATAGACAAGAAGTGTACTAGCTAATTGAATCAGTAACTACAAAAAAACATGCTGAAGATTCAGCTAGCTCAAGCACTACAAGACCCCTAATTAGAGTGGAGACTTCTCAACAAGAACTGTATATCGGACTGGCCAACACAACTATTGAGAGTGGTCCTATGCCTAAAGTAAAATGGAAGAAGTCGGGGGAACTCAAAATTCAATGGAAGACCTAAACTGCATGATGTGTAATGCAGCCCAGGAGTCCATAGAGCACCTATTCTCAAAGTGCCTAGTGACTTGGAATTTGTGGTCATCCCCAACGACCTTTCAGAATTGAAGAGCTCAACATGTCATCTATGGAGGAATGGATCCGAATAGTGTTCAATTCAAAAGCTCCATTAAGGTCCCACTACTACTAGAAGAGTTCAGAAATTTATCAATGTATGCTACCATATGTTGTCAGTGCCGGCTGAATAATAGAGCAAGAAAGGCAGTTGCCTAAGGCCTCAAGTAAAAAAAAGGCCCCCAAATTTTAACTAATAGAGTTATTTATAATCAATAAATAAAATAATATTTTTTTATCAGATAAAAAACAAATAAAAATGAGAGAAAAATGCAACGTCTACAATATTTTTCACTACACTTTTACAACTAATGTTAAGTAGTAGGTTGTTATTGATGACCAAAAAATAATTATAGTGATATTTTCAAATAGAAAACAAAAAGCAAATTAAAACCTAGAATTTGTTGTAAAAAATATTGTAAATGTTGCACTTTAAAAAAAATAATAATAATAATAAGAGTTGAGTTTGGAAACTTTTATTAGTTCTCATCTAAGTTTACCACTAACATGACTTTTTTACTTACCTCCATCAATTTGCCACATCAACAAGTATGAAAAATTTTGTCAAACTTTTTCTATCTATAAAATATCTTAAAAAAGAAAAAAATTTACGTAATTCATATTAATTAGTAGAAATTTTGCATCTAAAAAAAGACAATCAATTTTCGTTTTAGGCCCCCAAATGCATCAAGCTGCCCCTGTATGTTGTGATGTAATCTGGATGCAAAGTAGACAGATGGTACATAGGATTACAACTGATCCAAGGCAGGGAGCACATCTCAAACTACAAAAACTCATTTGCAAGCCTGGAAATCCACTACTGGGGTACAAATGTACCAGAACATGAACTCCTCTTCCTCCCTCTTTTGTCAAAGTTAATTTTGATGCAGCGTTAACAAACAACCAAACATGTGTTGCGACAGATGGCCATGACCATAAGAACGATATTATTTGGTTTGTATTAAGCTAATAAGGACAGATGGATGGTCCTCTTATAGCAGAAGCAAGAGCAGCACTCAAAGTTCTGTTTTAGAAAGGTTTTAATGGAGGCAAATGAAATTCAACGAATTCAAAGTTCTCTATGCAGATCTCACTAGACCATTGAACCACTAATAGCAGATACTACCTTAACATCAAATTTATGCTATTGTTGGCAAGCTTTACCTGTAGTTAGAAAGTGTAATTCCTAAACCCACACTATTGCTCATTGGACTCTGCTTTGTAACATTGAGGAAATTATTCCCATCTCAAAAATTTTGAGCATGGTGTTCTATGCTACCATAAATGATTGTGTATTCAGTGGCGCCCGCACCGGGGGGGGGGGGGGGGGTGTGGGGGAGACAAACCTACCAGCTAGGAGACCTTGCTCTGGCTGCTCAAAAAGAACCCCATAACTAAACTAATACCCTGTTCGCTTCCTTTTAATTATTCAACTCTTTCGACATTTTCTTTGCTATTAAAATTTTGCTTCCTATTGTATAGTCGTCTCCCAATGCCGTGGTGTCTTCTTCAGTTGCTATAGAGCTTGTTTGGGCAAATTAGAATCCTTTACCAATTTTCTCTTTTCACTTTGATGTGGTTTTCCATGCCTTTAACACTGAAACTATATATGCTCTGTGCATGGTCAAGTTCATGCAAGCATGGATGAAAAACTGATATATATTATTCAGAGTCCTTACTATACTCTCATTATCAGGATTCAAGACTGAGACTTGGAGTGGGTAGTCAAGTGTATAGGCCATAATGTTCATAGTGTATTGATTTTTGTCATAAACATACTCGAGGGGCCTTAAATATCTTCAAAGTCAAAAAGTTTTTGGTAGAACAAAATTAACCCAAAAACTATAAATGGATAATTTATTGGATGTGAATTCAACACTTCTAGTTTTGATGGAATCAATAAATAACAAAAACTAATGCTGAAAATGAAGATCAGTTCTTGAGGTGGCCCCAAAACTATAAAATGACAACTAGATTTAATAGTACACCCATGCCTTATCAGATCTCCAAATTAACATATCTTTGGAATTATGAATAAGATGATGCACATAATCTAGTTATTTAATGAAATTGACTCCTTTTTGGGGGCAATAAGAACATGTTGGTAGAGAAGAGAAACTTTTGGGTCCGAAAGGCAGGCCATTGTGGATGATATAATTTGAATTAAGAGGGATGATATCAAGAGAGTATCCCACCAAAAGAAATAAAAAGTTCTTAAACTACAATTATTATTTAAAACAGATACAAAATCTGCTATCCAGAAACTACAAATTTTCAATTTTACTTAAAAACCATTTACTGTTTGAATGAAAATTAGCAGTAATCATATTCTTGATGGAGTGATTAAATCTTTAAAAAAAAAAAAAAAAAACCAATATTGAAATGTCATAGGTATACAGTGATTATACAGTAACAATTGAAAACCACTCCAAGACATAGGTGCATCTCATTGTTTACCAACTTGTTTAACTGTACAAATACTAGTTGCAAATTTATCTGAGGCCCTTCAAAAAGAGAAAAAAGAAAACCTTCCAATTTTTCAAAGATTATTTATAAAGACCTTACAAAACATGACTGATAAAAGGTGGCCTGCACTAGCACAGACCTGTTTGGTTTAAAAGCACAACCAACCAAATTTGTGCTTTGATTGGCAAGGAGCACAACAAACAGCCATCTGTTACAAGAATCTAAACCCAAAGGAAAGCAAATTGTGGCAAACTTATGACTGCCAAAACAAAGACTATCACTAAGAATTAAGAACCTTTTATCCAAAAAAAGAGTCAAGTAAACACAACATAAAGCTCTATAAAGAACAATAGTTCTTGAACCTCCCTCTAGCAACCGCACAGGTCTTGACTCTTGACTCACAATTTGATGGAGTACACAATTTCTTCTTCTGAGCTTATTAGACCTCCAAGAATGTCCTATTTCTCTGCAATAAAGATGGAAAGTTTCAAAACCCCAAACTAATCTGTACATAACAGTATTCAAAATCAAACTTCTTCTCCCCCAGTATTTCATACCCATTCCACAAGCATTAAGAGATGTTAAAAATCATGAATAAAAATTTACCACTCTACATCATACCCATGCTTTTATGCCTACATCAATCAGCAACTCTACCCCTATGCTAAAAACATCATACCCGGCCACCATTCCCACAAGTAGCTGCCATTTCAACTTTTCCACCCTCTGCCACAAGGTACTGCAAGGCTATGTGGAGAAAGGGCAGTACTGCTCAATTTCATTTGGCCTCTCCTGTAAGGGAACACGTATGATACAGAGTACCAATCGGCCAACAAGTTATTGGCACTAAACATTGAACATCAAGATTCCCTTAACTTTGGTTATGTATAGAATTCAAATTCTACTTGGAAGAGAGGCATGGCAATCTATATGTTATATTTGACCTTGGGAATAAAAATTTTCCTTTGAATGGTAGTATAAAATGGTAAAGGACCCCTTGTGACTGGTTTTATCACTCTTTCTCTTCTATCTGATATGTTTATCCATCAATCATAAACATAAGAATATACATTCATGTCAGTCATCAACAATAACAATTTTAAAAGACAATATATAATGGAATAAACAATGCAATTTTTTTTATAATTTGTTAATATCTCATAAAAGTTTCTCAGTTTGACCAAAGAGCCTTCCGCTTACTTCATTTCACACAAATGGGAGGGAAAAGTTCAAAAACTTAAGAAAGAAAATTTAAAAATATAATATACCAAACTCAAATACTTTATAATCCTCACCAAGTCCTCCAAGGGAAACAAAATTAAATACATAAAGGGAGAGATATAACAAATTACAACAATTTTAAATACTTTACAATCTTCTTCCCATGTATAGACGATAAAGGAAAAAGATAAACATGAAACACCAAAATTATATACATCATAATCCTCTCAAAAAAAAAAAAAAAAAAAATCAACCAACATGGTAAACATTACTTTGCCATCAGGATGCCAAATGCAGGTCATAGACAGAATTACCCAAAGAAATCTGAAATGAGTTTTTGTGTTAGAATTGGATGAAATTGAAAGATCCACACCACCAATCCAGCTATAAATTAGCTAAGAAACTTGTTTGAACTGCTAAAATCAAATTCTTTACTTCCATTTTTTTTCCTTGATACCTGAAACATTAAAATCAAACACTCAAATAAATTCCATGCCATTAAATAAGGCAAACCCGTCATGGTCCCATTAATAAATAGTTGATCCATGATATTCCTTTAAAAAAATAAATGTGCAAAGGATCAAGAGAAGATAAATGGCCCATATAGAATTTATAAGACAAGCTAGAAAGATCATCTGAATGATGATGAGAAAATCAGTCATTTATGAGGATCAATTACAATTTCCACCATCTAAACAAGAATTACGAAAAAGTTAAGAGCCATTCAAACGCAATAAACTGTAATCCAAATTATAAAGCACGTGTTGCTTACAACTTCTATTGCACAGTCAAATGATAATTCTTGGTGTGTACTTTTGCTTTGCTTATAAAGCAGTCACAAATGCATCTGCAGTAGGTAGCCTTAAGCACCATATCTCAGCATGAGAACGCCTGAGCCAGCCATATTGATTCAACTTGTGGCTAGGGATCAACCCCTCCTATGGGAATTCATTTGAGCGTTTTATACAGCCAAAAGAATACTAGATTGTACAAATCATTTAAACTACAGCCCTTCCCCTGCCCCCTATATAAAAATAAGAACATGATTATTAAAGACAATCTTCTTTTCTCAAAACCAGACAAATGGCTTAAACATATCTTTGAATGAATTGGCTTAAAAGCACTCCTATTAAAATTTTTTTAAAGAAGACACCCAAGGATCATTTACACAATATAAAGTGTCGTGAACCCACTATCTATAATTATTAAAGTTCAAAGATTGAATCTTACAATTAAATGCCAGAAAGTTTAGTTTGACATGGTGACAAAAACATAAACATTTTTTCTTTATTGAAAAATAATACATAAACAACGTCACAATCCATGCAAACGCATTGGATGGGGGCAGATGCAGACCAATATGACCGAAGCACTACGATAATCTCAAGAAATTGCCCATTTTTCCCCAAAATATTGACTGAAGAAACGGCCCCCAACATGGGCATCCAATTACAACATATCTGGTGGAATCATCCCTTATTTTTTTTCATCTTCAATCACACCTCATGTATTACACATACAACTATAAGAACCATCCAACAATAATTATTTTTACCAAATTCTCTACAAGTTTTATAGCATCATATAGACATATCATGAAAGGAGAGAGAGGAATCCATACCATCAACATCTGATCATGTGCTATACTGCCAAGAAACTGCTGAGAAGTACATTAACAGGAGTGTCCACTTCCATGTGTTTGTTGCATCCCTACAAATAGTATAAAGGTAAGCACTACGACTTAGGACTTCAAAATCTATCATTAACACTTATTCTTTCATGCGCTATTTTATTTCAATGTATCCAAATAGTCCAAAGATTGTTGAAAGAATACAGTGAAGTGATTGCACCAGCCTTATGCTTTATTCACTCTTTCCAGCCAAGCAGCAACACAATTATGACTTGACTTTGACTCAAGTACCTTCTAATGGTGAGTGGTGATCTGAACCACGTCACACAAGTTAAGTTATAGGTAATAAATTGGTAATCCAGGCATTCCTCTTTTGTAGCACATGAAGGGCAAGAAGCACCAGTGATGTGATGAGATCATATTTGCTAACTCCCTAGTCACTGGAAGACAATCATTTTGTAGTTTCCAAAGGAAAAAAAGGAATTTAAATGGAAGTTCAAGCTTGCACAGGGAAGCCCACATCTGAGAGCCATATCTCTGAGTTCTGCTCTTCCATCTGAGCAATACCTATGGAGAAGCGAAACTCTTTTGACAGTATAAAAACATGACTGATCATGGGACCAAATAAGTTTATTTGTACTTCCAAATCAGTTACTGATTGTGTTGTTTTCCAATGGCAACAAAATGACTCAAAACTACTTTGAGAATTTAATTTAAGCTTTAGAGAATCATTTTTAAGCACAAAAATTTAAGAGATAAAGATGTTTTATCAGCAGGTACAGTTGTTATCTCAACAATGACAAAGTTAAGGTGTTCGCATCATCATTAATTCAAATATTCCTAATTAACAAAGAAAGAAACAAACAAACAAGAACATGTTCTTAAATAATTCCTCAATCTCAACCAATCATATATGAATAATATGAAGAAGTGAGCCCCATTCTGAAGGCAGGTTCTGCAGAAGAAAAGGCTTCTAGGGCCATAGCTTATTGCAAATTTTAATTTACATATTTCCTGGTAATCAGTTCAATGCATCCTTGTCCAATGTCATTTATCTTTCAATAAATTTATGAACAATCTAAGTTATATTATTCAGTGAATCAACAAAAGCAAAGAAACCTCTATGACAGTTAACAATATTAAAATTTAATAATCCAGGAGAAAAGCATATGTAAATAAGTAATCAAACATAAATATTTTTGTAGAAATTTAAAATAAAACCTTAACACTTGGTTTGATGTGTAGCATAGGCCATCTAAGCAAACAGGTTCAATATCCTGAAGAAGCATTTCATCGAACAGTTGTGTGCTTGACTTGAATTTTAGTTTCGAACAATCAGCAAGCATACTCATTATTTGGTAAAATTGTAGATTAGAAAATCTTACAAGAAGAAATTATGCACCAGAAGCAGACAAAAAGACAAATACTATAATGAATGAAAATCAAATTGCAAGGTGAAAAAGGGATCTTAGGCCTACCAATTACTTCAATAGCAACAAGGCATCATCTGCATTGAAAAAGAAATAAAGAAATTAAATGCTTCTTGTATAAATAATAATTACATAGCCTAACAGTTTGATTTTGCAATTATTTACTTGAAACACAATATATACTTGAGCTATAATCCTATAATAAGCCTTTAAATTTAGAGAAATAGAAAGAGGCAAACCTTCTCTTCAAAGTTGGATCAACATGTTTTTCTCTTCTTTGACGGTGGAGTCAGATTGGCATTGGTATCATCATTGAGAAAGGTATTGGGGATCGAAGATGAACCCTGATCATGAAACCCATTGGTAACTCGCCGTCTCCAGGGTTTGGAGCTTGGTTTCCAGAGTCGGTATCGGATTCGAAGCCATCCAAAGCAGGACAGGTAGTGTTTTTGGGGACGTCTAGCATGGGTTGGTCGATGGTTTCTTCTTTGCAGTCGGCGTCGGATTCCAACACGGCCTGAATCTTCTTCCCCATTGTTGAAAGCACATTGATCCATAGATGAGGCAGGAGATATATTGGGTTTCAGAGAACAATAGATGCATTCTACATAAATCCTTAATCTTGGAGTAGGAGTAACCTTTTTTCCTTTTTTTGACCAACATGTTGCAGTAAGCTTAACCTCAAGATTCTCTTCAGTTGGATATATATTCATTCTCCCATAAGTTAACCATACATGGTCAGAATTACCAGTAACCCCCCTCATGAGACTTGCGGATTTGTTTTCACCATTGATAAAAATGTCCAATTCACAATTATACCTTATATCCTTCAATGGAACAGTAATACAAACAACCAAATTTGAAAATTTGGGACCGACCAATAATGATACAGAATTTCCAACACTTTGATGATGGTTGAATTTCAACCACTCTGGAATCTCACTTGTTGGTAGTATAAGATAATTGTCAGGTCCAAAGAATGTTTTAGCTTGAGTGATTGTATTTGGTAGAATCCCTAGAATTTCTCCAAACTGCAAGAAATTGAAGTTTAACATAAATTTGTTTCTTTTTAACTTAAACTTCAGAGAGAAAGAGAGAGAGAAAGAGAGAGATACCTTATTCAATACTCTGCTTCTTGATTGTGTATCCAGCTGATAGCAATTATATGCATCCACAGTTCTTATAGATTGTGGAAGTCTCGGAATTTTCCGAAGCTTTTTGCAATCTTTAATTTCGAGTCTTCTTAATGTAGTAAATCTACTAATACTTTCTGGGATGGTAACAATACCAGTATCAGAAAGAGACAAATATCCCAATACTGGGAAGTAATCGGGCTGCATCCAAGAATCTAATCCACCTTTAATTCCACGACAATGGCCAAGATACAAAAATGTCACGTTTTGAAACCCAATAGGTCTCGAAAAGTTATTAAAGGAATTGCATGCCAGTCTCAATTTGGCAGAAGGAATATCTTCTTCCTCCTGCATTTGTGATTTATTGGCCCCAACTAGAAAATTTGTAAGTTCACAGTCATTTACGTTTAAATTCTCAAGTCCAGTCAGATACAACAGTGATGAAGGCAATTCTCTAATACCACTCCATCTCAAATCCAATGTGCTTAGACAATTCATTTCTGGGTGAATATCAGGGAACTTCTCAAGCCTTTTGCACCAAGTTAGATCAAAATATCTAAGAGATTTCAACATGAGCATACTTGGAAGAATTTGAAGTTGTGAACATAACCCGAGATTCCATTCTTTAAGCTTCTCAAGAAGTCCAATGGACTCATGAACCTCAATTAAATTTTTACAATCTTCAAGATCCAATTCCTCTAAGTTTGGGCAGCACAAGTCAGGTAATTTTGTAATGAATTCACACTCTCTTAGACTAATCATTTTCAAATTTTCATACTGGAACCCCTATGAAAAATTTAAAAAAACAAAATCAAAAAACAAAAACAAAATTTATCTTCAACAGCTTTTAAAAATAACATTTAAAGAAATTAAAATTTATAAATACTAATACTTATACCCGCTTGAATGCATTCTCCAATATAATGTTAGACTTGGACATCTTGACGACAACAAGTTTTCGAGGAAGGCAACATTTGGAAGATAAGGATAAAGGAAAGTGACGCCATTCAAGAACCCTTAACTCATCTGGGAGATATTCAAGTGCTTCACCAATATGTACATTGCCTATAAGAAATTTGAGATTTTTCATCCTCTTGAAAACATTAGCTTTCAATGCAATCTTTGTTGGTTCAGGTGAGCACAATATTATACCTCGAATTTTATTTGATCCCTGCTTAAGACAAAAAATTAGTCATACTTCATAATAGAATTCGACAAAACTATAAAGATTTTGAAACTTTAAACAAAACATATATTGAGAAAATTATATTTTGTTCAATATTGTGAAGGGAAAATCCAATAAAGAAATATTTTGAAAAAATGGAGAAGCAAAGAATGTTTACCATATTTTCACTTAGTAATTCATGAGCATCCTTATAACGCCATATCCTACTACGTTGTTGAAGCTCTTTTGATTCTTGCTGAACAATTTCTCTACCCATTTGTTGTACCAAGTCATGCATTGACAAAGAGCCATAACATGTCATGTCATATTTGGTTATGAGACACTTATCAATAAGCTTTCCAATACCATAGTCTGGATATAACTCGCAAGAATCTAATATATTTGCAACATCATCCTTCTTGTAACCCTTAAAAAAACATGCAATATCAAGAAAAATTTCCTTTTCAAAATTTTCCAATCCATCATAACTTATTTTGAGTATTTCTTGGATATTTTTATGTGGAATGTTTTTATACTTTTCTAATGCACTTTTCCATTCATGTATTTTTTTTCCACACAAATCAGAACCAATTATTTCTAAAGCTAATGGAAGGCCATCGGCGTAACTTGTAATCTGTTTTGCAAGTTCTAAATAATCTTCCCCATATTTACTTTTTGGGAAGGCATGCCGGTTGAAAAGTTCAAGAGCTTCACATTGACTCAATTTTGTAACCTCATATATTCGAGGATCTCTTCCCAGAGTGGTTAGTACATGTCTGTCTCTTGTTGTTATAATTATTCTACTTCCGGAAGCAAACCAGTCACATTCTCCAAGCAAATTTTCTACCTCTTTTGAGTCTTTCACGTCATCAAGAATTAAAAGAACTTTTTTATTACAAAGTCTTTTCTTTATCAAATTGATACCTTCAAATACATTGTACACCTTCCAATCTCTATCTCCTAAGATCTTAGAAAGAAGTTTCTGTTGTAGTTTGATTATGTCACCACTTATTTTTGACCCTTCTCTATCATTCTCTAAAAAACAGCTTCCTTCAAAACGGTGAGCAATTCTATTATAAATAGCTTTTGAGATCGTAGTCTTACCTATTCCCCCAAAACCACAAATTCCTACCATGAAAACATCATTTGACTCCATATCTAAAAGCAATTCTATGGCCTCCGCTCGAATATCTATTCCAACTAGATGTTTAGCAACAAATAATGGTTCATGATTTGATATAATACTTGATATCTCTTTTATAACTCTTTGGATAAACTCAAACTCAGTGCAGCTGCAAAGCATAGAGCATAAGAAAGACATAATGAGTTGGATTAGTTGTAAATATAAATCTGAAGGTGAACTAAATTCAATATGTCTAGTTTTGTGCATTGCAATTAACATATTGCTATTTAAAATTAGATCTAGGCTTTTAGCAAATGGTTGGATAGAAACTCCCCTTTCGTGATAAGGATTGAGGAGATCCACTTACTGGAAACTCATTTCTAATAATTGAACAAAATGAGATTAGGAAATTTTGTAAAAATTGTCTAAAAATTAAATGGGAGAAACTCTTGAATTTTAACATTAATGTTAAATTATTTAATTTCAACAATTTAATAGTAGAATATATGGTAAATAAATTTTTTTTTAGTATACTTTCAAAATTGGGCATTTAGTGGTCACAAAACCATTTAAAAGTTTCTAACAAATGAAAGAAGAAGAGTTGTTAGAATTATTTTTATTTTTTGAGAGAAAATTTATCTGAATATATAATATCATGTGAATTAAAATTATTCTATTTCTAGCATCTATCTATTTGTACATAATATATAATATAAAATTTGGTTCCCTACAATTGGTGGATACACATAATTGTGACACGTGTCTCTTTGAAAATACATAAAACAATGACACATCATCTTTTGTAACATCTCCATCTATTATACATGATACTAGTGATTAACCAATGCGATGCATGGAAAAACTTTTAAGTTTTAAATTTATACATTCAAATGTGATATGAAATAATATTCTATATTCCGAATACAAATCCTCTATTTGTTTGAATTGCCATGTATTAGATTTTTTTTTTCACTTTTAACTTTGTTTATTTTTTAAGGAAAGTCAAGTAAATAAATGATCAGTTGTGATTGATGGAACAAAAAATGAAAAAAAAAAAAAATTTAGATAGATGATTTATATTCCAATGTTGCATGCATAACTGCTTGGATTGCATTTGTCTCGTACATTCCAAAGGAAAATAAAATAATTCTAATATTTATAATAACAAATTGACATTTAAATAGCAGGTTTTACAGCCAATATAAGATGATTTGTTTTCCTTTTTTTTTTTTTTTTTAGTTCAAGCTCCTAAGAAGATAGTCCATAAAAGATATACAACACTCCAATAATACTAAAGACTATCATAAAATACTTAGATATGCAAACATTTAAGCAATTGAACCGAAAATCACTACTTTATCCGTGACTACCAAATACCCATTTTAGGAGCTTATGTTAAGTATATCACCATAGGTTCTTTATCAGTGACTATCAAATACCTATTACAGGAGCACATGTGCTAAGTATTTCACCTTAGCTTACCAAGAAAGCTAAGAGAAGTAAGAAATCTGATGGAGGTTTTGAGACTGGGATGCAACAATAACAAAATTGCAAGTTGTAACACTAAAGATTTTGAGACTACTATGATATCAATTTTGCTCTACAAATATTTATGAATCCACCATTTTGTTTAAAATAAAAAGAAAGACCGAAGCTTTCTTCTTCTTGTTTTATCAAATTTAAGTCAGTTAACAATGAGAAATTCAACAACAATGATGGCCAAATAAAGCAGCTCTAACAATCAAAAGTTAGTTAACAATTACACAAGTCAATACATTGGATAATAAGAGAAAGAAAACAACAGAAACAACTTACAAATTCTGGATGAAAGAATTAAAAAAAGAAAAAGGAAAAAGATCAAAAGAAAAAAAAGATTAGATCATCATATTGCTGACTTAATTTTGTGGAGAACAATCAATACCAAACCAAAATGATTTGTTGTGGATGATGGGGTGGATTGTATTTAGAATGTTCATGGGTAGATACAACATTGAAAAGCTTAAATGAATAATCGATTTGTGAGAGAAAAAGAGATATAAGGCTGTGGAAAACTGAAAATTGGGATGAAAACAATATACTTGGTGGTGGATAAGATGAAGAGCTATAGAAGGCATCTCTGGGTTGAAGATTTGAGGGCAACAATTTTGTTCTATTTTTTATTCTTTTATTTGTAGTGTTAACAATAGTTTAGTTGAGGAAGAGAAAGTGAACTGTAATGAAAGCGAATTTAAAGAAAATGTGCAACCGAAATCATGAAAGAAAAGGAAGACTGATAGTCTGTACTAAAGCACAGAAAAACTCACAGCCAATTCACCACAAATGCATAAGGCTTCCAGTAATTATATTATAGGACAGATAATTGTAATTTGTAAATAATGGTATACTCCTTTTAAATTTTGTATTCATTAAGGCAATTAATAGGTCACATTAAAAATTAAAAGGTAAAACTAAAAGCAATTTGAAGAGGGGTGTCATACGGGTGGAAGTTTTAGTGCTCATTAAAGGTTTTTTAGTGCTTATATTGATTAATGGCTGTCACCCCTTACTTACAAGCAAACTGCTAAAAGGTCTGAATAGCTTTTTATGCAAAAGACGTTTTACTTTAGAAGAGAAGCAAAAAGACCTCAAAAGTTAATTCTCCTTATTGATTTGTTTATTTGCTTCATTATTATTATTATTATTATTATTATTATTATTATTATTAAATCCCAGGATGAAAAATATTTTGAGCATAATATTTATTGAGCATCCAATAGTAAATTATAAAAGAGTTACATGATCAAGTAATTATAGATCATATACATGCACTTTTGGGTTTTAACCCATTGATTTTTCAGTTTAGTTACCGAATGACTATAAAATATTACCCATTATTAGGTACAATAACTATAAATCTAATCTAATATCATACAATTCAAGCGGATTGGACATAATAGCACTGGAGGAGTTTGGCATGAAGTTCACTGATATGGTGGAATGGTTTGAAAGAAGATGTAATTAGGATTGGACAGAAGAGTCGATGTGGCAATAAGGTAGATTTATTGATTTCAAACAAAAGAATTTTTTTTTTTTTTTTTTTTTTTTTTGAGAGAGATTTTTTGGGTGGAAGAATTTTTTTTAGTACGTATAATATGATTGTTGATTATTTTATCTGTTTAATTTTCAATTGTATATATATATATATATAATGGATATATATATATATATATATATATAAAATGGTATTCTATATTGATGAAGTGTGTGATACATAGAAAAATCATGAAAGATGTGAACATAAAAGTGATGACCAATTTCTGGTGCTGAAAGAAGTGTACTTAGTGATTTATTGTTGGTATATGACATCGCGACCATAGTGATGGGTTAATGTGGTGGGAACGGTAAATGCAAATGCCAAAGTTCGGCTAGAAAGGAAGGTGCACGTGATAATAATTATACTTTCTCAAAAACTAATGAAATACGATAGAAACAATACTTTCGTAATTCATTAGCAGTCATAACAAACCATTAAAAGCTTATAACCAATATAACAACACAGAGTTGTCATAATTGATAAGATTATCCAAGTTAAAATTATTCTAATTCTACTATTGACCTTCATAGCTTAATTACCTTTGTATTTAGAACATAAAGAAATTATTCAGTGCTCTTGAAACACCTTATCAACAATACCTAGTGGTCTTCTCATCTAATTGTATTTTGCCATATGATAATTTATTGATTAATATCCTTGGCATCAACCCACTTTTAGAAATAAAATAAAATATATATATTAAAAAAAAAAGCCTTCCCCTTCACCTTCATCGTCCCTACCCTCTCACTCCACTACCACCACCACCACCCCCATCTTCAATGTTAGCAATGATGACATAATTTATAAATAGAAAACAATAAAAGTTTGTTATTAATAAAAGCACACCAAAATAGTCTTTAATTAAATACTTACCTATCATTGTAAGGAAATCCAGACAAATTAGCTGCTCTAGTTAAAGTTGTCCTCCACCTCTGAACCTTTTCTATGTCATCTTTGAATTTTTCTTCATGTTTAGCTAGTGCAATCCCATACTCTCCATCTTGTTTACGTATTTCTGATGGGCTCACCTTGTAAAAAATTGGAAAAACCAATTGGCCATTACTCCTACACTCAAAAATCTTGACGAGTTCATTCAAGCACCAAGAAGAAGATGCAAAATTTTTAGAGAATATAACAATCGAAATCATTGACGATTCAATGGCTTTAACAAGTTCCATTGAAATTTCTTCTCCCTTCTGAAGACTATCATCGATGAAGGTGTCAAAACCCTGGTCACGCAGAGCCTTATATAAATGGCCTGTAAAATTATTTCGAGTATCTTCACCTCGAAAACTCAAGAATACATCATAGTCCCATCGGTGGGTAGAAGAAGAAGAAGAGGCTCCTTCGTCGGTCAAGATAACCATTGATATGATCTGTTGACTGAAGATTGAGAAGATGAAAAAAGAAGGGCAGAAGGTAAGAAAGATTAAAGATGAACGAAAGCTTGCAATTCGAGTGGAGGTTCACGGATGAGTTGAGGGCACTAAATTTGAAAGGTTTTGAGTAGGTACGTCTAATTGGGAAATTTGACAAAAGAATGATGATTTACAACAAGTGTACTAGAATTGAATCTCAGAGAGAAAAAATAAAACTGGAAATATGGAATTGATAGGCAAAAAGAGAAGTAGTACTCACTACAATATGAAATAGGAAATGGGTCTAGATGCTTGTGAATCGGTGTTGGCGGCGGAGATTGGTGCTTGTGGGTCGACGGGAATGGGTTTTGATGCTTGTGGATCGGTGCTGGCGGCGGTGATCGGTGCTTGTGGGTCGACGGAGTCCGTGGATGTGGGTTTTGATTCTTGTGGTGCTGGTGGGTTTTGATTCTTGTGGTTCTTGTGGTGGAGATTGGTTGCTTGTGGTGGATAAATTATTTGACCATGAGAGGAAAAGGAAGAAGAAGATGCATGCTTGTGGAGGGAGGTGATTTGACGGTGAGGAAAGGAAGAACGAGGAGTTTACCGTGAAAGGAAGAAGAAAGAAGGTGAAGGACAACGCTTGGTCTGGGTCTCTGAGAAATGAGATAAGAACACTGAAAAAAGGTAAGTACAAAAGAAAAGACAAAATAAAAAAACAAAATAATAATTAAAAATTAAAAAATATATATTATTATTTAAATAGAGAGGATAGTAAAATATATGAACTGACGTGATTACTTTGAAAAAATAGTGATGAAAAATTAAAATAAAGAAAGGTAAGATTTTAAATTAAAATAGACGGAGAAATTTGGTAGGATTGATGCAATTGCACTAATAGTCGCTCATTTTCACAATTGCCCTAATTTAACGTGTGTTTTAGGACACACGTTAACCGGATGCATTTATACCCTATTCAAAAGTTAGTGACTCATTTTTTTTATTTTTTTATAATAATAATATAGTGGCTATAAAAAGTCAGTTGACTCATGACTATAGAGTGTGAGCTGACTCATGACTTAATGGTACGTGGTTGGAATTTTCCCCATTGCAATTTTGTACCGAGGGTGTCCTTATGCAATTTTCTTTTCTTTTTTTTCTTTTTTTTTGGCGTAAATACACTTTTAGTACTTATATTTTGACGTTTTTTCATTTTAGTCCTTACATTTTATTTTTATCACTTTTAGTCCCTAAACCAATTAGCGTGTCTCATTTTAGTCCTTTCCGTCAGCTTTTTCCGCTAGTTAGCTGACGTGGCTGACGGAGCGAATAAAAAAATAATATAAAATGACATGTCAGCATTTAATTTTCTTTCTTAAATAATTTATCAATTTTAATTAAAAAAAAAAGAACAGAATTAAAAACAATAAATTTATCAATTTAGATCTAATTCATCTGACTATGAACACGTTAAACATCAACCCAAGAACTTAAGAACACAGACCCAGAACTAAAAACAAACTCAAAACACTGAGAATGAGAAAAAATAGAAAAGGCAAATCCAGAAAATCATACACAAACCCATCAAGAACACACAAGAGCACAAACCCAAAAAAATCATACAATCCCAGAAATCAAAACACAAAAAAATCAAATCCACATCATATTAAACATGAACACATTAAACATTTGAACAAGAAAACAAACCCAGAAAATTTAAAACCCATATAATTAGCATTGGATCCACGTCAACACAAAATTAAACAAGAACAAATCCGAAAAATCAAACCTCCACACCACCAAAGCACTAAACACAAAACTCAAACCCAGAATTGTTGACCCCCAAACACAAAAACACTAAACTCTAAACCCAAAATTTCTGGCACCAAAGAAAATAGAAGAAAAAATAAAAATAAAAATCTCCTCCTTAGAAAAGCTTGCACCGATCTAGCCATTGGTGAAGTGAAGCATTTGCCACAGGCCAAAACCCATGACCAAACATCAGGGTAAGTCCGATTACGCTAGAAACCGTGAAGCAAATGGGTCAAATTGGAAACGTAAGGAGCCCAAATGAAATCCAATTTAAACCCAATCGGGTCAAGAACGATTTGATAATCGGAGTGGCGTTTGAACGAACCGGATTTGACAGACAGGATGCAGGACGTGGCCCAAGACCAACTGAAGCAAAGCAAGAGTGACGAATCAAACTTGGGAGTCACCGGCGACGATGACCCTTGAGGCGTTGAGCAAATCGGAGGTGTTCGGAGCTGAGAGTCGCTAGAAGTCACAAGACACACATTTCTCGACGAGGACCACCACCAGGGCTCATCTGAAGAAGAAGAAGAAGAGTTGATGGGGTCGGGAGGTGGTGGGTCCTCCCAGACGACTTCGTGGAGGAGAGAGCGGCAGGAGTGTTTTGAGGAAGAGTTTGGACTGGAAGCAAGAAAGGAAGTTCAAGAGCAAACTCAAAAAATAATTCTGCTGTTGGCTTTGTTGATGTGTTATTTTTGTTTTTAAATTTGAGTTTGTTTTTAGTTCTGGGTCTATGTTCTTAAGTTCTTGGGTTGATGTTTAACGTGTTCATAGTCAGATGAATTAGATCTAAATTAATAAATTTATTGTTTTTAATTCTGTTCTTTTCTTTTTTTTGATTAAAATTGATAAATTATTTAAGAAAGAAAATTAAATGCTGACATGTCATTTTATATTATTTTTTTATTTACTCCGTCAGCCACATCAGCTAACTAGCGAAAAAAGCTGACGGAAAGGACTAAAATGAAACGCGCTAATTGGTTTAGGGATTAAAAGTGGTAAAAATAAAATGTAGGGATTAAAATAGAAAAACGCCAAAATGTAGGGACTAAAAGTGCATTTATGCATTTTTTTTTTTGACAACGCACATTCATGTGCAAACATCTTTATCACTGTAACTTCTTAATTCTGTCCTTAACTTAAAAAAAGTGACTACTCTCTGAAATTTTTTTTTTTTTCTTTTGCTGAATTTTTTATTGTTTCTTAGTATATAAGTTTATCTTAGGCAGTGTTTACTGTTTATAAGATATTAACCGTGCAAATAGGCAAATGAATAATTACCCACACATTATATCAAAAAAAAAAAAAATTTACCCACACATAAACAGTAATTTTTTATTATTTTTAATTTTTTAAAAACAAGCGATATCTAAATATACTTTACGCCTAAACTTCTTGTACGTGAAAGCCTACTTCTCGTGAAGGTTGAAAAACGATAAAAAGGGTTTGTAAAATACGAACATATATAAAAGTTAGACAAAATTAATGCAATTAAACCTGTTGCTGTCAAAGACTGAAAGTGGGAAACTACGCATATAAAAAATTAAAATAATCTTAAATGAAACGTAAAGCCCTCAGAGTCAAACACAAAGAATCAGCTTTAACTTTTTTTTTTTTTTAATTATTATTTTAAAATAATATTACAATAAATAATATTTTCATAATAATTTTATAATAAAATTTCGGTAAATTATTACTGATTTCTATTTAGAATTCATAAGTTATATCACACACTTAATTTTTATTAACAAATTATTGTGAAAATTATTCTTTATTTTATTAAAAAATTACTAATGCTATAAACTATTTTACAAGAGAGTGAGGAGTTGGCGTAAAGAGTCTTCTGTATGCCACTAATGAATAAATGACTCCTCATATTTTTATTGAAACCCCAATACACTCCAGCACACGTAATTATAACTCAATTAAACTCAAAAACGAAAAACCTCAAGCACGTATTAGACCTGAAGAACTAAACAGCTCCAACGTCTAAACCCATTTTATCTCCTCCTTTCCTCTCCTCACAATCTTATATTTGCTTTGTGAGCTATATACCAAGCAACATAAAGCAAATAAAACACCCACAACAGAAAACAGAAAAGCCACAAAATAGGAAAGAAAGACTCAAATTTTTCCCCTTCTATTCTAGATAAGTAGATAACACACTCATATAATACATTCATGTCAAAACAAGAATAAGTAGTCAATATATGACCAAGAATCACTCAAAATCAAGAACCATATTGTCAAACCAGCATCGCAAGTAGAGAAACAAGCCCTGAAGTAAACAAAAAGAACAATCACAAATTGATTACAAATATACACCCACATAAGAAATCAACATTTAGAAGAGAAAAATCAATAACAAATCAACACCCAGATGAGAAAAAGACAAACCCACAATGTTAACAACAAGGATAGAGCCAAAAGAATCAAAATAACGAAGACCCATTAAGTAAGAAACAGATAAGAATCAAGAAAAAGGGGTAAACCTTGAACGACGAGGTGGAGCTCCGGTGCGGCGGCGCCAGATCCTGACCGACGTGTGTGGCAGCTTCAGCGGCGGGGTGGTGGAGGTCCGGCTGTATAAGGAGAGGAGATGGAATGGGTTTAGGCATTGGAGTCATTCATTCTTCAGGTCTGATATGTATTTGAGATTGAGTTATAATTGCGTGAGTTGGAGTGAATTGGGTTTTCAATAGAAAAATGATGCAGCGTTTATTCATTGGTGGCGTAAAAAGGCTCTAGATCCTAGTTCTGACCAAAAGTTCTCTAATTTTATAGACTGTTTTACAATTGGTTGGCGTGATAAGGGGTTATTATTAAATAAAAATATAATATTAGCAGTGGTCTTAAATAAGAATCCGTAAAAATTTATTATAATTTCACATTTATAAAAATGTTATAAAATTAATTGTGCATTTAATATTACTCTTTGTTAGAGCAATCTTATCAGTTTGGGTAAAAAATTTGTCTATTTTACACAAAAAATCTACTTTTTTTATTTTACACGTTCATTTTTACACAATCCTCACATCAGTTTGTCTATTATACACATCTTTCAATTAAATAATAAATTTCCTCACATTTTTTTATTATTTCCCTACCTGCCCTCTGTATATTACGCGCGTCTCTCTCTCTCTATACCCATTTCCGTTTGTTCTCTCTCTCTCTACCCATCTCTCCCCTGAAAAGCTCTCCCTCTCCCCTCAAAAAATCTCGAGCTCCGATCAACCGTCCCTGGCTCCGATCGGCTCCGATCAACGAGCTCCGATCCGCTTCGATAAACGAGCTCCGATCCAAGAGCTCCGATCCGCTCCGAGCTTCGAGCTCCGATCCGCTCCGAGCTTCGAGCTCCGATCTGCTCCGATGCAAGAGCTCCGATCCGCTCCGAGCTTCGGGCTCCGATCCGCTCCGATCCACGCATTTCAAGCTCCGATCCGCTCCAATCACAAGCTCCGATCCGCTCCGATCCACGCATTTCAAGCTCCGATCCACTCCAATCACAAGCTCCGATCCACGATCCACGAACCACAATCTCTGATCCGAGCTCCGATCCACTATCCACGAGCCACGACTTCCGATCCGAGCTCCGATCCACGACCTCCGATCTGAAATCCGATCTGCGTTTGTGTATCTCTGCTTTTTTTTTTTTTTTTTTTTTAAGCAAGTGTTGATTCTCTGTGTTGATTTATCTGTTTGTGTGTGGGTGTGTTTTTGTGCTTCCGAGGGAAAAAAAAAAGAAGAAGATGAACAGTTATTGGTTTGTTGAGCACAGAGATGAGAGAGAAAAAAACGAGCGAACTGAAAAATGATAAAATAATTTATACACGAGCTACAGTACCCGTGTAAATATACACGGGTACTGTAGCTTGTGTATTGGTTTTCACATGTTTGCATATTTATACACCCACTGATGTGGGTGGTTTTTGATATAAAATGTGTAAAATTAATAATTTTTTATCATTTTACACATTTATACACTTTTATACCTTCACTGATGGGAATGCTCTTAAATTGTGAAACTTACAAAAAGTTAAACACAAAAGCTATCACAACGTATTGCCATGCTTCATCCCCTCACTAGTACAACACAATAATAATTGTAAGTTCACTAGTACACCACAATAATAATTGTAAGTGAGTAACTGTGTATGTATGTCCCTCACTAGTACAGCATAATAATAATTTTAAGTGAGTAACTGTGTATGTATGTGTGTATATATATACACACTGATTTTTACACAAACTTTTAAAAAATAAACGTTTAATACCCATACTACACACGTATTATTTATTTTTCCATTTCTGTTTTCTTATGCTGTATTTTTGAAATGCACTTTTATTGAAGATACCAAATTATACCTGTTTGTATGTTTACCATAATATATGCATACCATTTTTTACCGACTATAGACTTAACCCTCAAGTTGATGAAATTTTATTTATTTATAATTTATAATTCTACTTTGTGTTGATACGTTTTGTGTCGTATTTTTTAAGTCTCCACCGCAACTCTCCTCTTTCCCTCTTATAATTTATGTTGATTTTAGTTTGGATTAATATTTAGTTATTTTGAAAGTGGAGATTTGAGTTTATATTCAAATAAAATATACATGGTTATATATTTAAATGTACCAATTAATTGTGTGAGTAATAAATTATTATATTGTCTATCTTCAATGCCTTTAGTTTAATTTTGATTTTGGGTAAGGTAATATTATAATTTGGTGGTGAATTTTGATTATCATGATAATCTCCTTAAGAGAAGAAGAAATTTGTATAATATATTTGAAACTTAGAAAGTTTAGTTCTACAAAAAAACAAATTAGGAAAACGTAACGCACTATAATAGTAGTTAAAATAATATGGACCACCTTCAAAAAAAATCAATCAAATGCACCCAAATATAAAATAATAGAATGTTATATTTGTAGAAATAGAGCAATGGAAAATACTTATAGAAATTGTTTCATTTTTAGAGGGAACAAATTTTCTTCAACAAATTTTAGAGAACAAATTAGACATTATTCCATTATCACAAAATAATTATATATTTCCACCATCGCATGAGTCTGTAATGGTTCTATGAGTAGTCTACCAAAAATTTCAAGACAATAGATAAAGTCTCATGCCATAACATCAAAACATATTTTATCTCCAAAAAGGCATGTAACACCCAAAATAGTAAAGAAAAAAAGTTTACCTTCAATTAGTTTGAAGGAAAATTCTTTCAACTCACTACATGGCAATTAATAAAATCATCCACGAATAATGTTAGTCATAGGACAAAATTTGGATACAAACTTCATTGAACCAACAATAGTAAGATGTCATGTGTCACTCTCATGTAGAGAGGAAACTAGGATTTAGAGTCTCAAAGCACTCGCATTAGTGCTTGTATAAATACATTATTGCTACAATATTCATGTAAATTTACACTAGCACTATTCATATTATTTAGCTTTTTATTCTTTTTTTATGTATGCCAAGGATAAAGGAAGAAAGTAGATGGTGGTTATTATTTGTGAAGAAAGAGAAACTACTAAAAAAATCAAGAAAAATTGATATTTTTAAAAAATATAGTGTAAAGTAGATAATCTGATGTGAGGTGTTTCGAAAAGCGAATATGTAAAATAAAAAGAAGTAAGTTTTTTTTGTTAAAATAGATAGAAATTTTTTCATGAGCTAATGTGAATAGGTGACCAAAGTATGAAAAAAAAAAATCATAAAAACCAATTTTTTAATAGAACGCAATACTCTAGTCTATTAAAAGATGCAAATCAATGGTGCAATCAGTAAAGTGTCACAAATTTCATTCTTAATATGAAAAAAATACAAGGAATTACATGAAATAATTTTATTTGTCATAGGCTACTTTTATAAGTTGGATGGGCTGATTTTGTAAAGTTGATAGTTTTTAGGACTGAAAAAGAATAGTGATTGCGCCCATCAAGCTCTCTTTCTTATTGATTTATTTAATAGTAATTATAATTTTTTTTTAAAAAATGATAATCACTCGGTGCATTAAATTTAATAAGAAATTGATCAATTTTTCTTACACGGTATGACTCTACATGCAATAAAGATAAACTGAGAAAGCAACGAAGATAAAGTAAGAAAGCATCGAATAATTAGATCGATTTTTCTTACACGGTGCTGGCCATTTAATTGAACGTGTTGAAGGTTGGGATGACAAGTTGTATTTTTCATTGATGTTCAAGTGAGAAAGAAACAAAGATAGGGACGACTTTACATGCAAAAGTCATTTTCAAGTTTGTATGGAAATAATGGAATGGAATCTTAGTTTCGTGGAAGCTATTTGTTGACTCATGGCTTGAGTCATGAGTTATGGCTTCAATTGGATATGAAGATGAATGGAATATCTTACACAATACCTACACCAAACCTGTCCATTATTGTTGGGAGCCTCTTACCATTGAATATGTAGGTAAGTTCTTTTACCCTCCACTAACTTTTCAAATAATAAAGAGAAATTTATGTTCACAATATTTTTACAATATTTTTATAATAAATTCTAATAAGCAAGTTGTCACTAATTATTATCAGTGGGGGAAAAAAAGTAATTTTAGTAGGAGTTTAAATTAAAACCAATAACAACAAACCACCAAAGATTTGTAGTGAAAATATTGTGTATGTAGAATTTTTCTTTAATAAATTCTATAAAAGTCTTGTAACTTAATTAATACTTACTGATAGAATATATCAGTCTAAGTATCTTCAAGTACAAAGTCCTTGAAAGTTGGGCATAGAGATTCCAGATGCAACGTTTAGCATTTAGTAGATATTCTAATCATTCTTTAAATAAAGAAAAAAAATTATACTTTCTATTATTTATAGCAAAAGGTATGTGTTTAATTACCCCACCATACTATCAATTTAATAGAAAAAATAAATAAATTCATGAGTTCAATTAGAGCGTTCGCATAAGCTCATAGAAAATAACATATAGCCTAAAGAATCCAAAAAATCACCAACATCATATCATGAACCAGTTATGCAAAATAAGGTTTTGTCATAATGCTTATGCAAATACACAAGTCAATAGCTTGTGCAAGATAATTTTTTTTTTATTTCTTTACGTTTCTCAAGGACAAATAAAGTGAATAATAATTATGTGTGAAAAGAGAGAAATAATTAAAAAAATTGATATTTTATTTAAATAGAATATATAATAAATAATTAGAGATGATTTTTTTGAAGGGAACCACAACTTAGTGGATGGTATAGAGCTGTTCACGGGTCGGGTAGGATCAAGTTTGGGTCTAACCCACAACCGACCTGATCGAATCGGGTGAACGAAAAATGGACCTGTGGCCAACCGAACATTTGGGTCGAGCCCGATAGAGCAGGTCATCGTTTGAACGAGTCAAAGCCAGTTGGGTGATTTCGAGCCTCAATTCTCAAGCATAGCAACATTTCAAAACCCAAAACAATTTTCTCAAGAAAAATCCAAAACAATCTTCTAAAACAAATTCCAAAAAAATCCTTCTCAAAATCCAAACCAAAAACCCTAGATCTATGAGACTAAAACAAAATCAAAACCCAAAACAATCTTTTTTTTTTTAAAAAAAAACCCCAAAACAAAGATATTACAATCCAAACCAAAAACCCTAGAACTATGAGACTAAAACGAAAAAAAGAGAGAGAGAGAGAGAGAGAGAGAGAGAGAGAGAGAGAGAGAGAGAGAGAAGATTAAACCACCAGCAGCACCACCACTCCCTCCCCCACCACCAACACATCCATGATCCATCACAAAATCAGTACAAATCTTTTAAAAAAAGAAACATTTTTTTTTACTAACCCACCATCAAAATGCACATATCAGAGTATCAAGATGAGATTTCAATTTTTCACATTTTTAAAATTGTGTGGAAAGGAGAAAAAGAAAAAGAAAAAAGAAAAAAGAAATCAATATATGTTTTGGGAAGGAAAAATTTGTAATGGTTGCTTCTCATATGCGAATTTAGTGATTATCAAAATATAAATTGTTATAGCTTTGTTTAATAGTGTTCTTATGTGATAAAATGGGAGAAAAAGCTTTTATAAATTGCCCATTAACTTCTCCAAAAATGCAAAATAATGTTAGCTTTCATATCAAATAATCAAGATTCATTTTCATGTTCTAATAAAAATTATACTTTCACCAATTTTTTATTGTTTTTTGTTTTGATCCATATCTCACTATATTATAACATATTAAAAATATCTTGCCATATATAATAAATTAAAAGTAAAATGCAATATGTTTCCTTGCAAAAAAAAAAAAAAAAAAAAAAAAAACTTACAAAAAATCAAGATGTAGAATTCTTTACTTACATAATATATATTATATATTCCAATATAATCACATTATTTTGAGATAGGTTTAAGACTATTTACTTATAAGTCTCAACTACTATTCTCATTTTTCACTTAACCAAAAAAAAATAAAAAATTTATATCAATTTTTTTTTTAGCATTGAGCCGGTTTGCGACTAGTGATGTTAATATTAGGCTTATTAGCATCATTCTTCGCAGTTAGTTCCCTATTGTTTCACTGTTAACATCAGCTCATATTTAGTTCAGGTATTCATATGAATCTTCACACAAAGATAGAGAAAACAAGACACAAGAATGAAGGTTTATAGTATACTCTAGCCCATGTGTCAGAAAAGATACAAATAAAGGTACGGCATTGTAAGTGAAGAAAAATTTCCTTGACAGCTAAAGCTTGATCAGATTCATTATCTGAAGTTTTGAACTATACGATGTCAACAATAGGATTTCTTGAAACAACCTGTAAACAAATTGACAAGATAATTGGGAACTTTTGGTGGGGAAGAAAGAAGACATAAGAGGATTCTACATAAAAGCTTGGGATAGCATTTTCAAGCCTAAACTTGTTATGGGACTTGGGCTTAGACATATGGAGTACATCAATAGAACAATGATAGAAAAATTGAATGGAGCATACTGACAAAGATAGAAATGGGGTAAGAACTATGACCTTAATGTTGGCTCCCTCTTTTAGTATGGGATCATGGGTATGGAAGTCAATCCTGGGCGGTAGAGAGACCTTTCAGAATTTGTTGAAAATTTGTTGGAACTCCTAGTGGATTCTTTACATACTTGGATATAAACTGCCTCAACCTTAACACATGAGCCAGGCAATTAAGTGGGTGTCTGAGCTCATCTTGACAAAACCATGAAAATGGAATAGACAAGAAGTGTACTAGCTATTTGAATCAGTAACTACAAAAAAAAAAAAAAATGCTGAAGATTCTGCTAGCTCAAGCACTACAAGACCCCTAATTAGAGTGGAGACTTCTCAACAAGAACTGTATATTAGACTGGCCAACACAACTATTGAGAGTGGTCCTATGCCTAAAGTAAAATGGAAGAAGTCGTGGAGACTCAAAATTCATGACAATTAAAATTCTGTGGAAAATTCCCATAACAATAAGTGATGCTAAACCTGATATTTTCAATGGAAGACCTAAACTGCATGATGTGTAATGCAGCCCAAGAGTCCACAGAGCACCTATGTCAAAGTGCGTAGCGACTCGGAATTTGTGGTCATCCCCAACTACCTTTTAGAATTGAAGAGCTCAACCTGTCATCTATGGAGGAATGGATCCAAATAGTGTTCAATTCAAAAGCTCCATCAAGGTCCCACTACTACTAGAAGAGTTAGGAAATTTATCAATGTATGCTACCATATGTTGTGATGTAATCTGGATGCAAAGGAGTAGACAAATGGTACATAGGATTACAACTGATCCAAGGTAGGGAGCATATCTCAAACTACAAAAACTCATTTACAAGCCTGGGAATCCACTATTGTGGTACAAATGTACCAGAACATGGACATCTCTTCCTCCCTCTTTTGTCAAAGTTAATTTTGATGCACTGTCAACAAACAACCAAAAATGTGTTGTGACAGATGGCCATGACCATAAGGATGACACTATTTGGTTTGTATTAAGCTCATAAGGATAGATGGATGGTCCTCTTATAGCAGAAGCAAGAGCAGCACTCAAAGCTCTGTTTTAGAAAGGTTTTGATGGAGGGAAATGAACTAAATGAAATTCAACGAATTCAAAGTTCTCTATGCATATCTCACTAGTTCATTGAAACACTAATAGTGAATACTAGCTTAGCGTCAATTTTATGCTATTGTTGGCAAGCTTTACATGTAGTTAGAAAGTGTAATTCCTAAACCCACACTATTGCTCATTGGACTCTGCTTTGTAACATTGAGGAAATTATTCCCATCTCAAAAATTTTGAGCATGGTGTTCTATGCTACCATAAATGATTGTGTATTCAGCCGCTGCGCGCGGGGGGGGGGGGGGGGTGGGTGGGTGTTGGAAAGGGGTGACAAACCTACCAGCTAGGGGGCCTTGCTTTGGCTGCTCAAAAAGAACCCCATAATTAAACTAATACCCTGTTGGCTTCCTATTGTATAATTCTCTCCCAATGTCGCATGTCTTCTTTAGTTGCTATAGAGCTTGTTTGGGCGAATTAGAATCCTTTACCAAGGCTTCTCCACGAAGAGAGGGTAAGATAAAAGGAACATTACCAAGAATCAGACAATTTACAAAGGCTTTGAAAAAAAAAATGGAAAATTAGGACAAACTAACTTTATTTATAATAGTAGTGCCAAGAAGCTATACATTTGATGAGGGAGATGAGATTCAATCTACGAGGGAGAGCTTTGAAAAGAATAAGTGAAAACTGGATTTAATAGTACACACATGCCTTATCAGATCTCCAAATTAACATATCTTTGGAATTATGAATAAGATGATGTACATAATCTAGTAATTTAATGAAATTTACTCCTTTTTGGGGCAATAAGAACATGTTGGTAGAGGAGAAACTTTTGGTTCCAAAAGGCAGGCCATTGTGGATGATGTAATTTGGATTAAGATGGATGATATCAAGAGAGTATCCCACCAAAAGAAATAAAAAGTTCTTAAACTACAATTATTATTAAAAACAGCTACAAAATCCGCTATCCAGAAACTACAAATTTTCAATTTTACTTAAAAACCATTTACTGTTTGAATGAAAATTAAGCAGTAATCATATTCTTGATGGAGTGATTTAATCTTAAAAAAAAAAAAAAAAAAAACAAATGTTGAAATGTCATAGGTATACAATGATTAGACAGTAACAAGTGAAAACCACTCCAAGACAAGTGCATCTCAGTGTTTACCAACTTGTTTAACTGTACAAATACTAACTGCAACTTTATCTGAGGCCCTTCAAAAAAAGAAAAAAGAAAACCTTCCAATTTATCAAAGATTATTTAAAACGACCTTACAAAACTTGACTAATAGAAGGTGGCTTGCACTAGCATAGACCTGTTTGGTTTAAAAGCACAACCAACCAAATTTGCGCTTTGATTGGCAAAGAACACAACAAACAGCCATTTGTTATAAGAATCTAATCCCAAAGGCAAGCGAATTGCGGCAAACTTATGACTGCCAAAACAAAGACTATCACAAAGAATTAAGAACATTTTATCCAAAAAAAGAGTCAAGTAAACACAACATAAAGCTCTATAAAGAACAATAGTTCTCGAACCCTCCCTCTAGCAACCACACAGGTCTTGACTCTTTACTTACAATTTGCTGGAGTGCACAATATCTTCTTCTGAGCTTTTTAGACCTCCAAGAATGTCCTATTTCTCTGCAAAAAAGATGGAAATTTCAGAACCTCAAACTAATTTGCACATAACAGTATTCAAAATCAAACTTCTCCTCCAGTATTTGATACCCATTCCACAAGCATCAGGGGATGTTAAAAATCATGAATAAATATTTACCACTCTACATCATACCCATGCTTTTATGCCTACATCAATCAGCAACTCTACCCCTACACTAAAAATATCATACCCGCCCACCATTCCCACAAGTAGCTGCCATTTCAACTTTTCCACTCTCTGCCACAAGGTACTGCTAAGCTATGTGGAGAACGGGCAGTACTGCTCAATTTCATTTAGCCTCTCCTGTTGGGGAACATGTATGATACAGAGTTCCAATCGGTCAACAAGTTGTTGGCACTAAACATTGAACATCAAGATTCCCTTAACTTTGGTTATGTATAGAAATTCAAATTCTACATGGAAGAGAGGCATGGTAATCTCTATCGGGGTTTGTTATATTGACCATAGGAATAAAATTTTTCCTTTGAATGGTAGTATAAAATGGTAAAGGACCCCTTGTGACTGGTTCTATCACTCTTTCTCTTCTAACCGATATGTTTATCCATCAATTATAAACATAAGAATATACATTCATGTCAGTCATCAACAATAACAATTTTAAAGGATAATATATAATGGAATAAAGATGATATCTACTTTATTCTTGAAATATAAGAATAAACAATGTAATTTTTATATAATTTGTTAATATCTCATAAGAGTTTCTCTCACTTTGACCAAAGAGCCTTCCGCTTACTTCATTTCACACAAATGGGAGGGAAAAGTTCAAAAACTTAAGAAGGAAAATCTAAAAATATAATATACCAAACTCAAATACTTTATAATCCTCACCAAGTCCTTAAAGGGAAACAAAATTAAATACATAAAGGGAGAGACATAACAAATTACTACAATCTTAAATACTTTACAATCTTCTTCCCATGTATAGACCATAAAGGAAAAAGAAAAACATAAAACACCAAAATTAAATACATCATAATCCTTTCAAAAAAAATTCAACCAACATGGTAAACATTACTTTGCCATCAGGATGCCAAATGAAGGTCATAGACAGGATTACCCAAAGAAATCTGAAATGATTTTTTGTGTTAGAATTGGATGAAATTGAAAGATCCACACCACTGATCCAGCTATAAATCAGCAAAGAAACTTGTTTGAACTGCTAAAATCGATTCTTTACTTCCATTTTTTTCCTTGATACCTGAAACATTAAAATCAAACACTCAAATAGATTCCATGCCATTAAATAAGGCAAACCCATCATGGTCCCATTTATAAATAGTTGATCCATGATATTCCTTTAAAAAAATAAATGGCCCATATAGAATTTGTAAGACAAGCAAGAAAGATCATCTGAATGATGATGAGAAAATCATTCATTTATGAGGACGTAGCACAATTTCCACCATCTAAACAAGAATTATGAAAAACTTAAGAGCCATTCAAATGCAATAAACTGTATCCAAATTATAAAGCACATGTTGATTACAAACTTCTATTGCACAATCAAATGCTAATTCTTGGTGTGTACTTTTGCTTTGCTTTTAAAGCAGTCACAAATGCATCTGTATTAGGTAGCCTTAAGCACCATATCTCAACATGAGAACGCCTGAGCCAGCCATATTGATTCAACTAGTGGCTAGGGATCAACCCCTCCCATGGGAATTCATTGAGCATTTTATACAGCCAAAAAGATACTAGGTTGTACAAATCATTTAAACTACAGGCCTTCCCCTACCCCCTATATAAAAATAAGAACATGATTATTCAAGACAATCTTCTTTTCTCAAAACCAGACAAATGGTTTTAAACTTATCTTAGAATGAATTAGCTTAAAATCATTCCTATTAAAAAAATTTTAAAGAAGACACCCAAGGATCATTTACGCAATATAACATGTGTCTTGAACCCACTATCTATATTTATTAAAGTTCAAAGATTGAAGCTTACAATTAAATGCCAGAAAGTTTAGTTTGGCATGTTGACAAAAACATAAACATTTTTTCTTTTTTGAAAAATAATACAAAAACAACTACACAATCCATGCAAATGCATTGGATGATGGGGGCAGATGCAGACCAATATGACCGAAGCACTATGATAATCTCAAGAAATTGCCCATTTTTCCCCAAAATACTGATTGAAGAAACAACCCCCAACATGGGTATCCAATTACAACATATCTGTTGGAATCATCCCTTATTTTTTTTTTCATCTTCAATCACACCTCATGTATTACACATGCAACTGTATGAACCATCCCACAATAATTATATTTACCCAATTCTCTACAAGTTTTA
The DNA here is from genome assembly GCA_032878915.1 of Castanopsis chinensis. Lineage (NCBI taxonomy): Eukaryota > Viridiplantae > Streptophyta > Magnoliopsida > Fagales > Fagaceae > Castanopsis > Castanopsis chinensis. Next base: position 105,319 of record JAVQMG010000037.1, on the reverse strand, counting down.
CAACATCATATAGACATATCATGAAAAGAGAGAGAGGAATCCATACCATCAACATCTGATCATGTGCTATACTGCCAAGAAACTGCTGAGAAGTACATTAGGTGTTTTAACAGGAGTGTCCACTTGCATGTGTTTGCTGCATCCCTACAAATAGTATAAAGGTAAGCACTATGACTTAGGACTTCAAAATCTATCATTAACACTTATTCTTTCATGCGCTATTTTATTTCAATGTATCCAAATAGCCCAAAGATTGTTGAAAGAATACAGTGAAGTGATTTCACCAGCCGTATGCTTTATTCACTCTTTCCAGCTAAACAGCAACACAATTATGACTTGACTTTGACTCAAGTACCTTCTAATGGTGAGTGGTGATCTGAACCATGTCACACAAGTTAAGTTTTGGGTAATAAATTGGTGATCCAGGCATACCTCTTTTATAGCACATGAAGGGCAAGAAGCATCAGTGATGTCTGATGAGATTCATATTTGCTAACTCCCTAATCACTGGAAGACAATCATTTTGTAGTTTCCAAAGAAAATAAGGAATTTAAAGAAGTTCAAGCTTGCACAGGGCAGCCCACATCTGAGAACCATATCTCTGAGTTCTGTTCTTCCATCTGAGCATTAACTATGGAGAAGCGAGGCTCTTTTAACTGTATAAAGACATGACCGATCATGGGACCAAATAAGTTTATTTGTACTTCCAACTCAGTTACTGATTGTCTTGTTTTTCAATTGCAACTACATGACTTGAAAATACTTTGAGAATTTAATTTAAGCTTTAGAGAATCATTTTTAAGCACAAAAATTTAAGAGATAAAGATGTTTTATCAGTAGGTACAATTGTTATCTCAACAATGACAAAATTAAGGCGTTGACATTATCATTAATTCAAATATTCCTAATTCACAAAGAAAGAAACAAGCAAACAAGAACATGTTCTTAAATAATTCCACAACCTCAACCAATTGAATATGAATAATATGAAGAACTGAGCCCCATTCTCAAGGCAAGTTCTGTAGAAGAAAAGGCCTCTGGGGCCATAGCTTAATGCAAATTTTAATTTACACATCTCCAGGTAATCAGTTCAATGCATCCTTGTCCAATGTCATTTATCTTTCAATAAATTTATGAATATCCAAGTTATATTATTCAGTGGATCAGCAAAAGCAAAGAAACATCTATGACAGTTAACAATATTAAAATTTAATAACCCAAGAGAAAAGCATAAGTAATTAAGTAATCAAACAGAAATATTTTTGTAGAAATTTAAAATAAAACCTTAACAATTGGTTAGATGTGTAGCATAGGCCATCTAAGCAAACAGGTTCAATATCCTGAAGAAGCATTTCATTGAACAGTTCTGTGCTTGACTTGAATTTTAGTTTCGAACAATCAGCAAGCATACTCATTATTTGGTTAAATTGTAGATTAGAAAATCTTACAAGAAGAAATTATGCACCAGAAGCAAACAAAAGACAAATATTATAATAAATGAAAATCAAATTGCAAGGTGAAAAGGGATGTTAGGCCTACCAATTACTTCAATAGCAACAAGGCATCATCTGCATTGAAAAAGAAATAAAGAAATTAAATGCTTCGTGTATAAATAATAATAACATAGCCCAACGGTTTGATTTTGCAATTATTTACTTGAAACACAATATATACTTGAGCTATAATCCTATGAATAAGCCTTTAAATTTAGAGAAATAGAAAGAGGCAAACCTTCTCTTCAAAGTTGGATTAACATGTTTTTCTCTTCTTTGACGGTGGATTCAGATTGGCATTGGTATCATCATTGAGAAAGGTATTGGGGATTGAAGATGAACCCTGATCATGAAACCCATTGGTAATTCGTCGTCTCCAGGGTTTGGAGCTTCGTTTCCAGAGTTGGTATCGGATTCAAAGCCATCCAAAGCGAGACAGGTAGTTTTGTTTTTGGGGACGTCTAGCATGGGTTGGTCGATGGCTTCTTCTTTGCAGTCGGCGTCGAATTCCAACACGGCCATTGTTGAAAGCACAATCCATGCCATACGGCAGGAGATATATGAGGACAACAGATGCATTCTACATAAATCCTTAATCTTGGAATAACCTTTTTTCCTTCTTTTGACAAACATTTTGCAGTAAGCTTAACCTCAGATGGAAATATATTCACTCTCCCATAAGTTAACCATACATGGTCATAATTACCAATCGCCTTATTCGTGCAACTTTTGAATTTTTTTTTACCATTGATTAAAATGTCCAATTCCCAATTATACCCTATATCCGTCGATGGAAAAGCAATACAAACAACCAAATTTGAAAATTTTGGACCGACCAAGAATGATACAGAATTTCTAACACTTTGATGATGGTTGAATTTCAACCACTCTGGAATCTCAATTGCTGGTAGTATAAGATAATTGTCAAATCCAAAGAATGTTTCAGCTTGAGCAATTGTATTTGGTAGAATCCCTAGAATTTCTCCAAACTGCAAGAAATTGAAGTTTAACATAAATTTGTTTCTTTATAACTTAAACTTCAGAGAGAGAGAGAAAGAGAAAGAGAGAGATACCTGATTCAATACTCTGCTTCTTGATTGTGTATCCAGCTGAGAGCAATTATGTGCATCCACAGTTCTTATAGATTGTGGAAGTCTCGGAATTTTCCGAAGCTTTTTGCAATCTTCAATGTGAAGTGTTCGTAATGTAGTAAATCTACTAATACTTTCTGGGATGGTAACAATACCAGTATCAGAAAGAGACAAATATTCCAATACTGGGAAGTAATCGGGCTGCATCCAAGAATCTAATCCACATTTAATTCCACGACACCCGTCAAGCATAAAAAATGTCACGTTCTGAAACCCAGTAGGTCCCGAAAAAGGGGAATTGCACGGCAGTCTCAATTTGGCAGAAGGAATATCTTCTTCCTCCCGCATTTGTGATTTATTGGCCCCAACTGGAAAATTCATATGTTTATTGTCATATAGGAATAAATTGTTAAGTCCAGTCAGATACAACAGTGATGAAGGCAATTCTCTAATACCACTCATACTCAAATCCAATTGCCATAGACAATTCATTTCTGGGTGAATATCGGGGAACTTTTCAAGCCTTGAGCAACCATATAGACGAAAATGTCTAAGAGATTTCAACATGAGCGTACTTGGAAGAATTTGAAGTTGTGAACAGCCCCTGAGATTCCATTTTTTAAGCTTCTCAAGAAATCCAATGGACTCGTGAACCTCAATTAAATTTTTACATTTGTCAAGATCCAATTCCTCTAAGTTTGGGCAGCACAAGTTAGGTAATTTTGTAATGAATTCACAATCTCTTAGACTAATCATTTTCAAATTTTCATACTGGAACCCCTATGAAAAATTTTAAAAAAGAAAATCAAAAAACAAAAACAAAATTTATCTTCAACAGCTTTTAAAAATAACATTTAAAGAAATTAAAATTTATAAATACTAATACTTATACCTGCTTGACTACATTCTCCAATATAATGTTAGACTTGGACATCTTGAGTACAACAAGTTTTCGAGGAAGGCAACATTTGGAAGATAAGGATAGAGGAAATTCACTCCATTCAAGAACCCTTAACTCATCTGGGAGATATTCAAGTGCTTCACCAATATGTACATTGCCTATAAGAAATTTGAGATTTTTCATCCTCTTGAAAACATTAGCTTTCAATGCAATCTTTGTTGGTTCAGGTGAGCACAATATTATACCTCGAATTTTATTTGATCCCTGCTTAAGACAAAAAATTAGTCACACTTCATAATAGAATTCGACAAAAGTATAAAGATTTTGAAACTTTAAACAAAACATATATTGAGAAAATTATATTTTGTTCAATATTATAAAGGGAAAATCCAATAAAGAAATATTTTGAAAAAATAGAGAAGCAAAGAATGTATACCATATTTTCAATTAGTAAGTTATGAGCATCCTTATAACGCCATATCCTACGCTCTTCTGATTTTTGCTGAACAATTTCTCTACCCATTTGTTGTACCAAGTCATGCATTGACAAATGGCCACATTCCAAGGTTACAAGACACTTATCAATAAGCCTTCCAATACCACAATTAGGATGTAAATCACAAGAACCTAATATATTTACAACTTCACCCATGTTGTAACCCTTAAAAAAACATGCAATATCAAGAAAAATATCCTTGTCATGTTTTTTCAATCCATCATAACTTATTTTGAGTATTTCTTGAATCTTTACATCGATAATATTTTTATACTCTTCTAATGCATATTTCCATTCACATATATTTTTTTTACACAAATCAGAACTAATTATTTCTAAAGCTAATGGTAGGCCTTTGGCATATTGTATAAATTTTTTTACAAGTTCTAAATAATCTTCCTCATATTTACTTGTTTGGAACGCATGTTGGATGAAAAGGTCATGAGCTTCACATTCACTCAATTCATTAATCTTGTATATTCGATGATTTATTCCCAAACTGGTTAGTACTTGTTTGTCTCTTGTTGTTATAATGACTCTACTTCCGGAAGCAAACCAGTTATATTCTCCAAGCAAATTTTGTACCTCTTTTGGGTCACCCACATCATCAAGAATTAAAAAAACTTTTTTACCACGAAGTCTTTCCTTTATCAAATTGGTACCTTCAGAGACATTGTCCACCTTCAAATTTCTATCTCGGGAGATCTTATAAAGAAGTGTCTCTTGTAGTCGGATTTTGTGATCATATTTCTTTGACCTTTCTCTAACATTCTCTAAGAAACAGCTTCCTTCAAACCGTTTAGCAATTTTATTATAAACAGCTTTCGAAATCGTCGTCTTACCTATTCCCCCAAGACCATAAATTCCTACCATGTAAGCATCATTCGACGCCATATCTAAAAGCAATTCTACGGCCTTCACTCGAATATCTATTCCAACTCGATATTTAGCAACAAATAATGGCTCACGATTTGAATTAGTAGTTGATATCCCTTTTATAACTGTTTGGATAAAGTCAGATTCAGATTCAGTGCACCTGCAAAGCATAGAGCATAAGAAAGACATAATGAGTTGGATTGTTTGTAAATTTAAATATGAAGATGAACTAAATTCAATAGGTCTAGTTTTGTGCATTGCAATTAACATATTTTATTTAAATTAAATGGCATTGAAATTCAAAAGATTAGGAAATATCATTAATGTTAGCACATTATTCTTCTTCTTTTGGCTAGAAAATTAGATCTAGGCTTTTAGCAAATGATTGGATAGAAACTCCCTTTTAGTGATGAGGATTGAGGAGACCCACTTGCTAGAAACTCATTTCTAATACATGAACAAAATGAGATTAAGAAATTTTGTAAAAAAATTGTCTAAAAATTAAATGGGAGAAACTCTTGAATTGTAACATTAACATTAAATTATTTTATTTCTAAAATTTAATAGTAGAATATATTGGATCAAAAAAAAATAGTAGAATATATGATAAATAATTTTTTTAAAAGTATACTTTCAAAATTGGACATTTAGTGGTCACAAAACCATTTAAAAGTTTCTAACTAATGAAAAGAAGAGTTGTCAAAATTATTATTTTTATTTATTATATTTTGAGAGAAAAGTTGTCTGAATATATAGCATCATGTGAACTAAAATCATTCTACTTCTAGCATCTATCTATCTATATATAATATATAATATAAAAGTTGAATCTCTACAATTGGTGGATACACATAATAGTGACACGAGTCTCTTTGAAAATGCATAAAACAATGACACATATTATTTTTTGTAACTTCCTCCATCTAATATAAAACAATGACACATTGGTTAATCACTAGTATCATATATATGATACTAGTGATTAACCAATGCAATTCATATAAAAACTTTTAAGTTTTAAATTTATACATTCAAATATCATATGAAATTATATTATATATTATGAATACAAATCCTCTATCTCTTCGAATTGCCATGTGTTAAATTTTTTTTTTTCATTTTTAACTTTGTTTATTTTATAAGGAAAGTCAAGGGAATACATGATAAGTTGTGATTGATGAAAAAAAAAATGGACAAAAAAAATCACACACACACTCACACACACAAAAGTTAGATAGAGGATTTATATTCAAATGTTGCATGCATAACCGCTTGGATTGCATCTGTCTTGAACACCCCAAAGGAAAATAAAATAATTATAGTATTTATAATAACAAATTGACATTTAAATAGCAGACTTTACAACCAAAATAAGTTGATTTGTTTTCCATTTTTTTATTTAGTTCAAGCTCCTAAGAAGTTAGTCCATAAAAGATATACAAAACTCTAGAGGATACTAAAGAGTATCATAATATACTTAGATATGCAAACATTTAAGCAATTGTACTGAAAATCACTACTTTATCCGCGACTACCAAATACCCATTATAGGAGCTTATGCTAAGTATATCACCATAGGTTCTTTGTCAGTGACTATCAAATACCCATTAAAGGAGCACATGCATGGATTAAGTATTTCACCGTAAGTTTATAAACTTTTTATAGGGCTTTTAACCAATTAAAATTCTTTTTAACTGATTATAACCCTTGAAAGCTTGTGCAGGGAAGCAAACCTACAAAATATATGGCTAAACAACAAAGAAATCTAGCTTCCTGCTATAGAATCCATCCAAACCCAATTGCATAACCTAGAGGTATCTTTTTTGAGGGCACAAAAGCTTATATGCAATAAGGCATTCATGGTGACTTATTCTTCATCAAAACCAAACTCTAGAACATCAAAGATTAAATTGAAACTAACAAAATCCAACTTTATGAGTAGAAGAGAAATGCTCAGCTTCATCTACCATTACTGACACATTCCTTGAATAATGGTAATCCATAAGGGGATACTAATGCTACAGAGTAGATTAGATTTGTCTTGTTCTTTTCCTGGCTATTTCCCAAAGATTATCAGCTAAGCAAAGAAAGTATTTAAAAGCTTACCAAAAAAGCTAAGAGAAGCAAGAAATATGATGGAGGGTTTTGAGACTGAGATGTAACACTAAAGATTTTGAGACTACTATGATATCAATATTGCTCTACAAATATTTATAAATCCACCATTTTGTTCAAAATAAAAAGAACCCAAGAATATTTTTTTTATCACATCTAAGTCAGTTAACAACGAGAAATTCAACAACAATGATGGCCAATTAAAACTGCTCTAACAATCAAAAGTTAGTGAACAATAACACAAGTCAATAACAATGGAAAATTAGAGAAAGAAAACAACAAAACACCCTACAAATTCTGGATGTAAGAATTCAAAAAAGAAAAAGAAAAAGAAAATCAAAAGAAAAAAAGATTAGATCATAATATTGCCGACTTAACTTCAAAATAATGTGAAAAACACAATCTATGTCTTCTCAAAATGGTGATTGTAATTTTGTGGAGAATAATTGATACCAAACCAAAATGATTTGTTGTGGATGATGGGGTGGATTGTATTTTGAATGTTCTTGGGTAGATGCAACATTGAAAAGCTTAAATGAATGATGATGTGCGAGAGAAAAAGAGAGATAGAGTTGTGAAAAAATGAAAATTGGGATGAGGAAACAATATAATTAGTGGTAGATAAGATGAAAAGGCATAGAAGGCATCTCTGGGTTGGAAATTTGAGGGCAACAGTTTATTTTTATTTTGAGTGTTAACAATAGTTTAGTTGAGGAAGAGAAAGTGAACCGTAATGGAAGCAAATTTAAAGTAAAGGCACAACCGAAATCATAAAATAAAAGGAACACTGATAGTCTGTACTAAAGCACAGAAAAACTCACAGCCAATTCACCACAAATGCATAAGGCTTCTTTCAATTATATAATAGGACAGATAATTGTAATTTGTAAATAATGGTATACTCCTTATAAATTTTGTATTCATTAAGGGAATTAATAGGTCATCTGAAAAGTAAAAAGGTAATTAAAAGCTAAAACTCAAAGCAATTTGAAGAGGGGTGTTATATGGGTGGAATTTTTAGTGCTCATTTAAGGGTTTTTTTTTTTTTTTTTTTCATTTATCATTAACACTTGGCAAAAAGATTGACAACATGAAGCCATGTGACATTATTTTTCCATTCATACCAAATAGATGGAGGAAGTTACAAAAGACGATATATGTTATTGTTTTATGAATTGTCAAAAAGTCACGTGACATCATTTTGTGCATCCGTCAGTTATAGCAATCCAAATTTTATAATATATTATGGGAAAATAATGTCACATGGTAGAGAATTATTAGTACATGTCAATCTTTTTGCCATGTGTCAACAATAATTAATTTTTTTTCAAGTTCTTAAATGCACACTATAAATTTCATAATTATAATACGAAAAATGTTAACAAATATCCTAAGGGTATTTGTTAATTAGCCGTTTTTAGAAGCTTTTTATAGAAAAAGAAAAAATTATTGACTTTTTTTATAGTTTTTTATATTTCTTATTAAAGTGGTATAAAAACTTTCTAAAAATGGTTCATTAACCAATGGTTCAAAAATTTGTGTTGAAACCCCTTTCCCATTCCCTTGTGTGTGTGTGTTTGTTTCTCAAAAAAAAAAAAAAAAATGTAATTATTTTACATTGCTTAAGAGAGTGTGTTATGTGGAATTGTGATATGCCTTTGTATTGGAACCCCTTTTCCTCTCCCTTGTGTGTGTGTTTGTTTCTCAAAATAAATAAATAAATAAATAACCAAAACAAGACTTATAATATAACCACTATAATCTCCTTTGAATACTCCATCAATTTTTTTTTCTTTTCTTTTTTTTACAGGTTTTTTTTTTTAAGTAACCTAAAAGGCATGTTCTTTTTTTTTTTTTGACACGTGGCAAATATTTTATGTTTTCCATTATTGAATACCTTAATTACTGTTTCTCTTTCCAATTTGCTTCTTCAAAAGATTAATGGCTGTGACCCCCTAATTACCAGCAACCTGCTAAAAGGCCTGAATAGCTTTTTAGGCAAAAGACGTTTTACTTTAGAAGAGAAGGAAAAAGACCTTAATAGTTAATCCACCTTATTGATTTGTTTATTTGCTTCATTATTATTATTTTTTTATTTCTTATTAAATCACAGGATGAAAACTATTTTCTGAGTTTCAAAAAAAAAAAAATTTCTGAGCATACTATTTATTTTGCATCCAATAGTAAATTATAAAACAATTACATGATCAAGTAATTATAGACCATATACATGCACTTTTGGATTTTAACCCATTGATTTTTCAATTTAGTTACCAGATGACTATAAAATATTGCCTATTGTGGGGGATAAAGACATCAAAACACCATATGGGCTTAGGGCCTGATCCGATGACATGGATTCCGCCAGAGGGGCCGTGAGTCAGGAATGGGGCCTCCTAAAAACGGGGGCCCAAAGCCCCGCCGACTAGACCATCCGCCTGTCGGACGAGAATCCGAGGAGAATGTCTCCTCGGACAGAAGGGCCAGGGATCGAAGGAGGTGGCACGACATCCAAGGGAGAGCTCCTAAAGCTCAGCGAGTCATCCCAAGCTTTAATGGGACGCCGAGGAGGGGGACAAGTGGGATGTGCACTGGATAAAGCTTCTGCCACCGCATTAAAGGCCTTTCACCTACCCGCCTGGCCGCATTAATGGAGAAATGACTTCTGAGAGGACGGTGGCCAACCTTATAGGCATTGGGGAGCGTTTTCAAGGAAAAGACAGATGGGCACCAAGGATAGGAAGTATAAATAGGACGGGAGATACCACAAGAAGGGGATCCAGATTCTCTCTCTCCCAGAAGAAGTCTCTCTCTCTCTCTCTCTCTCTCTCTCTCTCTCTCTCTCTTCTCCCAGATACTAGAAGGGAACTCAGGGGATAAGCACCTCGACTCACACCCGAGAAGAAGGAGTATTACTCCATTAGCTCTCTGCATGCCATAAATAAACTTAGCCATTACAACCTCTTCGGGGGGAGGGATTTGCTCCCGAGAGGAGGGAGGCAGCTTCAAGGTCGCGGTCTCGGGGGCGACCAGAGTTGAAGGAGCGTCTTCGATGAACCTGATATCCTCGGGATACCAGATCTTCTCAGCTGCCCTCAACTCGGAGTCGGCAGGGACTCCCGCAGCATTTAAGGCTTCCGCCCAAACTTGCTGGCAGTACTCCCTGCACAGCTCACCTAATTCCTCGGTCAAGCGATTCTCCGTCGCCTCGACCCCCTCATTGTAAGCGGCCTTGGTAGCTGCCTCCACCGTCTCCCTGATGGTGCGGGCTACTTCTTGGGCCTGCACTAGCTCCTTTCTTAAGTTGGAGGCCCCTTGCCCCACTTCGGCTAGAGACTCGTCTCTTTGCTATAGGAGCTTGCGTTGGGCCTCCGCCTGCGCCGTCACCGACTTTAGGCCCGCGTCCAAGCTCCTCATCTCCTTCTGCTCGGAGGCCAGTTTGGCTACCAACTCCGCCTTCTCCACCTCGGAGCAGCCTAGCTCCTTCTTAACCTCCGCCTTTGCGCCGTTCTCAACCCCCACCTGGTCCTGGTAATGTTGCACCAAGGCATCGGCGACAAAGGCCTCTTGGGTGGCCTGCAAAGATGAGTCAAGGGACGCACAATTAATAGTGGGTTATCATGCACGTAGACCGAAGTGGTAACAAAAGGTTTGAGAAGCAGCACTTACCAGCGCCAGGTTCCTTTTGAGAGAAAGGAAGAGGCGCGTCCGACCCATCCTCCCAAGGTCCTCCATATCCCTAGGCAGGAGGAGGGGCTGCTCCAGAGTGTTGGCCAAGTACTAGGTGTAACCTCTCTGGTAGTCCCGGATGCTCGCGTTAAGGGGAATCGGAGCCCCGTCTAGCTCGAGAGCGGGGAACCAGCTGGACTCCCCTCGGCGGACCTCGGCTTGTTCGCGAATTTCCCCACTCTTAACAGATGAAGCTCGTCCCCCACCCCTAGCAACTTGCTGCTGTTGCTGCTGCAGTTGCCTCTGGTGCTTCTGCTTCTTCTCCCTCTCCCTGTCGGCCTCCTCATTCTCGTTCCTTCTTTTCTTTGGAACGTTAGGAGGAGGAGGGAGTGGGTCGGAGGGAGGGGGAGGCGGAGGTGGGAGCATCCTCGGCTGGGACCCAGAGGCGTCACCTTTGAGGACTTGGGCCCCTCTCTTCTTGGCAAAGAGATCTTTCAAAGACGTCATATCATCGTCTTCTTCAGAGGAGGCCTCTGGTAGAGCAACAACTAACCCCGGGATGCTGGAGTGCCTGTCCGAAGCGCTCTCTTCTTCGTCCGAGATGTTAACCACGTTGCCCCCTAACGGCCTCTCGGCTTCCTCTAGGTTGAACCTATCAATCTCCTCGCCAAGGGACGAGGGGGAGGCCGCGAACTCTTCTCGGATAATCTGGTCCTCTTGCTGCGCGGCCAAAGGGATGGCTTCAATGGGCTGACCGTATAGGATGGTGGAGGGCACGGTCGACAAAGCACAGGGAGAGAGGAACTGTGCGTAACAAACGTCTATCCGTGATTGCCTCCGGTGGCCGGCGAGAATAGCGTCCTTAACCTCGCCAAAAGCCTTCGAAATGGGTCGTACCCCAATATCAGGTGGGCAGCCCTCACTTGTATGCCGTCATTCATGAAGACCTCAGATCTCAGAACCTTGTTGAGCTCCGAGACGTTGACGTTGCCCAAATAGGGAGATGTGTGTTGCTTATCTACAAGGAAGAAGCAGGGGAACCAAACAGGGTTAGATACTCGCCGTGAAACAAGTAAAAATGACATCAAGCGACAGCAAAACTACCAAGGGAATTGAAATGGGGCAAAACTTCACAAACTAAAACTCCTAAGTCCTAGGGAATCACACTTGGATGTCCCTCCCTCACTGGGCAATGGAGACCGTCATACCACCTCCCTGTGACGAGGAGATAATCATCCTTCATGCCTTTATTGGACTTTGGCAGACAGGAGATGAGCCGGACCGCGCTAGACCTCGACTTGAGGTAGTAGCCTACGTCTTTCATCCGGTGGCACTCGTACATGTAGACGACGTCATGCCATGTGAGATGGAGGCCCATTTGCTCGTTCAGAGCATCGACACAGCCTAAAATCCTAAACATGTTGGATGTACACTGGTCTGGGCATAACCTATGGTTACGGAGGTACTCCCTAGTCACTTCCTTCATGGGGAGTGTCATCCCACCCTCTAGGAAGGCAATTATGGGGATGACGACCTGCCCTGCTTTCCTAGAGTTCGCTACGACCTCAGGGGGACAGTATTCCAGGCCCACATCTGAAGGGATGTGGTACTTGGCCCGGAATCCTTCCATGCCGGAGGCCATATCTACTAGACACTTAAACCTACCCATGGAGTCGAGGCTCAGGACAAAGACTCGCAAAGAAGGGAAAGAAAACTCGATTGCCAAGGGGAAAGAGTTGGGGAAGAGGAGAAACTTACAGAAGAGAAAACGTGCGTGCTATGGGAGCTTGTTGGAAGAAAGAGAGAAGTTGGATAGCTCTGCAGCAAGTTTACTCTTTGGAAGAAATGACTTCTGAGGGGACAGTGGCCAGCCTTATAGGCATTGGGGAGCGTTTTTAGGGAAAAGACAGATGGGCACTAGGGATAGGAAGTATAAATAGGACGGGAGATACCACAAGAAGGGGATCCAGATTCTTTCTCTTCCAGAAGAAGTCTCTCTCTCTCTCTCTCTCTCTCTCTCTCTCTTCTCCCAGATACCAGAAGGGAACTCAGGGGATAAGCACCTCGGCTCACGCCTGAGGAGAAGGAGTATTACTCCATTAGCTCTCTGCATGCCAGAAATAAACTTAGCCATTACGCCATAGTTTTCTAGAACCCCAAGAAGCCTAGGCTTTCAGCTCATTCTCTACAAATTCTATTGTGTAGGTCACTTGGGCCGGCCCAGTCACGCTTTTGGGCTTGAGGTCTACTTTCCTTACACCTATTATTAAGTACAATAACTATAAATCTAATCTAATATCATACAATTCAAGCGGATTGGACATAAGAGCACTGAAGGAGTTTGGCATGAAGTTCACTGATGTGGTGGAATGGTTTGAAAGAAGATGTAATTAGGATTGGACATAAGAGTAGATGTGGCAATAAGGTAGATTTATTAATTTTAAACAAAAGAAGTTTTTTGTTTTTGTTTTTTGAGAGAGATTTTTTGGGTGGAAGATTTTTTTTAGTACGTATGATATGATTGTTGATTATTTTATCCGTTTAATTTTCAAATGTTATATATATATATATATATATATATATATATATATATAATGGTATTCTTATATTGATGAAGTGTGTGATACATAGAAAAATTGTGAAAGATGTGAACATAAAAGTGATGACCAATTTCTGGTGTGAAAGGAAGTGTACTTAGTGATTTATTGTTGGTATATGACATCGTGACCATAGTGATGGGTTAATGGGGTCGGAACGGTAAATGCAAATGCCAAAGTTCGGCAAGAAAGGAAGGTGCATGTGATAAAAATTATACTTTCTCAAAAACTATTGAAATATGATAGAAACAATACTTTCGTAATTTATTAGCAGTCATAAGACTCATAACAAAACATTTAAAGCTTATAACCAATATAACAATACAGAGTTGTCATAATTGATAAGATTATCCAAGTTAAAATTATTCTAATTCTGCTACTGACCTTTATAGCTTAACTACTTTTGTATTTAGAATATAAAGAAATTATTCAGTCCTCTTGAAAGACCTCATCAACAACACCTAGTGGTCTTCTCATCTAATAGTATTATGCCATATGATTATTTATTGATAAAGATCCTTGGCATCAACCCAGTTTTAGAAATAAAATAAAAATATTTAAAGAAAAAAAAAAAAAGCCTTCCCTTTCACCTTCATCATCCCTACCCTCTCACTCCACTGCCACCACCACCATCCCCATCTTCAATGTCAGCAATTATGACATAATATATAAATAGAAAAATAATAAAAGTATGTAACTAATAAAAGCACACCAAAATAGTCATTATCACATACATACCCATCTTCGTAAGTAAATCCTTTCAAATTAACTGCTTTGGTTAAAGTTTTCCTCCACCTCTGAACCTTTTCTATGTCATCTTTGAATTTTTCTTCATGTTCAGCTAGTGCAATCTCAAACACTCCATCTTGTTTACGTATTTCTGATGGGCTCACCTTGTAAAAAATTGGAAAAACCAATTGGTCATTACCCCTACACTCAAAAATCTTGACGAGTTCATTCAAGCACCAAGTAGAAGATGCATAATTTTTAGAGAATATAACAATTGAAATCATTGACGATTCAATGACTTTAACAAGTTCCATTGAAATTTCTTCTCCCATCTGAAGACTATCATCGATGAAGGTGTTAATACCCTTGTCACATAAAGCCTTATATAAATGGCTTGTAAAATTATTACGAGTATCTATACCTCGAAAACTCAAGAAGATATCATAGTCCAATCGGTGGGTAGAAGAAAAAGAAGAAGAGGCTTTTTCGTCGGTCAAGATAACCATTGATATGATCTGTTGACTGAAGATTGAAAAGATGAAAAAAGAAGAGCAAAAGGTAAGGAAGATCAAAGATGTGACGAAATTAACAGGAATAATAAAAGATGAATGAAAGCTTGCAATTCGAGTGGAGGTTCACGGATGAGTTGAGGCACTAAATTTGAAAGTTTTGAGTACGTACGTTTGATCAGGAAATTGACGAAAGAGTGATGATTTACAACAAGTGTACTAGAATTGAATCTTAAGAGAAAAAATTAAACTGGAAACATGGAATTGACAGGGAAAAAGAGAAGTAGTGCTCACTGCAATATATATATTCTTTTCAAAAGTTTAGCAAAACAAAATATTCTATTCAAAAGTTAGTGACTCCTTTTTATTTTTAATAATAATAATAAAGTGTCAGTTGAGTCATGACTTAATGGTGCGTGGTTGGAAGAAAAGTCTTGGGCCACCGAGGGTGTCCTACATGACACGTTCTGCAATTTTCCACCGAGGGAATCTCTTTTTTTTTTTTTTTTTTTCTGACAACGCGCATTCACGTGCAAACATCTTTATCACTGTAGCTTCTGAGTTCTGTCCTTGAGCTTTAAAAATTAAAAAGAAAAAAAAGAAAGAAAGAAAGAAAAAGTGAGTACTCCTCTCTCACAAGTTTTTTTTTTTTTTTTTTTTTGCTGAATTTTTTTGTTTCTTAGTATATAAGCGTATCTTTCACTTAAACTTCTTGTTAGTAAAAGTAGACATGGCAAAACGGATGGATCGGGTCGGGTCGAGTTGAGTCAATTGGGTTACGGATCAAATGGGTCACGGGTTAAAAACAGGTCATTTTAAGCTGGTTAAAAATGGGTTCGGGTCAATCGGATTGCGGGTCGGGTTAGGTTGACTCGTATTGACCTGAATTTTTCACATGAAATTTTTTTTTTTTAATAAATAAAATAACATGTATTTGTCATTTGAAAAGTTATGCAACAAATTATTTTATGTAAAATGCATTATTTTGACTTTACCACTTATATCAAGAATGAATTCAGTTAAATTTATTAATACTTATTCAATAATTTTAAAATTATACAAATCCTAACATTGCTATCTAAAACAAAATAACACAAACATAAGTAAAACAAATACACATGTTTTATTTCTACACAATATCAACATTTTAAAATATAAAACAAAATTACAAATGACTTATTGGATAACTCATTTGATAAAGAATAAAAATATATAAGAAATTTACAATCTTGAAAATTAATTTTATAATCTATTATCAATTATGGTATGCACTCTATTTCAATTTGAAATATATATTAAAATTAGATTGCTTACTTATTTATACATGGTCTCTTTTATGAATATTATATCATTGTTAAGCAATACACACTCTAGGAAATATCATAATTTATTTTGAAAAGCCGTTTATTTTGGACATAAATTGTTAAAAAATAAGTCTAAGCATTCATAATTTATATTAATTTTATACTTTGGCTTCACTATTTTTATACTTGTAAATGTTTCTCACACATGTCTATAATTTTAAATCTATATTTTTAACTCTACTGTAACCATATTATCTTGGCATGTACTTTGTTATTTAATATTTAAAGATCTTTACTTATTACAGAATGTTCAACATTTTATCCTTCAATTAATTTGCATATGTAAATGTATTAATTGTTTCCTTAAATCTCATAATAAACGATTAAACTACTATTATCTTAATTTTACTTTTTTCTTACAAAAAAAAAAAAGTTTTAAAAAAGTGATTCGGGTTCGGGTCGGGTTGGGTTGACCCGCAAAAAACTCGAAAAACTCGGGTCGGGTCACGGGTCAATCCGTTTTTGTTTTGGATCAAAAAAATTGGGTTCAAGTCGAGTTTTTTCGAGTCAGGTCGGATCGGATTCGAAAATTTTGACCCGTTTTATCATGTCTACGTAAAAATATACTTCGCGTACGCGTAGGTTGAAAAACGATAAAAAGGGTTTGTAAAATACGAACATATATAAAAGTTAAACAAAATTAACGCAAACCTGTTGCTGTCAAATACTAAGGGTCCGTCCGTTTGGAGAGAAAATAGGGAGGATGGAAAACTAAGGGAGGAAAATAGACATTTTTTACTGTTCATTTGGAGAGAAAATGAAGGGAGAATGGAAAACTGGGAGGAAAATTTTCCTCCCGGGCCCACAAAAATTTTCCTCCCAATTTGGGAGGAAAATGAAGGGGAGAAAACCATGGGATGGAGGCATTTACTAAAATGCCCCCATCCCATCTGAAGGTGTTTTTTTTTTTTTTTTTTTTTTTCATTGCAACGTTCAGGAACCTGAACTTATTTTTTTTTTTTTAATCAACGTTGAACTTTTTTTTTTTTTTTTCATTTTAACATTACTATTAACAAGGGTATAATAGTCAATTTATACCCTCTCATTTTTCCACCACTCCAACCGGACACACAAGAGGAAAAACTAAATATTTTCCATCCTCCCACTTTTCTATCTTCCTACAATTTTCCATCCTCCCACTTTTCCACTCCTCCAACCGAACATACCCTAAAAGTGAGCAACTACACATATAAAAGATTAAAATAATCTTGAATGAAACGTAATGTCCTCAATGTCAAACAAAAAGAATCAGCTTTAACTTTTTTTTATTATTTTAAAAAACAGAGCTACAATAAACAATATTTTCACAATAAGCCTAAGCGATAAATTATTATTGACTTCCATTTAAGTTTTTTTTTTTTTTTTTCTTTTTTTTTTTTTGTGAACGAAAATAAGAGGATTTATGGTTATATTACACCCCAGGCAAGGCGTCAGTGTGCCGCATTGCTAACCACTGTGCGGGATTTTAACCCCATTAAGGATGCCCACCAACGAAAGCCTGCAGGCAGCAGAACTCGAACTTAGGTGTGGTTATTATTAACAGCTTGACATATAGTTTTTATTATCAAATTATTGTGAAAATTATTCTTTATTTTATTAAGGAAAAATACTAATGCCACAAACTATTTTAAAAACATTTTTACAAATTGCTAGTGTGATATTAGTGGCGGGTCTATATGAGAACCCGTAAGAATTTATTAGAATCTCGCTTCAACTATTTATAAAAATGTTGTAAAATCATTTGTCCCTTTATCATTACTCTTTATTAAATTGTGAAGAAAAAAGTAAAGAAGAAGTTTACCTTCAATTAGTTTGAAGAAAAATTTTTTTAACTCACCACGTGGTGATTAATAAAATCATCCACACATATTATTAGTCATAGGACAAAATTTGGATACAAACTTCATTGAACCAACAATAATAAGATGACATATGTCACTCTTATGTAGGGATGGAACCAAGATTTAGAGTTTCGAAGCACTTGCATCAGTGCTTATATAATAGAAAAAGTATCACATTTTAGTCAATCAAGCTCAAAATTTAGTCACATTAGATTATGCAAAATTGTGTAAAAAAATACATTGTTGCTACAATATTTATGTAAATTTATACTAGCACTATTCATATTATTTTTAGTTTTTATTCTTTTTTTTTATGTATGTCAAGGATGAAGGAAGAAAGTGGATGGTGATTGTTATTTGTGAAAAAATAAAAACTACTAAAAAAATCAAAGAAAAATAATATTTTAAAGAAATATAGTGTAAAGTAGATAATTTGATGTGATGTGTTTTGAAAAGTGAATATATAAAATAAAAAAATAAAAAAGTAGGCTTTTATGTTTTTTTTTTTTAATACAAAATAGAATTCTACTATAGCCTAATCTAAGTGTATATGTGTGTGAAGCTCTCTCCTAAAGACTTGAATCTTAGCCCTTACCCCCCATACCCCACAAGCATTTATACTTGTAAAGTGACCACCGTACCAAGGGTGCGTGGTGGTACTTTTATGTTAAAATAGATAGAAAATTTTCATGAGCTAATGTGAATAGGAGACCAAAGTATGAAAAAAAAAATCATAAAATTCAATTTTTTTAATACATTGCAATACACTAATCTATTAAAAGAAGAAAATCAATGGTGCAATTAGTAAAGTGTCACAAATTTCATTCTTAATATGAAAAAAACATAAAGAATTACATGAAATAATTTTATTTGTCATGGGCTACTTTTATAAGTCGGATGGGCTAATTTTGTAAAGCTAGTAGCTTTTAGGACTGAAAAAGAATAATGACAGGGCCAATCAAGCTCTCTTTCTTATTGATTTATTTAATAGTAATTATATATATATATATATATATATATATATATAAAAGAAGAATGATAATCACTCGGTGCATTAAATTTAATAAGAATTTTATTAATTTTTCTTACACGGTATGACTCTACATGCAATCTATATATATATATATATATATATATATATATATATATATAGGTGAAGCAGAGAGAAACTCGAATTGGAATTGTAAATTAGAATTCTAATCTATTGTTGTGCCACGTGTCAATGTAAATATGAAATTGGAGTCTAATTTGTAATTCCGATGTACTTTTTTTTTTTTTACACCAGTGTATTTTAGGTTCACATCCCTTTTCCACATCCACATATTTTCAGGTTCACCTCCATTTCTTTTAGGTTCACCCCCCTTTTTCACCCTCACGTATTTTCAGGTTCACCTCCCTTTTTCGGTTCACCTCCCTTTTCCACACCCACGTATTTTCAAGTTCACCTCCCTTTTTCACATGGAATTTCAAAAGAATCTCTTGGTATCAATGATGTATGTATTTGGATATTTTTGTATCTTATATAAGAAGAGATTCTCCAAATATTTCAATTGTACTTGTCTTTACAATTTCCATGGTCTTTGTTTATGCTTTGTAAAACAAATTCCAACCATTTTTAAGGTTTAATTACTGCTTTCTTTCATTTACCTATACTGTCGTTCTTTTTTGTGTAATTTTTTTTATTATTTAATTATATAATTTTGTGGTTTTCTTATGATTGATGTTATATGTTTATTGTCTTTCATCTGCCTATACTTTGTTTCCTTTTTGTCAATAATTTTTATTGTTTAATTATAAAATTGTTTTGTTTTCCTATCATTGATGTTGCATAATTCTTTTCTTTTTCATAACACGTTATCAGCACGAGTCTCTACCTAATTTTGAAAGGAAGTTATAATCCTATTATTCTTCAAATATCAAAGATAATTTATGTAGTTTTCTCAACTCACTATAAGTTTTCTTTTAAGGAATTAGTATTTATCCTATTTGTTTGTCTTTACGTTTTATGCTCATAATTTTAGTGATTTTTAATTGATAAATTTTTTTTTATGAGATTCATGTTATTCTATTGTTATCTATTGTTATGAGATACACGTTATGAGATTCATATTTAATTGATTAAAATATTTTGTTAAAAATGGTTTGTGATAAAGCAACTTAATCATAGTTATATGTACCGTGAATGAATCAACCTTGAATATATATGTCTATGTAGCATTCTTTCATTAGAATTTTGTATGATAAAAATATTTGTTAAAAAATTACATAATACTAAATTTTATTAAACATGAATAAACTAAGTCTTTTAAATATGACTAAACTCATGATTAATAAATAAATAAATAAATAACAAAACCAACAGTATCACTTAAATAATAAAATGCAATATATTTATTGGTTTATTAAATTATATTCATTCCCGTGCGGTAGCATGAATTACAATGTTAAATACTAGTAAAGATAAAACGAGAAAGCAACGAATAATTCAATCAATTTTTCTTACACGATACTAGCCATTTAATTGAACGTGTTGTAGGTTGGGATGACAAGTTGTATTTTTCATTGATGTTCAAGTGAGAAAGAGACAAACATAGGGACAATTCTACATGCAAAAGTCATTTTCAAGTTCATATGGAAATAATGGAATGGAACCTTAGTTTCGTGGAAGCTATTTGTTGACTCATGGCTTCAGTTGAATATGAAGGTGAATGGAATATCTTGCATAACACCCATACAAAACTTGTCCATTATTGTCGGAGCCTCTTACCATTGAATATCTAGGTAAGTTCTTTTACCCTCCACTAATTTTTCAAATAATTAAGAGAAACTTATATTCACAATATTTTCACAACACTTTTACAACAAATTCTAATAGGTAAGTTGTTACTAGCTGCTATTAGTGATACAAAAAAAAAGTAATTTTAGTAAAAGTTTAAATTAAAACCAGTAACAACAAACTACCAAAAATTTGTAATGAAAATATTGTATATGAAGCATTTCTCTTTAATAAATTCTATAAAAGTCTTGTAACATAATTTATACTTACTAATGGAATATATTGGTGTAAGCGGTATATCTTCAAGTACAAATTACAAAGTCCTTGAAAGTTGGGTATAGTTCCAGATGCAACAGCTAGTATAGGGTAAATATTCTAAGCATTCTTTTGATAAAGAAAAAAAAATTACACCTTCTATTATTTATAGCAAAAGGTACGTGTTTTAAAGAGAGTATGAAAGCAACGAAGAAATCGATCCATTTTTCTTACACGGTACTTTTTCAATAAAGTGAGGTTGGGACGACAAGTTCTATTTCTCTTTGATGTTCAAGTGAGAAAGCAGCAAATATAGAGATGACTATGCAAATTAAAGTTGTTTTCACGTTTATATAGAAATAATGGAATGGAATCTCAGCTTTGTGGAAATTATTTGTTGACTCATACAAAGTGCGAGGGTGACAGGTCACAACATTTTTCTTTATAAAATGTTGGTTTTGCAGTGGAACTACTGTGAGTGTGAATTTTTTTTTTTTTGTAGGAAAACTTAGGATGAACACAGAGAGAGAGAGAGAGAGAGAGAGAGAGAGAGGCCTAAGAGAGGAATAAAAGTGCAACGTTTCTTTTGAACTGTTTCTTTGCACGCTTTGGTTTCTTTTCTATCAAAATCATCAATGCTTCAATTTTTTTTTTTTTAAAAAGGTAGGCCTTTAATCATGCGGACTAAATTCAAATGTGATTTCTTTTTGTCGGCCACTTGTGAATTTTGATTGTTCTTCAATCTTTACATTTGGAAAGTTTTACTACTTTCTCTTTTCTTTATGGTCAGGAAATAATTTGATAATTTTTTTTTTCTCTTATGATTATGGAATACATTTTCAAAACTCAAAAGGTTTTGTTATTTCTACCAACAAATAAAAAAAATTGTTACGATTTTATGAGGTTTTTACTATATAATGCTTACATAAAATTACTTGCATAAAAAAGAAAATTACAATGATTTCACTGTTGCACAATATTATGATTCAATAATTAACATATTCTATTGGCTACTTTTTATTAATTCTTTATATATTATCATATACTACTTTTTCTTTATAATCTTTTTTGACCATTTAAAGGCAAAGTCACGAGGTAACTGGCCACAGCATTTTATGTAGTCAATGTTCTTATGTAATTAAGGTTTACATAGGACCATTTTTTTCTATTTATTTTTTTGTTTTAGGGAGTTCACATGGGACACTTGATAATTAAAAAAATAATGTTTACATGAGAGGTGGGAACAACAGTATTTTGTAAGATATATCTTTATCATTGTAGCTTCTCTGTTCTTTTCTTGAGCTTTCCAAAAAAAGGTGAATACTTTCTCTCTCACACACACAATTTTTGTTTTTCTCTCTTCTGTTGATTTTTTTTTTATTGTTTCTTAACCCTTAAGTTGATGAAATTTTTTATTTATTTTTTTAATTCTCCCTCACAAGTCTCCTCTTTCTCACTTATAATTTTTTATGATTTTAGTTTGGATTAATATTTAGTTATTTTGAAAGTGGAGATTTGAGTTTGGCCAAAATACCATTTTGGGATTACAATTAATTTGGTCCCTACATTTAGGTAGCAATCAATTTAGTCCATATTATATTTAATTTGCCTTCAATTTGGTTTCTACCGTTAACTCATTAATGAAAAATACTTATGTGGCAAATGGTGTGCATTATTGACATGATTAAGTTGACATGTCTAAATTTTAAAGACCACATAAGCGCTTAGATGGCAAAATCAAGAAACATCAACGTTTACAAATATTTTTTTTTACCAAATTTAATCTTAAATTTTTTTATGATTAATTTTCTTACAATTTCATGACTACCAAGCGTATTTTTATTTTTATTTTCTCAATTTTCCTTTTTAACTTTCTTGCATTTTCTTGGTAACTAAACAATACACCCTGCAGTTAGGTTCACCATACTATCGCAGTCTTCTTCAGGTCAGAGTGTTCTTCTTCTTCTTCTAGATATGATTCTATGTCATTTTGTTTTTCTTCTTCGGATTAGTTTGTGTGCAGGGACTAGAGCGAAGGTTAAAATGGGAGGGCTAAACAGCAAAGGAATCCTTTCAACAAATCCAGCCGAGTTATAGAACACACCGTTGTAATCTTGGCAAGGTGATGGGTCAACACTCAAAACCCACAAGCTATTGTATGAATCACTGGTGATAAAAGCGAAATCTCTTTCTCAGTTATTGGTGAACTGTAGCAATGCCTTACGAGTTACGAATGCGCACTGGAAAAAAAAATTAAAAGAGAAAAAAAGTGAATGTGTTGATCCTTTTTATTAGTAGGAAAGATTAAGATTTTAACAGTAGTTTTTTCTATTTTTGTTATTTTTGTTATTTGAATTTTTTAATTATTAAAATGATGATGTGGCATTTTTAGTATCTAATTTAATTTTTATTTAAATGACCATGTAGGAATCAAGTGTGCCAACAGTGTACATTGTTTGTTATATAAGTATTTTTTATTAGTAGTTAGGTTGAGACTAGAGACCAAATTGACCATAAGTTAAAAAAAAACAAGATCAAATTGACTATTATCAAAATGTAAAGACAAAAATATTATTTTAGCCTTTGAGTTTTATTCAAATAAAATCTATACGGTTAATTGGTTATATATATATATATATATTTTTTTTTTTTTGAAAGCCAATTGGTTATATATTTAAATGTGCGTACAAATTATGTAACCAATAAATTATAATATTGCCTATCTTTAATGCCTTTAGATTAATAATAATAATTTATTTTTGGAAATATTTGATGGAGAATTGAAAAAATTGTAAAAATTTTTCAATTCTCCATAATTTTTTTTAAAAAAATAGTATATTATTGTATTCTCTATAAAGCATGTTAGTAAAATTCATAATAATAATTTTTTTTTTTTGGATGAACTATAATAATAATAGTTTCTCAAAAAAAAAAAACTATAATAATAATAATATAGTGTCTACAGTGGGAGACATTTTTATCAACAGTGCAGTCATAAAGTGTCAGTTGACTCATGACTTACCTCAATGACACAGAAGACTTACAACAATACTATAGTCAATAAAAGTAGAGATCCCTCTTCCACGAAGTTTCCTCGATGCAATTTTCCACCGAGGGTGTCCCACACGTTCTGTATTTTCCTCAAAGAGAGAGTCATGTGCAAACATCATTATCATTGTAGCTTCTATGTTCTCTCCTTCAGCTTTTTATTTTTATAAAAAAAAGAAAAAAAGAAAAAAAGGTGTAAATGCCCCATTCTGAAATGAAAAGGGACATAAAAAGAATTTGTAAAGAAACGAGGAGTTGGAGAGTGACTCAGCAAAGTCAGAACCACACAATAGAAAGTGTAAATGCCCAATTCTGAAATGAAACAAGAGTTTTTTGGCCTGAAAAAGTTGAGGAATTTGAAAAACAAACCCCTCTAAAAAAATCTAGATTGTGAAACTGTTACTCATGACAATAGAAAGGAAACAGAGCAACATAATGAGGTGGTAGGGACTTCTGATGTTTTAGCAGTTGAATCTCAGAGGATTTGCATAATAGGCGGTTCTTTAAACGTCAAGTGTGTTCACGTATTGTTCTTAATAGTCATGTGATTGGTACTTTTTAAATAAGATTGAAAAGTATCTATATCACAAATAAACTTTATTTTTTCAATATCCGCCAAAAGACTCTCTTTGTCAATTTTTTTTTTTTTTTGGTGCTGAATTTTTTATTATTTCTGAGTATATAAGCGTGTCTTATACTTAAACTTCTTGTACGTAAAAGTATACTTCGCGTGTAGGTTGAAAAACGATAAAAAGGGTCTGTAAAATACGCACATATATACAAGTTAAAACAAAATTAACGAAAACCTGTTGCTGTCAAAGACTGAAAGTGAGAAACTACACATATAAAGGATTAAAATAATCTTAAATGAAACGAAATGCCCTATGCCCTCAAAGTCAAACACAAAGAGTCAGCTTTAACTTATTATTTTAAAACAGTGCTACACTAAACAATATTTTCATAACAATTTTTCAATAAAGTTTAAGTGATAAATTATTACTAATTTCCATTTAGAGTTCATAACTTTTTTTTTAAAGAGTTTCAACATATGGCGTCCGCTTCTGATGATAGCTCTTTATCATCAGACCAAGATACCGATTAATTTTTAGTATAGGCGAGAATTGAACTACAGATCTTTATAGAACTATAAAATTTTTTACTGATTGAGTTAATTGGAACCCACATTTAGAGTTCATAACTTATATAATTTTTTTACTTACTATTAACAACTTGACATTTAATGTTTAATTTTCAAATTATTATGAAAATTATTCTTTATTTTATTAAAGAAAGAAAAGGCTAATGTCACAAACTATTTTGTAATTTTTTTTACAAATTGCTAATGTAATAAACAGTTATTAGTAAGTAAAAATATGATATTAATAGTGAACCCCGATAAAAACTTATAAAAATTTATCACGATCTCACATCAACAATTTATAAAAATACTATAAAATTATTTGTGCATTTAACATTACTCTTTATTAAAGGGTGAAACTCACAAAAAAGTTAAACACAAAAGCTGCCACAACCTATTGCCATGCTTCATCCCCTCACTAGTACACCACAATAATAATTGTAAGTGAGTAACTGAGTGCGCGTGTATATATATATATATATACATATATATATATATATATATATTGTATCTATATGATAAATATTTTTATATTTTTTACACAAACTTTTAAAAAATAAACGTTTAATACCCATACTAGACATGTATTATTTATTTTTCCGTTTTCATATTTTTATGCTGAATTTTCGAAACACACTTTTATTGAAAGATACCGAATTATACCCGTTTGTATGTTTACCATATGCATACCGTATTTTACTAACTCTAGACTTAACTCTAAGTTGATGAAATTTTATTTATTTATTATTTATATTTCTACTATGTGTTGATACTTTTTGTGTTGTATTTTTTAAGTCTCCATCACAACTCCCCTCTTTCCCTCTTATAATTTATGTTGATTTTAGTTTGGATTAATATTTAGTTATTTTGAAAGTGGAGATTTGAGTTTATATTCAAATAAAATATACATGGTTATATACTTAAATGTACCTATAAATTGTGTGAGTAATAAATTAGTATATTGTCTATCTTTAATGCCTTTAGTTTAATTTTAATTTCGGTTAAGATAATATTATAATTTTGGGGTAAGTTTTGATTATCATGATAATTTCCTAAAGAGAAGGAAAAATTTGTATAATATATTTGAAATTTAGAAAGTTTAGTTCTACAAAAAAAAAAAAAAAAAAAAAAATTAGGAAAACGTAACACACTATAATAGTAGTTAAAAGAATATGGACCACCTTTAAAAAAAAAATCAATCAAACACACCCAAATATAAAATAATAGAATGTTATATTTGTAAAAATAGAGCAATGAAGAATACTTATAAAAATTGTTTCATTTTTAGAGGGAACAAATTTTAGAGAACAAATTAGACATTATACCATTATCACAAAATAATTATATATTTTCATGTATCACATGGGTCTGTAATGGTTCTATGAGTAGTCTATAAAAAATCTCAAGACAATAGATAAAGTCTCGTGCCATAACATCAAAACATATTTTATCTCCAAAATAAAGGCATATAACACTCAAAATAGTAAAGAAAAAAGTTTACCTTCAATTAGTTTGAAAGAAAATTCTTTCAACTTACTACATGGCAATTAATAAAATCATCCACGTATAATATTAGTCATAGGACAAAATTTGGATACAAACTTCATTGAACCAACAATAGTAAGATGTCATCTGTCACTCTCATGTAGAGATGAAACTAGGATTTAGAGTCTCAAAGCACTCGCATTAGTGCTTGTATAATAGAAGATTTATCATATTTTAGCCAACCAAGTCCAAAATTCACTCACATTAGACTATGCAAAATTGTATAAAAATACATTATTGCTACAATATTCGAGTAAATTTACACTAGCACTATTCATATTGTATTTAGCTTTTTACTCTTTCTTTACATATGCCAAGGATGAAGGAAGAAAGTTGATGCTGGTTATTATTTGTGAAGAAATAGAAACTACTAAAAAAATCAAGAAAATTTAATATTTTAAAGAAATATAGTGTAAAGTAGATAATATGATGTGAGGTGTTTCAAAGAATGAATATGTAAAATAAAAAAAGTAGGTTTTTTTTGTTAAAATAGATAGAAATTTTTTCATGAGCTAATGTGAATAGGAGACCAAAATAAGTATGAAAAATAAAAACCAATTTTTTAATACAATGCAATACACTAGTCCATTAAAAGATGCAAATCAATGGTGCAATCAGTAAACAAATTTCATTCTTAATATGAAAAAATATAAGGAATTACATGAAATAATTTTATTTCTCATAGGCTACTTTTATAAGTCAGATGGGCTAATTTTGTAAGGCTAATAGCTTTTATGATTGAAAAAGAATAGTGATTGGGCCCATCAAGATCTCTTTCTTATTGATTTTATTTAATTGTAATTATAATTTTTTTTTTAAAAAAGAGTGGTAATCAGTCGGTGCATTAAATTGAATAAGAAATTGATCAATTTTTCTTACATGACTATACATGCAATAAAGATAAAGTGAGAAAGCAATGAAGATAAAGTAAGAAAGCAACGAAGAATTAGATCAATTTTTCTTACACAGTAGTAGCCATTTAATTGAAAGTGTTGGAGGTTGAGACGACAAGTTGTATTTTTCATTAATGTTCAAGTGAGAAAGAAACAAAGATAAGGAGGACGCTACATTCAAAAGTCTTGGAAACACTTGTGCAATTCATATGGAGTGTGAGTTCTCTCCAGGCGAGAATTCCATTGAAGAAGAGGCGAAGCTCCAACGAAGCACCAAGAAGGCAAAAGATGCAAAGGGAGCTTCGAAGTTTGGCTCTCCCCCATCCTACAGGGATAAGCTTGTCGGTGAGATGTCGGGTGCCTTTGCACAAGCTTTCAACCTTGATAACTACGAGTTGGATGTGTCCACCCCTTTGGTGAGTATGGGTGAGCTTGTAAATGGTATGGTAGCTGTCAACTTGAATCCAGATACGAGAAGGACCATTAGGGCAAGATGGAACCACGCCTTGATTGTTAAGGTGTTTGGACGGACGGTGGGTTTCCATTTTCTCTGATCGAAGGTAATGAGTTTATGGAAGCCGGCAGGGTAGCTTGACTACATCAGCCTTGGGCGGGATTTCTTGCTTATGAGGTTCGGGTTGGTTAAGGATTATGAGAACGTTATTAAGGGAGGACCGTGGTTCATCGAGGCACATTTTTTGACGATTAGAGCGTGGGAACCAAATTTCAAACCAGTTAGTGCAGTGTGCAATATGGTGGCTGTGTAGATTAGGCTACCAGAGCTACCTTTTGAATATGACGACCCTGAGGTGCTAAAAATAGTTGGCAATGCCATTGGATCGGTCTTAAGGGTGGTTAATTCTCTTGCCCAACCGATCTCTTACGGGTCGGTTGCGGGTTGGGCACAAACTGGACCCGCCCGACCCATGGACACCCCTAGGGAGGACCATAGTTCATCGGGGGACAATTTTTTGACGGTTAGAGCATGGGAACCAAATTTCAAACCAGCTAGTGCAGTGTGCAATATGGTGGCTGTGTGGATTCTAATATTGTGTCGGAGGCAAGGGGTTGATTCGCAAGAATTTGTATCCAGGTTAACCTGGATAAGCCGTTGACCATGAGCATCTTACTTGAAGGGGTTGTACAAGAAGTACTCTATGAGGGTATTAACACCCTTTGTTTTTCGTATGGCCAGGTGGGGCACCAGCGAGAAGGATGCCCATTTACAGTCAATGAAAAGACGCGATCATCGGAAGTGGAGGGTCCTGTCTCTTCTACTGATAAAGCTGACATGAGTGGGGAGGCTGATGGCTATTCCTAAGAGGCGGGAAAGGTGGATTTTCATTTGAAAGGGGATGGGAAGGCTGCGTATGGCCTATGGTTGCTTGTTAAGAGGAAGAATAATACTTAGGGGCTTCAAAACATCAACCAAGGAGTGGGCGTGGGCCAGGGCAAAGGGTACTTTTAGAATGGTGAACCTCCAACTAGGCAGGTACACATAGCACGTGAGAAGCTACCCTATAATGCTAGATATGGGCTTGACAGAGAAATTAAGAAACCAGGCCACATGGTACCTCTAAGCCCATCCTTGGCTAGAGAAAGGAAAAAGCAACGTCCCTTTTCCACGTAACAAAAGCTTCAGTCCTCTCAAGAACCCCCTTTTCATGACTCTGATAGTGCACCTGTCTTTTCCTTCAACGCAGGGACCGAGCCCAAGCACGTGAGTGCTCCTTGCCCTTCTGCTGCTTGTGCCGCTGGTGTTAGAAGTTTTGTTGGCTCAACCACTCCTCTAGGCTCGGTGAGGTGTGGGAAGGATGATGGCAGGGATGGCCAACCGGAGCGAGCAAGAGTGGGCAATCTTTCGAAAGGGAAAAATCATGTGGGTCTCCCCGAGCATGCTGGCACAAATAAAAGCAAGTCCCACCATGATTTAGGGTTGGTATGATTTGGAAGAGATGCAAGCATGGCAGCACATCTTCCTCTAACTCCAAAAAGCAAAAAAGAATGGATGGCTCCCTTTGTCAGACCCAGCGTGGATGGAATGGGCTTGCCCTTGGTGGATATTTTTGTCAAACAATCCAACAAGGGGGGAAGCACAGGTGTTCAAGTGGAGAGCGCTATCACCGCAATCTCTGGTTCAAAGCTTGAAAGACTTGAAACTGGAGGAAGAGGATGAGGTAAGGAAAATTTGGATGTCCAAGATGGGGGTAGTAAGGCGTTGGCAAAATGTAATTTCCAAGAGTCTGATTCAGGCCAAAACTTTCATGGGGGGGTCAAATCTGCTGATTTCATCAAGGAAGACTCAAATGGGAGTACTGGAACATATGGTGTTCCTTGCACAGGGAGAGGGAACCTCCAAGAGAGCTTTGAGGGAGTTGGGATGGAGATTACTGAGCAAGATGGAAGCTCAAAATCTACATGAAGGAGCGCTGCCTTTTCCCTTTTTTGTCCTAATGAATATTTTACTATGGAACTGTAGGGGGGTTTTGAACCCTCGTTTTCACGTCACCTTGAACAATCTGATTGATACCCACACTCCCACAATTGTAATTATTATTGAAACCCGCGTTGGTGGAGAGAGGGCAAGGATATTACGGATAGGCTTCCTTTTGATAAAGCCTTGCATGCTGACACTATTGGTTACTCGAGTGGTGTTTGGGTGCTCTGGAAATATGATGCAATTGAAATTACGCAATTAGCAAAAACTGAATAGGAAATTCATGTGGTGGTCAAGGTACGTGCTCTAAATTCTTCCTGGATTCTTTCTTCCACTTATGCTAGTCCTAGATTAGAGGAAAGGAAATTGCTATGAAAAAATTTAGCTTCTATTGCCCCATTGCACGATTGCCCTGGCTGATGGGTGGTTTTAATGAGTTATTAACTAGTAGTGACAAGTTGGGAGGGAACCCTCTTAATCTTAAAAGAGTTCAAATGTTTAAGGACTGTCTGGTCTTCTGTGGTATGGTATGGTGGACTTGGACTTGGACTTGAATGGAGAGGGATGTATCTAGAAGCGGCAATACACCACCTAGTCCGCACACATTCTGATCACTGCCCAGTGCTGCTAAAAATGGATGATAATGGCCTATCTAACTTATGCAGGCCTTTTAGATTCCAACCCATGTGGATGTCTCACCCCCTATTCCCAGAAGTTGTAGCTGACTCTTGGACTGATGATGGACCCTTGAAATTAAATGTTGAGAAGTTCACAGCTAATCTAAAATTTGGAATAAAGAAGTGTTTCGAGATATCTTCCAAAGGAAAATAAGAATTGAGGCTACACTTAGAGGAATTCAATCTAGAATTATTGATGGGGCCGAATTATTATCTCCTAAACCTCAAATGTCAACTTAGAAAGGAGTATTTTGAAGTTCTCCAATCCGAGGAGGAGTTTTGGTCTGTAAAATCCAGGTACAACTGACCTATACAGCGAGATAGAAACACAAGCTTCTTCCACACTTCGGCCTTGATTCGAAGAAAAAAAAAACATAATTCCTTGCCTAAAGGATAGCCTTGGGAATTGGGTTCAGGGCGATAGTGATATTGCTGATCTGATTTGAAGCGGATTTATAAATCTCTTTTCTACTAGTGTTGCTAGTGTTCCTAGATTGAGGTGGAGTTTGAGCATTTGGTCTAGTTTCCTCATGAATGAAGCTGCTAGCACCTTATGTGCAAATCTGACCAGTTTAGAAGTGAAAGGAGGGGTTGTGGAGTCTCAAGCCACTAAAAGCTCCAAGACATGATGGGATCTATGTGGGGTTCTTCCAAGCTTACTGGCAGCTTGTTGGTACTTCTGTGGTGAATGAAGTGTTCAAGGTGTTTCAAGGTTCCACTATCACTTTTATCCCAAAAATATCCAGGGGCTGATTTTTTGGCTTGGTTTAGACCAATAAACCTATGTAACACAGTGTACAAAGTGGTCACCAAGATCATAGTCAAGAGACTTCGATCTTTTTTGCCTAAACTCATTTATCCCCACCAAACCACCTTTGTTCCGGGAAGAATGGGGTTGGATAATATGATCATTGCTCAAGAGATAATTCATACAATAACGCTCAAAAAGGGGAAGACGGGTTTTATGGCCATAAAAATAGATTTGGAGAAAGCCTATGATAGACTTGAGTGACATTTTTTTAGAGATGTTCTAGAGCTTTACTGGCTGCCCCCCTCTCTAATCAAACTCATTATGAGTTGTGTTTCTAGCTCATCAATCTTAGTTTTGCTCAATGGTGGTAAACTTGAGCCTTTGCTTCCTTTAAGGGGTATTAGACAAGGGGACCCACTCTCCCTTGACTTGTTCATCATGTGTATGGAAGTGCTTGGTTTTCTTATCTCACAAAGATGTGAGGAAAATTTGTGGGATCCGGTCCGGGCTTCAAGAGGTGGGCAAGCTTTTTCCCACATTTTCTTTGCCAATGACCTTGTCCTTTTTGCAAAAGCTAACTTGAAGAACTGTATCAGTGTGAGAGAAAACTTTGGATACCTTTTGTGAATTGTCATGTCAAAAAGTCAGCCTGAATAAGTCTAAAGTTTATTTCTCCCCTAATACCAGTCCTGGAACTAGAGAGGAGTTGTGTGAGGTGCTTGGCATTCACTCAACCCCAAATCTTGGCAAGTACTTGAGTTTCCCGATCAAGCACCCGGGCTCAACATCACAAGATTTCAACTTTGTGGTGGAAGGGGTGCAAACTATGCTTCAAGGCTGGAAAACAAACTTATTGTCGATGGCAGGTAGGGAAGTGATTGCCTAATTAGTCTTCTCAACTATCCCTGCCTATGTGATGCAAGGGTGCATTCTCCATACCCAAATTCTAAATAATCTTGATAAGGTTAGCAGGAATTTTGTGTGGGGATCGACGAAGGAGCATAAAAAAAAATGCACATGGTCGGCTGAGGGAAAGTTACTAAACCAAAGTGCCGAGAGGGGTTAGGCATTCAGGAAGCTAAAGGAAGAAATTTAACTCTAGCTGCTAAGTTGTGTTGGAGTATGGAGAACTCAAAAAATGGAGGCTGGGCTGATGTGCTGAGGAAAAAGTATATGGCTGGACCCACTAAGAAGCCCAAGGCTCATACTAGAGCTTGGAATGCAGTGCAAATTGGAAGAAACATTTGTGGGAAGGGCTCTAAGTGGATGGTGGGTTGCAACAGTCCTTTTAGCTTCTGGAATGATAAGTGGTTGAAAATTGGCACGATCAGGTCCCTCATTGAAGGTCCTTTGAGCCGAGGAGAGAGTGAGATATGTATTAAGGATGTGACTATGAACAATGGCTGGGATTTAGCTAACCTCTCTTTTATATTCCCTAACAACATTCTGAAGGTAGTGAGAGCCACCCCTTTAAAAAAATTTGCTACGAGGAAGGATCACAGAAGCTGGATTTCCAGCTTGAATGGGGAGTTTGACCCGAGAAATGCGTATTTATTGGCTATTGATGAAAATCTAGAGGCATCAGAATTCCATGGCAAGTGGATTTGGAAGCTCCAAACTTTGCCCAAGATTAAAAAGTTTCTTTGGAAATGCTTGCACATGAGCTTGCCAGTGAAAGCCATTTTGACTCAACGTGGTATTAGCGGTTTGGGGGGCTGTGACAGTTGCACAGAATTGGAGGAGAGTATTAATCATGTTCTAAGGGATTGACTGATAGCAAAAATCTTTTGGGAGCAATCAAGCTGCCCTGAAGTCTCAAGCAGTCCTTCTCGAATGACCTTATGTCATGGATCAAAATAAATGCCTTAGGATCATCAAAGGCATCTGGCAAGGATTATGACTGGTGCAATTTCTTCCTATTGGGCTTGTGGAATTTGTGGCTGCAACGGAATAGGAGGGCATTCAAATAATAGCCCTCTAATCCAAATCTAGTTCAGGTGGTGAAAATGTAAACGTGTGAGTTTATGTACTGCGTTTTGGACCCTAACAAGAGAAATGGTAGGCAATTGAAGCAAGTCCAATGGCTGAAGCCAGTTGAAGGATGGCATAAACTTAATACTGATGGCTCCTTTGTCTGCACTAGTGGGCTATCAAGGTGTGGTGGTTTGCTTAGAGACTGCGCAGGCCAGTGGGTTGTGGAATTTGCTAAGTCCATCAGTGTTAGCTCAAGTATCGCCTCGAAGCTGTGGGCTGTGAGGGACGGGCTGGGATTGTGTTTAGATAAGAGAATTTCTGTAGTGGAAATTGAACTTGATGCATCTGCAGCAATTTCCTTAGTGTCTAGCAATGTCAATACTAATGGTGACTTGTCTGGTCTTGTTGATGATTGCAGGGAATTGTTGTTGCGGCTGCCTCAAGTTAAATTGTCGCATTGCTTCAGGGAAGCAAATTTTTGTGTTGATGCCTTAGCAAAAATGGGGTCGGCTTCTAATGTTTTGTCTTTAGTTTTTGTTTCCCCCCGCCTGCTATATCTCAGCTACTGTATGATGATATGATTGGCGTATATCGCCCTAGACTTTGTACAAATGCTGCTGCTGGCAGTGTTTCTTAGTTAATGTTAATTCCATGCTTACCAAAAAAAAAAGGAAATAATGGAATGAAACCTCAGCTTCGTGGAAGCTATTTATTGACTCATGGCTTGAGTCATGAGTCATGGCTTTAATTGGATACGAAGATGAATGGAACATCTTGCATAGCACCCTCACCAAATTTGTCCATTATTGTTGGAAGCCTTTTACCATTGAATATCGAGGTAAGTTCTTTTACCCCCCACTAACTTTTCTAATAATAAAGAGAAATTTATATTCACAATATTTTTACAATACTTTTATAATAAATTCTAATAAGCAAGTTATTGGTAATAATAAAAAAAAAGTAATTTTAGTAGGGGTTTAAATTAAAACCAGTAACAACAAACCACCAAAGATTTCTAGTAAAAATATTGTATACGTAATATTTCTCTTTAAAAAATTCTATAAAGTCTTATAACTTAATTGATACTTACTGATAGAATTTATTAGTCTAAGAGGTATATCTTCGAGTGCAAAGTCCTTGAAAGTTGGGCATAGAGGTTTCAGATGAACAGTTAGTATTTAGTAGATATTCTAATCATTCTTTTAATAAAGAAAAAAAAAATTACACTTTCTATTATTTATAGCAAAAGGTATGTGTTTTATTTACCCCACCCTACTATCAATTTAATAAAAAATTAAAAAAAAATGCATGAGTTCAATTAGAACATTCACACAAGCTCATAGAAAATAACATAAAGCCCAAAGAATCTAAAAAATCACCAACATCGTATCATGAATTATGCAAAATAAGGTTTTTCTATAATGCTTGTGGAAATACACAAGTCAATAGCTTGTGTTAGATAATTTTTTATTATTTCTTTATGTTTCTCAAGGATAAAAAAAGTGAATAATATCTATGTATGAAAAGAGAAAAATAATTAAAAAAATATAAAAATTGATATTTTAATCAAATAAAATATATAATAAATAATTAGAAATGATTGTTTTGAAGGGAACCGCAGCTTAATGGATGGTATTTGTTGACTTATGATCTGAGTCATGAGTCATGGTTTCAATTGGATATGAAAGTGCACAAAATGTCCCCACACCAAACTTGTCCAAGGTGGTATTTCTTGAAGTGTCCAAAATATTTAGGGACCTTTTGGTAGAAGAGTTTGAGTAGTGTTGTTTGTAGGTTTTTGAAATAAGTGTGGATAAAAAAGTGTGTAAAAATATGTGTAATGTTGTTTAAAAACTAAAAATGTGTGTTTAAAATGCTCTACCAAACAAGGCCTTAGGGTTCAAATATCTTACTCCCAACCCAAACAAGTTGGTAACTGTTTCGTGAACCTATAATATTCATGTCAGAGTATTGGCTCAAAGAGACACTAATGACCATACTTGAATGCCAGCATTACTTCTTTGTTGAATGGCATAACTTGAATGCTAGTACCCTATTAGTTAAAATTCTACTAAGCAATTAAAGCCAATGGATATTTTATGAGAAAATGCTAATATTAAGGAAAAGTAAGTAAAATATAAATATATATATATATATATATATATATTTGGAACACATTAAACCCCCACACTTTTAAATTGGACATATTTTAAACCTTACATTCATATTTCATAAAAAGGACACTTAAAACTCCAGATTTGGATTTATATATATTTGTGGAAGTACGAAATTTGAAGTATCCCATTTAAAATTTAAACTCAGTTTGGAGTTTACCGAATCCTAGGAATTAAACTGCAAAATTTTTATATATACTTTTCCCTAATAATAATTTTCCCATTCAATTCATGATGCTGTGTACATAAACAATGTTACAAGTTGCATTTGACCTTTCTACTCGTTTGGGCTGTTCTTTGTTGAATAGCCACATCTCAAACTTCACGTCAATTAATTTGATCAGAAATCTCTCTTCCACGAAGTTTCCTCACGAGGGTGTCCTACACGTCATTTGATTTGAGTTACTGTTTTCTTCTCGGCATGACTCTACATGAAATAAAGATAAAGTGAGAAAGCAATGATGAAATTGATCAAATTTTCTTACACGGTATTAGCCATTTAATTGAACGTGTCGGAGGTTGAGAGACAAGTTGTATTTTTCGTTCATGTTGAAGTGAGATATTGAGTTCTTTGTTGAATAGTCGCATCTCAAACTGCACGTCAATTAATTTGATCAGAAATCCCTCTTCCACGAAGTTTCCTCACGAGGGTGTCCTACACGTCAATTGATTTGAGTTACTATTTTCTTACTCGGCATGACTCTACATACAATAAAGATAGAGCGAGAAAGCAATGAAGAAATTGATCAAATTTTTCTTACATGGTACTAGCCATTTTATTGAACGTGTCGGAGGTTGAGAGACAAGTTGTTTTTTTCATTGATGTTCAAGTGGGAAAGAAACAAAGATAAAAATGACTCAACAGGCGAAAATAGTCTAATTCCATTATTTTTTGAAATTATCAATGTTTTATAGAAATATTTAGCAATACGTCATTTTATTAAAACTCGAGTTCTTGAAACTAAAGTTTGATATG
Organism: Castanopsis chinensis; assembly: GCA_032878915.1. Taxonomy (NCBI): domain Eukaryota; kingdom Viridiplantae; phylum Streptophyta; class Magnoliopsida; order Fagales; family Fagaceae; genus Castanopsis; species Castanopsis chinensis. The sequence continues at coordinate 68,994 of JAVQMG010000037.1, read as the reverse complement.
GAACTCGAATTTAAGAAAATCGAGTAACATAAAAAAATTTCACATGGAACTCGATTATGTGAACCTAAGTTCGTTGCAATGGTTACTTGAGTTTAAGACACTCGAGTATAATGTAACAATGATTCCCACTTCCACAGCACTCACACAGTCAACAATTGTGCCTATGGCCTATGGGTTTCTCTCTTTTCTTTCTTTTGTTAGGGTCACGTGGGAAAAGGTAGTGAAAGAGGTAGCGAAAGAGTTCGAAATACAGGTAATAAGTTATATATCACAAGTAACTCAAGTTTCATAAACTTTAAAAAAATCGATTTTTGTAAACTCGAATTCTATGTCAAACTTGAGTTTTACTAACTCAAGTTTTAAAAAAGTAGTACATTATTAAATATTTTTCAAACAATAGTAAAACACTAATAATTTAAAAAAATAGTGACATTTGGCTATTTTTGCAACATGCAAAAGTCGTTTTCAAGTTTATATGAAAATAATGGAATGAACCTTAGCTTCGTGTAGGCTATTTTTTTTTTTTTTGAGAAACGAAGCTAATTGTTGACTTATAACTTGAATCATGAGTCAAGGCTTCAATTGGATACGAAGGTGCATGGAACATTTTGCATAACACCATACCAAACTTTTCTATTATTGTGGGAGCCTCTTACCAATGAATATCTAGGTAAGTTCTTTTACCCTCTACTAATTTTTCAAATATTTAATAAAGAGAAATGTATGTTCATAATATTAATTTTTACAATAAATCATAAGTAGTAGGTTGTTACTAGCTGTTTTTTGTGGTAAGAAAGTAATTTTAGTAGGGGTTTAAATTATAACTCGTAACAACAAACTATCTAGGATTTGTAATGAAAATATTGTGTAAGTTGCATTTGTCTTTAATAAATTCTCTAAAAGTTTTGTAACTTAATTGATACTTTCTTACGAAACATTTTGGTCTAAATGGTACATCTTCAACTACAAATGTGTTGAAAGTTGGGGATAGAGGTTCGAGATGCAACAACTAGTATTTAGTAGATATTCTAAGCATTAATAAAGAAAAAAAACACTTTATGGTATTATAGAAAAAGGTATGTGGTTTAAATACCCCACCTTCACTATCAAATCAATATAATAAATAAATAAATAATAAGTTCATGAATTCTATCATATAAAATAATATAAAGCCTAAAGAATCCAAAAAATCACAAACATCATATCATGAATTGGTTATGCAAAATGAAATTTTGGTATAATGCTTGTGCAAATAACAAGTGGCAGTAGGTTAAGCAAAATAATTTTTTTATTATTTCTTTTCATTTCTAGAGGACGAAAAAAAAAAGTGAATGATATTTTAATGAAATAGAGTACATAATAAACAAGCAAATATCATTGTAATAAAGGAACCACAGTTTCATGGACGCTATTCGATGTCTTATCACTCATGTGTCATATGTTATCGTTTCCATTGGATATGAAGGTGCATGGAACATCCATACCAAACTTGACCATTATTAATTGTTGGGAGCATCTTACTATTGAATAAAGTCTTCTACCCTAACTTAGGAAGATAAAATTCTTCTACCTGAATAGCATTTCAAATATTTAATAAATTTTTTATTGCCAAGAACCTTTGAGCTCAAGTTATACCTAGTGCAATCTTGCTTGAGTAGGACTTGAGCCCAAAATTTTTAAATAAAGTGAGTAAATCTTGGGCCATGTCCAACCTGGAGTCTAGACAAGAAATCAAAGATTCATCAATCTCCTATCGATCATCCCTGCTCGAAGATCCCTCCCATGTAGATAACCTCTAACAAACAAACAACTAAAGGTTTGTGTGGGCTTTTCTGCTTTGCAATTATCATCAACTAGCAATGGGCCCTGCGATGTGTTGATAATGATGTAATCTACTATGTGAGAAGATTTATAGAATAATCAAAATATTTTAAAGTAACAACATGACATTGTGTTGCGATAATATGAATATATTTTTGTTTAATTAATGATGTAATACAATATTAAGGCGATGAAGAATATAGACTATAGAGTAAATGTCATATAAATTAGAAATTAGTTATTATGTGGTGTAACTAATAAGTTGATTGTTTGTTTAATCATAGTTTTTGTTTCTTCAATGCATTGAAGTTAGTATAAATTTTTTGTAATATCATGTTAATGTTTAGTTGGCTTATGGAAAATTTATGATCAATGTCACATTTATGTTATTGAAGTATGATAGTGGTGTCATTTTCTCCATTGTGCAATGATTTTGCACACGCTCCTCAGTCCTCACAATGTCTCAACTCCGTAGCCTATGAACAAGTTTTACATACATAAAAGAAAATTGGGCTCACAACAAATTGAGGCGTCTTCTCTTTCTCTACCATTATTTTTTTTAGAAATTTTAAATTAGCAAGGGTGAAAAGAATTACTTTGATTTTTTTTTATTTGATTTTTGAGTTGTAGCTGGAGAGACTTCATGGAATTTAGAGCTTAAGGACTTTTGGAGGAGGGAAATATTGGTTTATTTTTATTTTTTTTTCCATATTTGCATGTATATATTTCTGTATTTGTCATTGTAATACTAAATACTAATAGTAGTGACCTTAAAGATACTGCCATTAGTGCCATAAGAGCATTCGTATCAGGCTATTCACTATGAGTTCCTTAACAGGTGGGATTGTGGGAAGCCTTATGAGATTAGCATCTGGTTGTGTTGGGTTGTGGGTCTATAGGCTATGCTGAGTTGTGTGTTTTGGTTGTGAAAATTTGGGATTAAAAATGTGAATGAGATGAAATAATATTTAATTATAATAGTGATAGAGTATTGAGGCTTTTGAATCTTAGAAAAAAAAAAACAAAACAAAAAAACTAATTAAAATTGAAACAATAGTGTTTTTTGAGTTAGTTTGGCTAAAAATTTGAGGTTAATGTGAGTGCTCTAACAGTTTCATGGCCTCCGTGCATGAATGCTTGCAAGTTTTCCATATTTGTGAAAATTTGATTTTTTTTTTAATTATATTTTAGAGCTATTCTATCTGTCATTACACGGTTGAACCAATTCTCAGTTTTCTGGGTCAGTGCCTGCTAGGCTGCTACTACAAGTTTCCCTTGAGTTTAATTGTAAAATAGGTAGTTTTTATGAAGGTTTCACATTTTCAGTCTGCTTTGGCAGGTTCTTCATTCTTCTGGTGTCTCAGTCACTAGTTAAGATTTTATGTCTTGTTGTTTATTAGATAACTCATTTTGAGTCGTGATATTTTGTTGTCACTCCATTTATATATACAAGCTACACGTAATACACATTCGTTTTCTTGCTATCTTGATGATTGATTTGCTATTTTCTTTTACTCAGATTATTGCTCCAGTTCGTTTTCCCATCTGATTATAAAACATTTAACAAATACAATATTACACAGTCCATTTGATCCTCAAATCCTATTCGGTAGATCTGGAAATCTTCATATAGAGGAGGAGATGGTGGCAGGCACACCCCACCACATGGTCCTGCAACAACTACAACTACATCAACTACACCAGTTGGAGGAGGGGCTGCTATAATGCCGCTGCCTTTAACGTCAGTTTTTGGGCAGGTACAATTATCTGTATTGGCACAAGTTCCTATTGCTTAATTCTGGCCACCTCTCGGTATGGTGTATTGTGAATTTCATAGGGTTGACTGCAACACTCTGGAAATCCTAGAGTAGCATAATAACAAAAAGAAACATAAAAAGAATTTGTAAAGACATGGCGAGTTGTAGAGACTCAGCAGAGTCAGAACCACATAGTAGAAAGTGTAAATGCCCAATTCTGAATTGAAGCAAGGAGTTTTTTGGCCTGAAAAAGTTGAGGAATTTGAAAAACAAACCCATCCAGAAAATATAAATTGTGAAACTGTTACTCATGACAATAAAAAGGAAGCAGAGCAGTATAATGAGGTGGTACAGGAAATTCTGATGTTTTAGCATTGGAACCTGAGAGGATTTGCAACTTGGGGGCATGGTTTCAAGTGAAAGATGAGAGGGCAAGTATATGAGAACTTGTGAAGGATCTAAAAGGCCGTTTTAGCCCTTCAAACCATAACAAGTGGTTCTTTCAATGTCAAGTGTGACTCAGATTTTTTTAATAGTCATGTGATTGGTAAAAAAAAGAAAAAGAAAAAAGACTTGTATAAGGTCCAACCAAAAGATAACTTTAGTTCAGAATTACTATTTTTGTATAAATTAACAAATGACTGAAATGTTATTACAGGGATGCAATCAATAAACAAATTTAATCGTATGAATCAAAGCGGGTCAAATCACATCAATGCCAAAAAATAATAGGGGCCAAGCCATGTGACAACCTTACAACAATGTGCCTTCAAATCTTCTTCATACAAAACAAAAGTCTAGAAACACTATCCACATTATCATAAACTTTGAGGTTTAAAAAGAACTTTTCATATTTACACTAAATAATCTCTTAAATATTTTCACAAAATGACCATACCAATACTAATAGAAAGTAGAAACACAATGTATTAGCAGCTAAACACACTGATTCATTCTCATTACCATTGGCAATGAACATGTGATTTAGCCACCAAAGCATGAGGGGAAACAAAATGCAGACCCATGAGAAGAGATACAACAATCTAAAATTGCATGGCAAATGTACAGCAACCACTAGCTAGATATATATCATTTTGATCAAGGAACCAAGCACAAGACCTTCACTGGGCCTATGCACACCACATAAGAATTTCCACATCCCATTTCGACATTCTCATCATAGGGCTTCTTTTCTTCCCCCTTCTCTGCTCCATCTTTTTTTTGGATTAAAGTAAGATCTCTAATCTAATAGTTTGCAACAACATCAAAGATGTACACAAAAAATCAGCATTAAAATTTTATATGTTCTTTCATGAAATCACCACAATCATAAAGGGTTGATATACATCTGAATTAAATTCACCTACATTATATCAGTACATCTATGCCTATGGCAAAACAAAATAATAACAGAGGAAACAAAATGATACCAGGGGAAACAACATGATAATGGTCTCAATCATACTACACTTACCTAACAAAATGCAATAAATGATACTTCTTACCCAGATAGCTCGGTTGCTCCATCAGGTAACACAAGGCTTTCCTTGAACAAAGTAACTATATGTGTAACATATAGTAGGATATGAAGGTCCTTCTCATGTAAAGTTTCAGGGTCAAGTGAAACAATCGTAGTGTCAATTGAAAGAATCGTAGACTCATTGCAATAATGTATTTTTATTTCACCATCATTGGATTCTTCCTTGACTTTCTTGTCAAATAGAAGTTCACCATGCCCAGTGCAACCATAGAAACTTACAACAACATTTTCAATCCGGATAGAAAAGAGTTTATTCCATGATTCATGTACACCATAATCCCTCATTACCCAAATGAAGCATAGTCTGACTGTAATCCATCATCCTTTTTGGGGTATCCATATGTAATGAAAGCTAGATTTCCCTTGCACACGAATAGACTTTGCTTGTGCAATTTATCTCCATCAGGGAGTGCCATCTCTCTGAATTTGTCATTATCGACATCAAATGACAAAATAATCATTTGATCTAGGAATTCCCCTTTCCTTTCACCTTCACTATGATAAGTTGGGCAGATGGAATAAGGTTGATATAGGAAACTACAACATTGGATTTCAATGAGACTTAAACCCCTCTCCATGAGTCCGAGCTTAACGTGTAAACCTCAGCCACAATTGGAGTACACAAAAGCTTTACAACCTTTTTGTCATTTGTCTTGGATTGATAAGCAAATCCGGTAGAAACCCAAAAATCTTAGTCTCTAGAAAAATATTGGCTTAAACACGGATCAGGCAACCTCTTAAATTTTCTAATACTGGGGTTCCACAAAAATTAAGAATCAGAAGTAGTGGAACGATTTCCATATCGAACAAGACACACTAAACCATTGCATGAACTGACAATTTGGGACATGTCTAAATCAAAAGCAGAGGGAACTGAATATACTCAAAAAGCCAATCAAACATGCGGTCACAACAAAGAAGCTTACAAACTTTTGGAATCCTAGAAGAGTTATAATGAATACAAGTTTGTATGAGATAAGCATGATCATTGTCGTTGTTGGTGTTATTAAGGTGGGTGGAGATGCAATTAGGACTAGTGATTGAGGGTTCCCAGGGTTTGCAAACGCACCTGAATGTTGAGTACGATGTCTTGTGGTAGACGGTTCTTCCTTTGTTGGAGGATCCAAGGTTGTACTTGTCGACGAGGTTGAAGGTTCCATTGTTTGGGACACTTTTTCGGCAGAAGAGAGAGGTTTATGTTTTAGGCGTAAAAAGAGTAAAGCACTAATATGTTGGGTTGGGATTGTTGGGCTTGGGCTTCTTGATGTTTTTAAATTCACCAGCTTTTTTGGGCCTCCAGAACACTAATAATGAGATAGTTGACCCTGTCAAATTAAGAACAGTAATAATGAAGAGAAATAGAGTGATGGGAATAAACGTGCACTTTAGTGGAGAAAGTTTAGTAACACACCCAAATTCACAACATAGTTAAGTGTTACCAGTTACCTTGTGATTGGTGTACCCAAATTTTTTATTAAGTTTATGTGTGAGTTCTATGTGTAACTAATGAAATCTAATCCTAAAATGACATCCAAGCAAGTTATGAAATTGAGTATGAGTTTAGGCGTGATCGTAGGTGCTTTGATAGATATTGTTTTTTTTTTTTTTGGTAGAATATGTAGTTTAAGTGTAGGCCTCATTGTTGACTAATTAGATATGCAAATATTCTTGATTAAGGCAAAAGTCAAGGACACAATGATGGTCCTTAATTTTAGATAATCAAAGGTGAATATATACGGAAAATATTTTATAAACCAACCTCCTCTCTCCTCAAACAGGTGGCATTGAACATCTCATTTGGAATTTGAAAAGAAGATATCGCTATATTATACACCAACAAAACCATTAAAAAAAATGCCACCACAAAACATAGTTTCTGGTAGAGCCCTTCAAAAAAAAAAGTTTCTGGTAGAGTTTCAAATAGTTAAATAATGTTGCGATGTGATGACAATTGAGAACCAACATGTGGGATAATAATTTTATTGCAAATATGTGAATTTTTATGATAACTAACTTGGTTATTTGTGATGGAGTGGTGTGCTTTTTGCATCGGTAACTTCATTTTGGATATGGAGAATGTCTATGCTAGAATGGAGTGGAGCTTCCTATTCAGGTTACAAATATGTCTTGGATTAGGCAACCAATAGTTGGGATTAGTTAAGGAGTGCATCTCTTTTTCCTTATTCCCAATCTCAATTTTTGGTTTTATCAAGCCATAAAGAGGTTTGAAACAAGGAAATCATTTATCTCTTTTCCTATTCATTATAGGATTGGAAGTATTGTCAAGACTTCTTTAGCACGCAGAAGATGAAAGGAAAATTTTGGTCTTTAAGGTGGCAAGGGCTAGTCCAAAAGTTAATCATTTGTAATTTGTGGAGATGATCTAATTATTTTTCAAAGGAAAAAATTAAAGTATACTCTAAGGGTATTAATTTAGGAAATAGTTTAGAAACTTTTTATCGGAAAATAAAAGGTAATTAATTGTTTTCAAGGCTTTTTAGATTTCGGATGAAAATGGTGTAAAAACTTTTCTAAAATGGTTTGTTAACAATTGCTCAAAGAGCACCCACAAACAAGACTTAAAAGGGAAAATCAAGATAAAGTTTCTAGAATTATGCTGTGCGCTCCTGAATACCAAGAATCATTGGGGCAGGTGGTAAGCCTCAAGAAATCATCTATTGTGTTTAGCAAAAATATGAGAAGAAGTGACCAGCTATCTTTAAGTAGATCCTTCTTCGAAGGGTTGCTCCTCTTCACTCTAAATAACTAGGCTACCATGAAGTCAAGAGAAATCTAAGGTTCATCCTCTAGCCCATGTGGTAGAAGAGGTGCAAATGTATGTACAAGGCTGTAAGAAAAGAACAATGTCTTAGACAGCTAAGCTTACTTCTTCTTCTTTTTATTTTATATTTTTATATTTTATTTTATATTTTTTTTATTAATTTTTTTTTGAGAAGAATAGCTAAGCTTACTTGATCAGGTTTGAACCATATGATGTCAACAATAGGATTTCCTTATTTAACTTATTTATGTAAACAAATTATAAAGATATGACATGGGTGTAGCACCCTTATTTATGTAAAGATAATTGTAAAAAAAAAAATTGGTCATAGGAAAACTAACCCATAAGTTCATTTATTTAGCTTGACATGAAATAAAATTCTTTTGCACTAAAAATTTTTGGAAAATAAATCCATCTCACGCAAAATAAATAAGTAAAATAACTTTGTTTCACACGAAACTAAATTAGAGAAGTCATCTGAAGAAGAAATAAGGGCTGCTGTTTGGTCTCTAAATCCCTTCAAGGCACCGGGTCTGGATGGCCTTCATGCGGGGTTCTTTCAAAAATTTTGGCCCACGGTGGGAAGCTCAGGGGGTGTTTGGATTACCAATTTCCATAACTCATAACTCAGTTTTCATAACTCAAAAATGGTGGGACCCATGGCTGAAACTTTGTTTGGGTGGAATAACTCAATTTCCATAACTCTGTTTCCATCACTCAATTCTCTGATTTTTGAGTTATGAGTTATGGAAACTGAAAACACATTTTAGCTGTTTTCAGTTTCCATAACTCATAACTCAATGGCATTTTTGTAATTAAACACACATTGAGGGACCCACAGCCGCAACATTTGACCGGTTGACTTTTTTTTTTTTTTTTTTTTTTTTTTTTCTAGGTTCGCCTTAACGTTATTTTTTTTTTTTTTTTTCTGGGTTCACCTTAACGTTAGTTTTTTTTTTTTTTTTTTTTTTTTTTTTTCTGGGTTCGCCTTAACGTTAGTTTTTTTTTTTTTTTTTTTCCTCGGTTCGCCTTAACGTTAGTTTTTTTTTTTTTTTTTTTTTGGTGATCTGGTACTGAAAAAAAAAAAAACCGACGTGAAGAACGAGCCTAAGAAGAAAAAAAAAAAAAGGGAAAAAGCTGCACAGTGTTGACAGACGTGGGACCCATAAATAGTGTGAAAAATATGAGTGATGAAAACTGAGTGATGGTGCCAAATGGGTATAATATTTTTAAGTGATGAGTGATGAGTGATAAGTGATGAGTGAAGAGTGATGAGTGATAAGTGATGAGTGATGAGTGATGAAAATTGAGTGAGGAAAATTTTTTAACCAAACAGGGCCTCAGTGATTGAAGAGGTGAAGAAGATTTTTGAGGATAGGAAAGTGATAACGCCTTAAAATGTATACTTGTTATATATTTATGTGGGCGTCATCTCTTTAATACTATGCTTAATTTGTATAAATTAAGTCATGATTTAAATTAGTCTCTATTATTTATCTTTACATAATTTCTTGAATAAGATGCCATTTATTGTGTGTAATTTTCTACTTTCTAGAAATCATGTAAGAAAGATGAATTTACAGGAATTTGTGAGAGAATGGAGGCCAAACTAGAATTAAGTGGAGCTAAAGAACCGTGCTTAAATATATAAAAAGGTGCAGCTGGAGTTCTTGGATTGTCTACCATGATTGGAAGCTTCAAATAAGGAAAGAAATCAAAGAGGCAGAATCTAAAAAGGAAAAATCTTATTTGAGCACTAATCAGTATTTTGGGTGTATCTCACTCATCAAAAATCCAATTGACACAAGGCCAGATGAGTTGGAACTGTGACTTAATTATCTACAACTTTCCAGTTTTGAGTTTTTTGAAATTCCCAAGTTTTGGAGGCCGAAATTAACTCACAAATTACCACTATAAACTTGGACGGAAATTAAAATAGTAAAAGTTTTATTTTCTTTGGATACTTAGACATTAGGGTTTTGAAAGCAGGCCGGTAGAACGAATTTTGGGGGCAGACAAATCTTGTAATTTTCTTCTCTAATGGCAGCCTAAACTCTTTGCTAAGGCTAGGGGTTATGTTTCTTTTATACGGTATGAATATTCAATATGATTCTTTCTAAGATTTTATCCACAACATATTTGATTGTTCAATTAGATTTTTTTTGATGTATTAGTTCTTCCATACTTTCAATAAGTTCAATCATGTTTTTCTTATTGTTTAGATGAATTTCTAATAGTTTCACATAGAAATCAGATTTTAAAGTGAATGGGTTTTTCTGAAAAACTTTTCTAACCGCATTATTAATCGAGGTTATAATGCATTCTTGAATTGTCTCAGTTCAACCGAATCATAAGTTTTTAATTGTATAAGAAGAATCAATTGTGAAATAGATATTTTCTTAGATCACAAAGAATCTCATATCGATATAGGGAAACAACCCGATGTCCTAGTATTTTCATTATTAATTTGAATCAGTTTTTATTATTATTCTTGTTAATAATCACCAAGCAAAAATATTTTTCTTCTTCACTCAAATTGTCATTTAATTATAATGTCTTTGAATTTACCTTGCTCCTTGTGGTTCGACCTCGGTACTCCGAGAATTATATTGCTACGATTTCCTATACTTGGGAGTGAGCAAGTAAAAAGTTCCTGAAACTTTGAAAAGAACTCTCATTTCTTTGATCCCAAAAATATAGTGTCCTGAGACTTTGGAGAATTATAGACATATAAGTTTGTGCAACACGGTGTATAAGATAGCTACAAAAATTATTGTGGCACGATTGCAGCCTTTCTTGGATAAGCTTATCTCTCCTATGCAAATGGCCTTTGTGCCAGGGAGAAAAGGCATTGACAATATGATTATTGCTCAGGAGATTATTCACTCTCTAAGGAAGAAAAGAGGAAGGACAGGATATATGGCTTTAAAAATTGATTTGGGGAAGGCCTATGATAAACTTGAGTGGAATTTCATCAAAGACATGCTTTGTAGGGCAAATATTCCAAATGATATCATAGATGTCATCATGAGTTGTGTGTCAACAGTCTCTACATTTATATTATTCAATGGAGAAGCCCTTGATCCCATTCTCCCTTCTAGAGGCATAAGGCAGGGAGATCCTTTATCGCCTACTGTGTTCATCCTTTGCATGGATTATCTTGGACAACTTATTAAAGAGAAGTGTAGTGTGAATCTTTGGCAACCAGTGAAGGTTTCTCAAAATGGCCTTGCTTTTCTCATCTGTTCTTTGCAGATGACCTAATTTTGTTTGCTAAAGCTGATGGTATGAATTGCTTAACAATTAGAGATGTGTTGGACACTTTTTGCAACCTATCGGGCCAAACTGTGAGTGAAACCAAGCCGAGGGTCTATTTTCCCCCAAATATGGATAGGGATACTAGGGAATCCCTTTGTGACATTTTGGGGTGTGCTTCTATGCCTTTTCTTGGGAAATATCTTGGATTTCTGCTAAAACAACCAGGTTCTTCCACCCAGGACTATAATTTTATTCTAGATTGAGTAAAACAAAAGTTGGCAGGGTGGAAGGCAAATCTTTTATCCTTGGCTGGGCGTACAGTTCTCATTAAAGCCTTTTTGGCTACCATACCATCACACATTATGCAATGCTGTTATCTGCCAAGAAGGGTTTTGGACGGCTTAGATCGAGTTAATGGAAACTTCCTTTGGGGGTCAACAGATACAGCCCAAAAAATTCATTGGATTGGTTGGGAAAAGGTGATCAGACCTGAGGAAGAAGGGGGGCTAGGTTTACAATCAACTAAGGATAGGAACTTAGCTCTCCTCTCTAAGCTAAACTGGAGATTTCATACGGAGGGAGAGGCACTGTGGGTTAGGGTTCTGAAAATGAAATATTGCAGACAAAGGAAAAGGATAGCTGCTAATGTGGATAAACTCCTTTGTTCCCCAATATGGGCTGTAATGAAGAAAGGGATGGATACTTTCAACAAGGTTAGTAGGTGGCTGGTGGGTAGTGATTGCAAGCTGAATATTTGGCATAGCAATTGGACAAATGGGGTCTTTTGGAAGTTAGGGATTTGCTGCTGGATATCAATTGGGGTTGGGAGAAGCTTCCCTTTGAGCTACCTGTTGATGTTAAGAGAATGATATTTGCAATTTCTATTACAGTTTTAGGTGGTGGAGCTGATAAATTGGCTTGGGCTGGGACTCCTCACGGCTCCTTTGATATGGGAAGTGCGTATAGGATTGCAATGGGGTTTATAGAGGCTAATACCTTTGCAGCTAAATGGATTTGGAAGGCTGGCCTGCTTCCAAAAATTAAAACTTTTCTGTGGATGTGTGCTCACAACAACATTGGTATCAAAGTTTGTTTAGAAAGGAGAGGTGTGGTCCATGATAATGTTTGCCCCATCTGTTGCAATGGTTCTGAAACCATTTTACACGCCCTTAGAGATTGTAGCCTCCTGAAGCAAGTGTGGAGTCAGCTGGGGGTCTCATCTTCCAACCATGATTCTTGGCATGCCAACTTGCTAGATTGGCTGTCAACCAATGCTAGATCCAATGGCAAGTGTCTTAATACTACCCTTCCATGGAAAGTTGTGCTTTCCTTTGCTTTATGGAGCATTTGGAAAAGTAGGAACAAGCTTGTTTTTAATAGGAGGGGCAGACATCCGAAGTTGTCAACAGAGATTATTAATCAAGCATATGAGTATTATCATTTTGTGACAGGTCCTAGAGTGTAGAACTGTAGAGTCTTAAAAAGGATCCGCTGGGAGAGGCCTTTGCAGGGATGGAGGAAGCTTAACACGGATGGTTCAGCCTTAGGAGAGCACGGGTTAGCTGGCTATGGAGGGGTGATCAGAGATGCAGGTGGTCATTGGGTAGCAGGGTTCAGCAAGCGGATTGGATATATAAGTAGTTTTGCAGCAGAGTTGTGGGGGCTTAGAGAAGGCCTCATACTGTGTTACAATCTCAATATCCAACTTCTTGAAATTGAATTGGATGCCAAAGCTATTGTAGATGTTTTAGGGAACTTGTCTTATATAAATAATATCATATCTCCCATTTTGGATGATTGTAAGCAGCTGATAACTCGTTTTCAGCAAGTTTGGATTATGTATTGTTCCAGGCAAGCAAATTGGTGTGCTGATAAGTTAGCTAGGATGAGCTTTAGGATGAATGTTGATTTTAAGACTTATGATAGTCTGCCTGTGGACGTTTTAGATGTTTTTGAGAGTGACCTCAATGGAATGTATTTTAACAAGATATGTCCTAAACCTTGTGTTTCTCTTTAGTTGTTTCAATGATATCGTCTTTTACCAAAAAAAAAAAAAAGAGAAGTCAAGAGACCATTTTTCAATTCATTTTAAGGTTTATATCAAATTTAGGAAATTGAGACATCTTTCTAGAAAATCATTTAAAAATAATAATTCTAGAAAATATTAATGTAAAAAAAAACAGAGCTTAGGGACTTTTGGTGAGGAACCAAGAAGACAAGAGAAATCTACATAAAAGCTTGAGATGACATCTTCAAGCCTAAACGTGTTATGGGACTTGGGCTTAGACGTATGGAGTATATCAACAGAGCAATGATAGAAAACTTGAACGGAGCAACTGAAAAATGACGCTAAGGTCTGGCTTAAGAACTGTTAACCTTAATGTTAGCTCACTCTTCCAGGATGAGGTCATGGCCCATGGGAGTAGAAATCAATTCTAGGCAGTAGAGATTAAGTGGGTGCTTTTTGATTGAAGGTATTTGTTGAAATATTGGAGATGGAGTAGGAATGGATGTTTGGACTCCCCATTGATTCCTTACATACCAGGATTTAAATTGCCTAAACCTCCACACATGAACCGGGATATTTGAGCTCATCTTCACCAACCCGAGAAGATGGGATAGACAAACTTCACTAGGTACTTGAAGCAGTAGCTGCATAAAACATATTGAAGATTTTGCTCTCTCAAGCCTTTCAAGACCCCTAATTAGAGTGGAGACTTCTCAACAAAAACTGTATATTGGACTGGGCAACTCTACAAGTTCAGTGGGAGTGGTCCTATGCCTAAAAAATGGAAGCAGGATAGACTTGAAATTCATGATACACTTGAGACTTCGTGGAAAATCATCCCAACAAAAATGATGCTAAACCAGAGATTTTAAATAGAAATCTCTGCATGATGTCTAATGGAGCCCCAAAGGTGTTGGAGGAATGGATCCGAGTAGTGTTGAACTGAAAAGGCTTCATCTAGGTCCCACCTGATGAGGTAAGAAATTTATCAATGTACCCGACCATATATTGTGATGTAGTCTGGTTGCAGAAAAATAGATGGATTGCAAATAGGACTGAGACTCATCCACAGATAAGCTACAAAGTTCAACCAGAATATGAGCACCTCTTCCTCCCCTTTTGTCAAACTACAACAGTTGGTCATGACCATAAGAATGACATTATTTTGGTTTGTATTAAACTGATAAGGATGGATGGTCCTCTTAACTCTTAAGGCAGCAGGTGCAGCACTCTTGGTAGCATCTTCAGTGGTAAAGCTTTGTTTTATGAAGGTGTTGATAGAGGACAATGTACTAAATGTAATTCAACCAATCCAGAGTTGTCTTATGCAAAGCTCACTGATCCATAGAACCACTAGTAGTGGACACTATAGATAATCTGCAAATTAGACTCGGCTTTGTAACATCAAGGATACTATAGATACTCTGCAAATTTGAACCATACAGATTTTCTCTTTTCTCTTTGATGTGGTTTTCCATGACTTATCACGGAAACTATAGATACTGCGCATCTTCGAGTCCATGCAAGCATGGAGGATATATATAAAGATTTTTTTCGAAAATATAAAAAAAATTTATATGGCTATTTATATGAATATGATATAAAAAATAGTAAATTACAAATGTAATCCCTATTCTTTAGGCTATATGTTAATTTGGTCTTTTACTTTTCAATTATGTCAATTTAATTTCTGTCATCATTCTTTAGGTGGAAAAATCTAACGTGGCTAAAAAAAAAAAGATTTTCCATGCCACATCAACTACAAATTGTAACGCCACATCAAATTAATAAATAAATTAAAAAAAAAAACAAATTACATCTTCCTAAAGCTTTCTAAAATTTGTAAAAAAATCCTTAATCTTTCTGTCCAAGAGTGCATGCTTGCAGGAATTGGTTGCAACCGCAAATGAGGTAAACAACAATGAAATTTACATCCAGGGCATTCCTGGTGCAACTGCTTTTGAAAGACTCATTCATTGTTTTCAAACAACAGTCCATTTTCCCGTGGTCCAAGGAACTTAAAAATGGTTAGCCATTGCCTTGATTCCATAGTTTCCGAGGCTTCTTTGACGCTAAGGTGGACTGGTCATACACCTACGAGAATGGGAATGATCCACTTTGGAATAGTGGTGAGAAAACAGCAGATGTTTCCGAAGGACTGGTGGGTAGAAGACCACTGTGAGTTTCAGATTGGTTTATAGAAGTGGGTCATGACAACAGTAAAGACAAAAGGCAAAGTTTCCGATCTTGACTCGTGAGCGTGAGCACAAGGGAAAAGAGATGGAGACGTGGACTAAAGAGAGAGGGTTTTAGGGATTTTACAAATTCTAGAAAGTTTTAGAGAGACATAATTTGACTCCCGTGCAAACAGTTGGAATGAAAAATCATTTTCTATTAATTCGTTTGACACGTCAAACTTTTTCATCTGAGAGATAACGATATGAACTAAATTGACACAATAAAAAAAAGTTAGGGACTAAATTAACACAATTAAAAGGTTAGAGACTAAATATATAATTTATCACATAAGAAACCATTTGTAAGTGGAATACTTATTATCCAAATAGAAATAAAAATAAAAATATTATTTTTATTTTTATTTTATTTTTTGATACAAAATAGAAATTTTACTATATATATATATATATATATATAGCAAGCATCAAGATTGTAATAGCCTAAATTTGTGTTATGTCATTAAGAAGAGTTTAATGGGATGAATGCATTTATTTTCTCTTTTTAATTATATGTAATGCACCAATTATTTACATAAAGTGAATTTTCATAATTATTTTTCCAAAATTCCAACAGTGCCCTAAAAATTAAGGTTTTTTGTTTTATGTTTGGCTATATTCTTTATCTTATTTTCAAAAAAGGCTGAAGTCATTTAAGGGTAACATAGTCAATTGGATGGTACCTTGAATTTTTTTTAATTAAATTTTTTTAGTGCATTTTCTGTAATGTGTTTCTCTCCTCTATTTGAACTTTAATTGAACATTAAAATCAAGGTCATTTTTAGGGTTTATCCACTTAACAATTGTTGCTATTCCTCAACTGGTAGTCTTACACCTCTTGCATACAGTGTGAAAATGATCCCCAGAGAAAGAGTCAATGAACTTAGCGAATACACTAGCATATGCAAAACAAATATGTCATAATTGTCGTTCTGTATGTGCTAGTTTATTCACCCGACTTATGAACCATTCTATGGAATATAAGATCTAGGTAATATTCAACATGGCATATGAGCTCTAAGTGGAGGCATGACTGTATTTACAATTGGTGAATAGGGAAATGTTTATTGGTGAGACTTTCTTATCTGCACTTTTCGTTTATACTTTTACCTCAATAAAATTTGCATTTATATAGTTCATTGAATTCAAAAATTGAATAATTGAATATAATATATCTATAGGTGTGCATTATTCATATATATAATTTTGTATAAACATAAACATAATTTATATGGCTATTTATATAAATTTGATATGTGAAACTATTTTAGTTGGAATACTTATTATCCAAATAAAAATAACAATGAATAATAATAATAATCATAATAATAATAATTTTTTTAATCATTATTAGTGTTTTTAATAATAATAGTGTCTGTTGTTTATAATCTCAATTTACAACTACAAAGGTTAGGTCCTTAGGCCTTTTTGTAGTTGTACTCTGGTTATGTAATGTATTATAAATCCGGTTTAAAATACTGTTATTACTATTTTCGTGTGTGTTCTAATAAGTAATATTGCTTACTCAAGAAGGAGATGTTTATTCCACATTAGTTCTGTGTGTCTAGTGTCCACTGTTTATAACTCCAGTTTATAACTAAAAAGGTTAGACCTTTAGGTCATTTTATAGTTGTACTCTGGTTATGTAATGTATTATAAACCTGGTTTAAAACGCTACTATTACTATTTTCATGTGTATTCTAATAAGTAGTACTGTTTACTCAAAAAAAAAAAAAAATCTAAAGAATTTATACAATTCTCTCTCTCTAAGATTTCTCATTTGAAAGATAATTTTGGAATAGTGTTTTCATTTATAATATCTACACTAAAACACTTACATATATATTACAATATGATTTTGAAATATTGGATTACGATCTTGAGTTAAAACCTTACAATGACCTTGATCTATTTGAAGAAGTAAACAAAAAAATCTAAGGAATTTATACAATTCTCTCTCTCTCTAAGATTTCTCATTCGAAAGATAATTTTGGAATAGTGTTTTCATTTATATTATCTACACTAAAGCACTTACATATATATTACAATATGATTTTGAAATATTGGATTACGATCTTGAGTTAAAACCTTACAATGACCTTGATCTATTTGAAGCTCAATAGCATGGTAAGGAATTTTTTCATATAAGGTATTCAAGATTAATGTAGCAGCTTTTAAAGACAATTGTTTTTTTCTATGAGGTACCTTTATTTATTATTAGAATGTTGTCTGTGCGATGCATGGATAATTTTGTAATATTTTATGTAAGACGGTTTTGGAGAATGTTGGACATATATTATAAAATAAAATAAAAAGTAAACTAAATTAGATTAAAGAAACATATACATTTTGAGATATTAAAAATTAGTTTAGTAGCTTCATTACATTTTTGTAACCTTCTCAAAGTAAGATTTTTTTTTTCTTAAAATCATGAAACCAAAAATAAAAGCAAAAAAGTAACAGGACCATGAAAATCAACTAATTTGTATTGTGTTCACAGATTGTATACCATGAAATAAAAGTATATCCAACTCTCTTACTGTCTTCCACTCATCGATAGTGCGACATTAAGATATGGTGTGAGTAAATTTGTGTGCATGAGTCTTATAGATAATTTACAATTATAATAGAATGTCTATAAATTGTGCACCAAATATTTTCTCCACTTATATAACTAAAACAAAAAATATCTAGCCAAATTACCCATACTTAAAATCATATTTAGGCCCCTAATTTTTTTTATAAAAACTTTACCATAGGGGTTTCGGTTGCTTAATGGTGGTGGGAGACCAATATGATGGAGGTGGCAATTATTAGTCCTTAATTATTATTTTTTGCTTATATTTTTAATACTAAAATAGTGGGTCTGCTAAAAGACATAAAGAAGAGAGAAATATATAGTGTAAGCTCATACAATTAAAGAGATAATAGTAAAAATAAATTAATGTGAATTTTTGGGTAACAGTAAAAAAAAAAAAACATAATGAAAAGAGATAAAAAAAATGCTAAATACAAAATTAGAGTGTCACATGGCAAGACTTTATACATTCTCGCATGAGTTCTCTATTTATCTATATATATATATTGATTAATTATTTTTAAAGAATGTTTTATTCTTGTTTAAATTGCACATAATTCACTATTGAATTTATAGACACTTTCCGGTACAATCTTTGATGTTGGTGTGCTTATAATTATGATATGCAGTGCCTCAGCTATGGTTCTACTTATCCTTCCTGGTCCCAAAAATTGGTTTGATTGGGCTTTAAAGTGACTGTGCCACTAACTTTGCTCCAAAATTCTCTTAATTTAGAAGTTTTGGATGTTATTAATACGTTTAGTTTACTTAATGTGATGCATTTTTAGCTAATCTTCCCCAAACTTACACTAATGTTCTACTTTGTATGTTGTCATCAGAGTTATTGTTCTCTTAAACACAAGTTACTGAACTTTTTTTTATACGAGATTTAAATATACTTGATTATGTGTTATCAAAACTTAAATTGTCTTTACTCCAAAAAAAAAAAAAACACTTAAATTGTCATTGTACTTAAAATAAATACTAATAGGAGTGACCTTTAAAATACTGACTTAACAATGGCGGCTTTGCATAAATGCTTCCATGTTTTTCATAATTGTGAAAAGCTTTTTTTAGGACTATGCCATTTATCAATACCTGGTTGAACCAATTCTTAGTTTTCTAGGTCAGTGTCTGCTCAGGATTGCTAGCCATTGCAACAAGCTTCCTTGTAGTTTTGTTGTAATATATGCCTTCCTTCTAGGAAATCTTTTGAAGCATCCACTTGGTTCCTGTATAGCACAAACCTCCAAAAAACTTAGATCACCCAAGCACAACAGATTGACCATCTGTTTGTCTGAAAATTCAACCATGATTTCTAGTATCTGCATTTCCTTAATAAATCATAAGGCCGAACCAATTCATATATAACAGTTTTACATTTTTGGTCTGCTTTAGCTGGCTTTTTATTCTTCTGGCGTCTTACACAAATCACTCCTCAAGTCACTTATTAAATTAGTATATACTCATCATCAAGGAAATTGTTCCTAGGCTGGATGAATAAATTAGTATATACAGAACAAGTATATGACATTTAATTATTGTACTATACATGTTAGTTTATTCATATAATCTATCAACCATTTTGTGGATTATGAGATCAAAGTATTATTCAACAATTTATATAGGCTCTTGGTGGAGATATGACTCCATTTATCATTGGTGATATTGCAATGCTTATTGGTAGCAATTTCATATCTACCATTTTCATTTAGGCCTCAACCTCAACAAAGTTTGCATTTATTGCAAATTGAGATTTTTTTTTTTGAGAATTTAATTTTCAAATTGAATAAATGCATATAATATATCTATAGGTGTGCACCAATCATCTATAGTAAAATATTTAAATAAATATATTATTTATATAAATTTCATATGCGCGCAAAATCATTTTTAGTTGAATAATTATTACCTCATTACTAAAATAATCATAAACAAAACAATAAAAAGAATAATGAATATTATTTGTAAATACAGGTAACATACGCGTATGTTACCCATTCGTTCGTTACATTAAAGAAAACTCATGTTTCCCGTTTTTTGTTTAATTATATGGAAATATATTTGTTATTTTGATGGTTTAACTTCATTTGGCGTTAGTTACGGAAGGCATAACAAACACCACATCAAATACGACATTTAAATGATAAAATATTAAAATAGTCACAGTCAAATTTGAATATATATGATTAAGCTATTCAAAATAAAACCCATATGTAGGATGTAGCTATCAATCCATCATACGTACACATCAGTGTAACGTACTAAGGTTTTTATCTATCTATCTATCTATGTATATATATGTATATAACCGAAATTTTTGAAATTCTTACAATTTTTAACATCAGTATTTTTTATTTATATTTTTTAATTTAATTTAGGACTTTTAAGATGTGTTCAAATGCAAACACCTCCTCTCTCATACAATTTTTTATTTTGTTTTAGACTCTTCCTTATCTCCTTCTGTAATTCTCTGGTCACTACATCACCATTAGGGTTTATTAAGAAATAAATTGAATACTACCACACGAAAGACTCATGTACACTCACTCCTCAAATACCACAGTCACCACACCAAACCACAAAGCAGTCTTCAAATCATTTTCCCTGATTGTTGTGGATGTTAAGGTTGTTGTTTCTTTTTTTTTTTTAAGGAACTTTAGGGTTGTTATTTCTAGGCGTGAAGATTTGCTTGCTGTCTATGAAGTTCCTATTGTTTCAACAGCTATGCATAAGCAAAAAGCGATATTACTTTTGGCCATGTTATGGAATTGAAGATTAAGTATTTTGATACAATTTCGGTTACTGCTTGAATTCCAACCCGTATTTTTTCAGCCTAGATGACTTAAGAACCTTTTTAGGATTGACCAAGTTGAGAGCATGGGACATGAAAGTTGTAATTGAATCTCTCTAAAGAGCAAAAACGTCATTCAATTTTGAATTGTTGGTTGATTTGTGCAGGTGAACTCTTATTTGTGTGTGTATATATATATATATATATATATATAAATTTATTCATAGTTCTTTTATATTGAGAATTATTTGATTTTTAGGCATCATTATTTTGTGGACTAAGTGGTTTTTTGAAACAATTTGCAACAGTTATGACCATGGACTATTCTTTCACGAACAATTTTCCACATCAGCATTTTTTATTTATATTTTTTTTAATTTGATTTAGGACTTTTAAGATGTATTCAAATGCAAACTCCTCCTCTCTCATTTGTTTTTATTTTTATTTTATTTTTTTTACTCTTCCTTCCCTCCTTCTCTAATTCTCTGGTCACTAGATCACTCTTAGGGTTTTTTAATTATAATTTTATTGTGTTTTTGTTAATAAGAATTGTCAATTTTTTCTGTTATGTGGTCATATTTTTTTATTTTTTAGTTTTTTTTTTATTTGCAACTTTTCGGGGCATTGCACAAACGTCATGGAAATAGCTATCAATGCATTGTAATATGAAACAAAAAATTTAACAGATTTGTCAAGATGGTATGGAATAATCAATAAAGGTCATATCTACCACGCTTGAATATAAGATTGCTTTATTTTTGCACTTTCTTAGGGTGTTTTTCTTAGCTTTTAGGAAAATAAATCATTTGGTTGATATTTGGATTCTACGGTAACCAAGCATCTTAATAAGGGCATCAATTCTGAAAATATTTGTTTTGCACCCAACAATGTATTTAAATTCTTTACTCTTTCTTTTGGCTTTTCAGAAGTTTTAACATCTAAATTTTGGGTTCATGTTTTGCAATATATGAAATTGTCTTGGCAAATTTCAATTTCCATAGTCATGCATTGTTCTTTTAAGGTAACCTATTTTTCTCTTATATTTTTTCTATTATTAGGAGCATTCCAATTGCTTCTTAGATTGGTCGTCTTCTATCTCGATTAAAACTCTATGGCCTTTTAACTGGTACATCCTTCTTCTTCTTTTTACATTCATATATTTTGAAATCTATTCTTTCCAGTGCATTTATTTGTCTTTATTCTCTAACAAAGTCAATTTATTCATCTGATACGCCTTTTTTATGTTGTTCTTTTACGTGTTAAAATATTATAACTATTGCCTATAACACTAAATTAGCCTTTTCAATTCTTAAAAAAAAAAAAAAAATCTTTTCCAAAACCTATTGCTCTAGATTAATGACTTTTTCTGAGTGTTAGTGTCATTTTTGAGTGTAAGTAATTATTGTTTTCTATATAAAAACTTCTATCTTTTTTATTTTCTTATTTTTGGGTTTTTGGTTGCATTTCATATGGCAAGAAAAAACTTAGGATTTTGCAAACAAATTGAGCAATAGGAGGGATTATATTATATTAAAAAAATGATTGAGACTTTAATTTTTATTAAAGAAAGGATGCCATTGATAATAGACATGGCATGCCTAACATTATTGGTGTTAGTATTTTTTTTTTCCTCTTAAATTGTGACTTATTTTTTCAAGTGATCATAACTTTAAGCAAATTTAAAATTTAAAATTTTTGTTCAACTAATCTGTGCATCGCATGGGTTAGCAACTAGTTATATTAAATAGTAAAACTCAAAAGGTTAAATACAAAAGCTTGACTGACTTAAAGTAAAAAAGAAAAAAAAATGTTACATTTACAATAAATTTTAGGTGACAAATTATTACGAGTTTTTAATTTAAATCCACAACTAAAATTACTTTCTTGCCCACCAATAACAATAAATAAGAACTTGTCACCTAAGATTTTTTACGAAAGTATTGTAAAGAAGTTATGGCCTATCATATATATATATATATATGGGTTGGGTTCAAGTTACACCTGGTGTAATTCTAAACAATGTTACACCACCCAATAACTTGTTATTGAATTAATATTTTGAGAATCTAAGCGTTGAATTATATGTTCTATATGTTCTTAATATGCATGTCAATTTTCATATCAATCAGATGTTATTTACTATATATATGATCCATAAACTTATCTTTTATGCATTATTTTAAATTACAAAAACTTGAATTTTAACAATTGATTGATGACATAGCTATTAATCTTTGATCACTTTAAAATTTTGCAAGTATAGAGAATATATGAAGATAATATAATCTAACGGTGGATTTGTTAATATTCGAATCCAATTAAAAAATATTGAGTGGTGTAACATTGTTTAGAGTTACACCAGGTGTAACTTGAACTCAACTCTATATATATATATAAACAAAACAGCAACCTACCCAATCTAATGCATCCTTCAACCTACTGTATCACTCTCCATAGAGTCAATTGTTATTCTGCCTTAGTGTCTCACAGTTCCCAGCACTAAAGTTATTCATTGTAAATACTATATTTCTCTCAATGTAATACATTTTACCCTCGTACTTTTTTAAAAAAAAATCTCTTTCACCTATTGTTATATTTGCATCTCTCTCTCTCTCTCTCTCTCTCTCTCTCTCTCATACTGTACCTAGATTTTTATTTTTTAAATGTAAGATAGAAATATCTAAATATGATTTATTGTAGATATGTAGTTATCTCAAAAAAAATTATAGAAAAAATGTTTCCGTATTTTTGTTCCTATTTTTAAAAACAATAGATGTGCTATACTCGTATTATACATGAACTGTTCTTTCTACGTTTTTGTATTTTTCTACCAAATTTTTGAAATGTATTTCAAAAAATACCATATTATACCAGTTAATATAATTACTGTATTTTACCCATACCGTATTTTACTAACTATGTTATTATCATAATTTTTTGTAACCAATTTTGTATATCAATCCACGGAATTTATATACTTCACTCTCTCCCGAAGATTTTTCGTTTGAAAGAGAATTTTGGAATAAGTTTTTCATTTATAATATATGTGTATCTATAACGTTTAAATATATCTCAATATGATTTTGAAATATTGGAGCGTGAAGATATTGAGTTAAAACCTTACAAGGTCCTTGATTGTAAAGTTGAGATAAATGCCCTAGCTTTTGAGTACTGTAACTTTAATGGACGTTTGAGTGACGACATTGCTTTCCTTAAAAAACCAGACAGCTTAGTTTAGGGAGACATTTATTTATATATATCTAAAAACTGAAGTGTAATATTTATTTTTACTACGCTTTAATTGAGCCACATTATCACTATGTGGGTTTCAAGGTTTCCTCTTCACACATTCTCTATAAGCAATCATCTTTTCTCTCTCTCAACTCATAATCTTCCCATCATTAATTTCCCAAATTATTTTTAAACATTCTTCAACTTTTCCCCTCCCTTTATCCTTTTCATATCCCCACTATCTTCCACCTTAGTATTACTCTTCCTCTATTCTTTCATCTTTCTTTTATTTTTGGCTCTTCTTATTCCTATCCTATTACTATAAGTTTGCAATTCACTCTCTCATTCTATGCATAGTTTTCCCACACAAAAAAGGTTATATCTCTCTCTCTCCTTCTCTCTCTCATTTTTTTTTTCATTTTTTGGTGTATCTTATTATTTTTCTTACATCTCTACTTTAGGTTGATGATTTTTTGTATTCGTTATAACTCTACTTTAGATTGATGTGATTTAGTTTTTTATTTTTAAGTTGTTACCTTTTTTTCTTTTCTTTGATCTCATAGATTTTATCTTATTGAATTATAAAGATAGTATATAAGAAATGTAATGTTATTCTATTACATAGCATGATTTGAATAATTTGTTATTTATTACTATATCTTTTATTTTTACTCTTTTTTTTTTTTCTCAGCTTATTTTCTATAATTTTTTTATTCTCTCTCTCTCTCTCTCTCTCTCTCTCAATTTTATATTCTTCCTTGCAACTCTACTAGAAGTTGATAAATCATTGTGTTTTTTAAAACTTTATTTTGGGCTAATACGTATTGGAGTGTAGTTTTGAGTTCCTCATCATAAGTAGTCTTTCTCCATCTTAGTTTTGGTTTAATTGTTGTTTGAGTTAATACTTATTTATTGTTAAAGTGATTACTGAATTTGAATAATATATTTGAAACTTAAAACTTTAGTTGTAAAGAAAAAAAATAGGAAACATATCAAATTGGTCATATTTGGTCCATCTGGTCTACTTCAATTGACTTCAGTCCACTTCAGTCTATTCAATCTACTTCAGCCCAATTAGGTCCACCTTAGTCCATTTCAATCCAATTCAGTCTAATTTGGTCTATAATATATTTGGTTCACATCTGTACGACTTGGTCTTTTTGGTCTAATTTAGTTCATTTTGCCTACTTCGGTCCATTTGGTCTAATTCAGTCATTTTCAGTTCATTACAGTCCATTTTGTCCAATTTGGTGTACTTCCTTAAGAGTGGAAAAAGACAAGTTTTGGTTGAGAGTACTATCAATTATCTGAGTAATATCAATTGTAATTATAGGACAAGTTTTTGTTATCATAATAATCTCCTTAAGAGAGAAGAAGAATTTGGATAATAACTTTAAAACTTTAAAGTTTTAGTTGTACCATAAGAAACTATAAAAATATAATGCATAATAACAATAGTTAGAATAATATGAACTATTTCAAAAAAGAATTATAATATCAACAAAAAAACAAAAAAAATTATATATTTGTAAAAATAAAGTGATTAAAATTAGTTTTTGAAATTGTATAATTTTTAGGAAAAACAAATTATCTACAATAAAATTTAGAGAATAAATTAGACATATTCATAATAAGTTTATTATGAGTTTTGATTATCATGATAATCTCCTTTAAGAGAATGAAGAATTTGAATAATTTATTTGAAACTTCAAAAGTTTAGTTGAAAAAAAAAAATAGCATACTATAACATAATTTCAAACAATATAGACCACATTATACATTAATAATATCAATCAAACACGCTCAAAATAATAGAATGATACATTAGCAAACATAGAAATATGAAAATAAATAAATAAATAAACTTTTAGGGAGAACAAAATTATCTTCAACAAATATTAGAGAACAAATTATACATTATACAATTACAAAATGGTTATCTATTTCCACGCATCGCTTGGATCAGCAACCAGTTAATATTAATACATTTGAAACTCAATAGCGTGGGGAGGAGTGTTCTGCAAATAAGGTATTCAAGCTTAATGTAGCACTTTATAATGCCAAGTTCCTGTCATTTTTTATTGTCTATTATTATTTTTAAAGAATGTTTTATTCTTGATAAAGTTGCCCATCATTCTCTACCGAATTTATAGACATTTTATAGTACAAACTTTGGTGTTGGAGTGATTATAATTTGGACACAGACACAGTACCTCAGCTATGTTCTACTTAGCCTTCCTAGTTCCAAAAAAATAGGTTTTCATTGGACTTTAAAGTTACTGTGTCAAATTGGCATGTGCAGATGTGCTACAAGCCTTGCTCCAAAAATCTCCTAATCTAGAAGTTTTGGATGTTACTAATACATTTAATTTACTTAATGCGATGTATTTTTAGTTGATCTTCCCCAGTCTAGTTTGTATGTCGTCATCAAAGGAATGGTTCCCTCAAATACAAGTTATGCTGGAAGGAATCAAATGAACTTGATTATGTGTTATCAAACCTTAAATTATCATTGTACTAAATATAAATCCTAATAGGAGTGACCTTAAAAAAATTGCCATGACATGCTTCATGGCCGTTTTGCATAAATGCTTTCATGTTTTTCGTAACTGTGAAAAGCTCTTTTTAGGACTATGCCTACATTGCAATCTTTTAGTTTAGTTGTAATGTATGTCCTTTTTTATAAAGCAATATAATTAGCAGGACATTCCTCTAACCAAATATAAGGTTCCTCAGTCTCCTTAGCAGTATTAGCCAACAAATGGGCAACACTATCACATAGCCTAGGGACAAAATGGTAGGAAATCTTCTAAAGCATCCACTCGGTTCCTGTATAGCACAAACCTCCGACAAACTTAGATGACCCGAGCTCAACAGATTGACCATCTGTTTGTCTGAAAACTCAACCATGATTTCTGGTATCCCCATTTCCTACTTAAATCATAAAGCCTTCAGGATTGCGTACCATTTCATATATAACGGTTTCACATTTTTGGTCTGCTTTAGCAGGTTTTATATTTTATATTCTTCTGGTGTCTTACCTCAAGTCACTTGTTAAATTTTTCAGTCTGGTTGTTTATTAAATAATTCGTTTTAGGATGTGACATTTTTATATATATATATATATATATATATATATAAGATACATGAAATGTACTTTTGTTGTCTTGCTATCTTTATGCTCAATTTGCTTGTTTTGGAGATTTATTTTCAAAATAAAATTTAATAAGCTTGTTGTTCTGGTTGCTATTCTGCAGATTTGGCAATCTCCTTACACAGCTGGAGTCAGAAGGGGTGTTAGGCCCTTCAGAGGGGGTGGTTGAGAACATTTTAGCCCAAGAATAAGTGGCTCATAATCATCTTTTTGTGGTTGGGGACATGGCCAGGGTGGTGCTATGCGCTTCCCACCTCATGGTGCTGCAACACCTACAACTACAGCATCTGCACCAGTTGAAGGTGGAGCTACCATAATGCCTCTCCCTTCTGCATCAATTTCTGGCCAGGCACCAACCAGCACAAGTGCCTCCACTTCCACCTCTACCTCCAACACAATCCCACTTCATCCTTGTAACAGAGTTTTAACTCTGTCAACATTAGCATCATTCTTTTATGGAAAATTATCAGATTTTCAATTGAAAAAAGTGAATTTTAATTGTTCTTTGGCTTGGAGGTCCTGCTTTGGCTCCTCACAAAGAACCCCATGACTAAACTAATAATTGGTTTCATTTTAATTGTTCTACTCTTTGGACATTTCTTTGCTATTAAAGTGTTGCTTCCTATAATTAATTGTCTCCACATTGTCGTGGTGTTCCTTCATCAGTTGCTATAGCTCGTTTGGCCAAAAATAGAATCCTTTACAGATTTCTCCTCACATTGATACGGCTTTTCATGCTTTATCACAGAAACTTGAGATACTATCTGCATATTCAAAACCATGCAAACATGCAGGATAAACTGATTTTTTTGTAGTCCTTACTATACTCTTATAATCTTGATGAAAGATTGAGATTTGGATTGGGTAATGGGTGGTCAAGTGAATGAGCCTTGGTGTTCTTAGTACACTAATTCTCGTTTTAAAGTATAAACTAGCCAACTATGGGCACAATGCTTTTCTAAGTTAAATCTCTTTTTTTAGCACAAATGGATATCTGATTGGATACAAATCGTCAGCAATCCTAGTTTAGATGAAATCAATAAATAATAATAACTAATGTGAAAAGTGAAGATCGGTTCTTGAGGCTGCCCAAAAACTAGAAGTATGGTACAATTAAGAAGGGTATAGTGTTCCATTGCAACTTTCAAACCATCGATTGGGGGTCGAAGAAAGTTTGACAACTCCACAAAGAAGAGTGTTTAACAAAGCTTTGAGAAGAAAACATTGAGAATTAGGAGGCGCTTAATTTTTTCATTAGTAATTCCAAGAAGCTACAATTTGAAAGTTTACATTTCATGAGGGAGATGAGCTTCAATTCATCAGAGAGAGAGAGAGAGAGAGAGAGAGAGTGCTTGAGAAAGAACGAGCGTTATCTTTCAAAGGAAAAGGTTGACAATTAGGACGAGCTTACTGGATTTAATAGTGCAAGAATGCCATATCGGATCTCCCAATAAACATATCTTTGGAATTATGAATAGAAAGATGTACAAAATCTACTAATGTTATGAAATTTATTCCTTTTTGGGCGAACGAGGACATGTCAGAAGTGAACAGAAACTTTTAGCTCGTAGAGGGTAGCTGTTGTGGATGATGTAATTTGGATAAGAGGGATAATAACAAGAAAGTATCCACCTAAATAAATAGAAAAATTCTTAAACTACAGCTCCTTTTAGAAACAGAAACAAAATCCGCTACGAAACTACAAAATTTTCAATTTACTTAAAACCCATCACAGTTCGAATGAAAATAAGCAGTAAATATTGATGGAATGATTAAAAAAAACCATTGTTGGAATGTCATAAGTGCACACTAACAAGTGAAAAACTGCTGGTAGACACAGGTGCATCTCAATTGTTTCAAAACTTGTTTAACTATACTAACTGCAACTTTATCTCACGCCCTTTTAATATATATATATATATATATATATATATATATATATATATCCTACCAATTTACCACACATTATTGAAAAAAAAAAAAAAAAAACCTGAAAAAAAAAACATGACTAATAGAAGGTGGCAAGTACAAGAACAGACCTGTTTGGTTTAAAAGCACAACCAACCAAACTTTTGTGCTTATTGGCAAGAAACCCAACAGACAGCCATCAGTCACAAGACTCCAAAGGCTTAAGCAACTTATAGCAAACTTATAACTGCTAACACAGAGTCACCAAACAATGAGTGAGAAAGTTCAAACAGAGACTATCACTAAAAATTAAGAACTTGTTATCCAAAAACAGAGTCAATCAAACACAACATAAAGATCCATTAAAAACATAGTTCTTGAAACTCCCTCTGATAACCACACCGGTCTTGACTCCTGACTTCCCATTTCATGGACTGCACAATACCTTCTTCAGAGCTAATCAGACATCTATGAATGTCCTATTTCTCTGCAATAAAGATGGTAAACTGCAAAAATCCAAGCTAATCTGCACATTACAGCATTCAAACTTCTTCCTTCCCAGTATTTGATACTCATTCCACAAGCATTAAGGGATGTTATAAATCATGAACAAAATTTTCACCCCTCTACATCATACCAATGATTTTATGCCTACCGCAAGACAAAATGATACTAAAGGAAATAACATGACACTGATCTCATTTGCATCACACGTACATTACAAAATCCCAGGATGATCACTAATGATTTCACTTCCTATCCAGATTCCTCAGTCGCTGCATCAAGTAACACAATGCTTTCCATGAATGTAGTAGCTATAGTTGGAACATGTTGAATATCAAGATTCTTCTCATGTAAAGCATCAGGTTCAAGTAGTAGTGTGATAAAATCAACACAGATTTGTCCTTAAACCTCCTCTTGAACTAAAAGTTCACCAAGCCTGGTGGCTGGTGCAACAAAAGAAATATACAGTATTTTCAAATTTTATAGAAAAAAAAAAAAAAACTTTATTCCATGATTCACGTACGCCGTACTCTTCCATCATCCAAATGATGAATGGCAACTGATGCAAAAGGCAAATACTGTGATTTAAGTTGTACAGGACCCTCCAACTATAATGAAGGCCGATCGAATTCCCTTTGAATACCATCAGATCTTATGGTAGCACTTTATGTCCATCTGGGAGAGCCAATTTTTCATTATTGACATCAAATGACAAAATGATTTTCTGATTTTCACTATTATGTCCCAGCCAATGAAAGCCCCACTAACAAATGCAGCATACGAACTAGCGCCGATATAGGGCACTGCAACATTTGATCCCCATGAGGCTTCAACCCTTCTCCAACAGTTCGAGCTTAATGTGTAAACCTCAGCCTCAACCCGACCCCCACTTTGTTGGCTGCTCAAGAAGAACACCAAATCTTTACAACCTTGTAGTCATTGGTTTGTACGTGACTGATGAGAAAATCCAGTAACAACCCATTCATATTGGGTTACAGAAGAAACAGAAACAGCCAACCTCTTAAATTTTCTAATGCTGGACTCCTCAAATACGTAACTTCAGTGCCACTGTCGCTGAGGCACAATAGGCCATTGAAAGAACCGACTATTTTGACAAAGTATGAAGGAAAAGAAAAGGGAACTGAATACTGGGATATCCTATTAAACGTGCGGTCAAGAAACCGTATAGACAAGGCCGTTATAAAGATAAGACAAATTTATTGAGCTTTCTAAAAACATGAGGCATATATACGAGATAACCGTGATCTTTGTTGTTGTTAATTAATTAGGTGTTAGGAGATGAAATTTCGGGTGGTGATTGAGGACTCCTAGGTTTTGCAAAAGCACCTGAATCTTGTCACTGATTTGATAGGTAGCCTTCACAAGATGTCGAGTACAACATCGTTGGACAGATGTTATTCCACCATTGGAGTAGGAATGTTATTGGGAACTCCTAGAGTACATGTAGATGTAAATGTGGTTGTGGTTGTGGTTCTGCTTGGTTCTGGGCTTGGTTCTCCACATTGTAAACTTTTTCTGCTCCATAGACTAAAGAGTAGTAAAGAGACAATGCTTTAATGCCATTTGGCTAATGTGTAAAGTGACTTCTTTTTTTTTTAATCTAGAGCCACAAATTATTTCCTCCATAATTGTAGTATAGAAAAAATAATAGGTTAACGTGGAAGTGAGACAACCACTTCACTCTGCCATATTAGAGTTGTAACAAAAAAATTGGGGTATAGTTTGTGGCCTTAGAATTTTTTTTTTTTTTTTTTGTATTTTTCATGGGAAGTTGTCACATAACCATTCTTTTTTTCTTTTGTTTTTTGAGAATCACATAGGCCACTCTAATAACATGAGATGGAGATAATTCTTAGATAATTCTAGAGCAATGTTTTTAGGTCTCACAATGGGAGTGAATGCACTGAGACTACTAAGAATTTTCTAATGGGATGGCAGGTTTAAAAGAAGGCCATGCCAGGTGCTTGATAAAAGTTGTCATAGAGTTTCAAAAAGGGGCTGTTGCTTGGAGGAGTATGTTTAAAAATTCTTTGGTAATCGGGAGCGATTACGAGCACCACGAGGAGAGAAGCTTTGCAAGGCGCATGCTTTGGGCTTTTAAGGGCATCGATGAGGACTAATTTATTAATAATCTTTCTAATCAATACCTTGTTTGAGTTCTTGTACTAGTTTGTTCAAAGATTTCTGGGTATGTTTTTTTTTTTTTTTCTTGGTTCTTGTTTTTTCATCCTTGTTTTTACTTTTTAGGTTTAGTTGTGATGGAGAGGTTTATGGTATGGTTTTTATGTTAGTTTATTAGTTATTAATTGGATTAGGATCCTAGCATAACATATATAGCTTTTAGGGATAAGGAAAATTGAATTGATGCACTAAGAGCATTAGTTTATGAAATATTTTTTGAAATTTATATGAAAAAGGTAAAAAGTAAATGTTTTTTTTTTTTTACAGTTTTTTATATTTTTCATAAAAGTGGTAGCAAAACGTTTTTTAAATTGTCCATTTATTAATGTCCTAAGGACATCCATTAATCGGACCCTTTACAATATCAACACAAATTGGAAGCCGGAAGTTAGAACAGCTGTAGAAACTTTGCCAGGATCCCACTAGATTGGAGGAAGCCGGAAGCTGATCAGTCCATATGCGGAAGCTTCACTGGCTAGGTATCTAAAGGTAACAATTATATTAATTCTATCCATTTTCTACAAATAATAATAATAATAATAATAATAATTCAATCCATGAATGCCTAAATGTTGGACATTTGCCATGAATTCTTGAAACTTTTTTTTTCAGAGAATATTCTTGAATATTGAATATTTGCTATTTGAAACACTAAAAAGTGCCATGAAAAAAAAAAAGAAAAATTTGTAAATGTCCGAATAATATAGTGAATGGCTCCTTAATATATGAAGGTTGAACCTACTAGTTGGGACACCCTAAGCCCAATCTCCTTTATATGTAATAATAACTAAGCTCACAACCATATAAAGAGTTCATGGGTTTTGTGATCTTTATAATGTGATTTCAAACAGCAGTTTTCAGTGTTTAAATACTGAAAATTGTGATTTTAAAAAATAAACATATTTGGTAAAGGTATTTTTTTAAGAGTGTTTGAATTATGTTGCTCAATTTAGGGTATTTAAATACTGATTTGTAAAACTCCATTTATCAGTTTCAGATTTTAAACAATACTACTCAATGACACTATTGTAAATATTTCAAAAACATGGGTCCTACTTGATTAGACAACACATAAAACTTCCATTTTCAATTCCAACCAAGGGGCCCACTTTTCAGCTTTTAAAAAAATACACACACATACCAAACACACAATTACGTCTTTTTACACATTAAAACATGTTATTTTAAACAGGGTACTAAACACATTTTTTGCTTTATGAATACTGTAAATACATGTTTTCATAATACTTTTTAAAACACTGTTTTCATATTATTGTAAACAACGATGCTAAAAAGCTCCAACCAAATGGGCCCTTGTGGTATCGAATTAGAGTAAAGTAAACTAAAGTTGAGATAAAGGTGACAAACACATAACTTGAAATATACTAAAATGAAACTAATTAAAAACTTCCAAGTTGCCATCTGATTAACAATATTATTCTTTGAAAGACTTCAGTCTTTCTAGGATAATAAGATCTAGAATATGGAAAAATATAAAACAAAACCTTAATTATAGAGTACTATTGGAATTTTAGAAAATAACTATAATTAAAAAAGTGAAAATAAATTAATTTATCCCATTAAACTCTTTTCAATAACATAAAACAAATTTAGGAAATTACATATCAACAGGAGTTAAAATATGTAAATTATTGATCAAATATCACATTGCCTTTTTAATTTCAAAAAATTTTTAAAATAAAAAATTTAAAATTAATTATAATAAAAAAAGTAAGTTACCAATCAAATAACAAATAAAATTTGATTAATATGAAATCTGACATTGACAAAATGTTATTCCACTTGATGCTATTAGACGTAAGTTTTAAAGGAAAACTAATTGTAGACCCACGCTATGCGTGAGAATATATAATTAATTCTTTAAAAATTTACTAAAGATGATTTTTTCTTCTTAAAAATTGAATTATTTCTAAAAGTATTTTCCATCTCTCTATCTCTACAAATATATCATTTTATTATTTTTAGTTTTTTTTTTTGGGAAAAAATTGGGCGTATTTAATTGATTTTTTTTTTTTTTTTTATTGAGAAGAGCTATTATTCTTTTTTCAAGTGATCTATATTCTTTTAAATTTTTTTATAGTGCATTATGTTTTCCTTTTTTATTTTTACAACTAAATATTTTTAAGATTCAAATTAATTTCACATTTCAAATTAATTATTTAAAATTTTCATTTTCTTAAGGAGATTGTCATGATAATCAGATCTCATCATAAATTTAAAATTAATATTACTCAAATAATTGTAGGCACATTCAAATATTACAATTTTTCTCTTTAATTATTAAATGTTATCCTATTGCATCATAAAGAATTAAAAATAGTATATGAGAATTTTTTTTTTTTGTTCTCTTTGATTGTTAAATGTTATCCTATTCTATTATAAAGAATTAAAAAGAGTATATATGAATATAATATTATTCTATAAATAATTAAAATAGTATATAAGAATATAATATTAATCTATTACATAACATGATTTGGATAGTCTGGTGTTTATTGTTATATCTTTTATTTTTTTCCTTTTTATCTTATTTTATTCAACATTTAAATTCAGCCACATCCTTCCATATTATTAAATTATATAAATTTTCTCTCTTTTTTATTTATAAAAATCAAATATATAATAGTTTACTTAAATTGAAGTAAATAAAATTGTCAAATTCTCACTTCCAAATTATTAAAGAATTAACTTAAACCAAAACTATAAGAGGGAGAGAGAGTATACGTGATGAGAAACTCACAAAACACACCACCAAAATGCATTGCCCTAAAGTAGAGTTGTAAGAAAGAATATATATATATATATATATATAGAGAGAGAGAGAGAGAGAGAGAGAGAGAGAGAGAGAGAGAGAGAGAGAGAGAGAGAGAATAATCACAAATTCTAGGAGAGAATTCAAGAGAAATAGCAAAATTATATAATATAAGGTGAGTAGAAAAATATTCAAAAGAAAATGTATAATTGTAAACAACAAATTATCCAAACTATGCTTCATAATAGAATAACATTATGTCAATATATTAAATCATTGGATAACATTTAACAATCAAATAAAATAAATAAAAAAGATAGCAAATTAAAATATAACCAAATGCATCAATCCAAAGTAGAGTTCAACAAAAAGATATTCATCAACCTAAATTAGATGTGCAACAAAGAATTAAAAATTCACCAAGAGAGAGAGAGAGAGAGAGACATTATTCACTTGTTTGTGTCGGAAAAATATAGATAGTATGTAATAAAGTAAAACAAATATTTAGTAATAGAAATGGGGAGAAGAAGAGTCAAAATAAAAGGAATATGAAGGGATGGAAGAATTGAAAGGTTAAGGTATAGAGTAGTGGGGAGATAAAAAGGTAAAAGTGGGGGAAATTTTGGTGGAAGAGTAATTATAAGGTGATAAATTAATAAGGAGAAAGATAATTAAAAAGGAGAGAGAAAATGTTAGAAATAAGTGGATGATGTAGTTGTTGATGTGGCTCAACAAGAGTGTAGCAACAATAAATGCTACGCTTCAGCTTATATATATATTGATAGATAGATATAAATATAGATGAGAATGTATGTTGTGTGGACGAGGATCCCTAATCCCATTTAAATGGACTACCAAGGTTATTTCCGAGAATGCACCTCAGACCTTGAGGACGAGCATTGGTTAATCACAAGATGAGCACCAACTGACCTTAGGGACGAGAAGTAACCATGAGAAGCGCATGAAGTTAAAATATCGTAGAGGGAAGAAAGTAGACTTGGCACAAGTTACGAGGAGGATGAAAGGAGAAAGGTGTAGAAGCTATCTGCTCTACATTAAATACAAGACAACTACTCCTCTAGCCGCATTAATGAGAAAATAACTATGAACAGTAGTGGCATAACTCAGATCGCAATGCAAAAGCTTACTAGTATGTTTCCGATGAGACAGAAGTCCTAGGAATGCAATCTTAGCCCTTTAGGTGTAGGACTACGATAATTTATGTGTAAATATAAAAGAAAAATGAAGATCCTTATGTGGGGGATCCAAAAAAGAGAGAGAAAGGGGAGCTTTGTAACGAAGAACTAAAATATTTGTTCAAAGGAGGAAGGAATACATATATATAAAACAAACATACCTTGGGCTTAACGGAGGATCCTATTTTCTTCATAATTTGTGGCCTTAGTCATCTCATTGGTGTTCTTTCTCATTGTGATTAACGTTAGCTTGTTAAGTAATCAATATCCAACTCATTCTCTAACAAATTTATTATAGTGGGTTTATTGGGCCATAATCTAGGTCATTCGTAGGCCATGGATCAATTCGTGACCGTACATATGTAATCCAACATTGTGATTCACAATATATTAAACCAATTAAATGATATAATATTAATAAAAATTTACGCCATCACATATATATAAAAATTATTATTATTATTATTATTATTATTATTATTATTATTATTATGTTTATGTTTTTTGTTTGGATGATAATTAATCCAATTAAAAATAGTTTATTACATTAAATCCATATAAATAACCTTATATGCGATTTTTATATATTTGAAAAAATATTTATTTAAATGATTAATGCAGACCTATAAATATATTATATGCATTTACTCAATTTGCAAATTCGGTGAACTAAATAAATGCAATTTTTTTTGAAATGGAAGTCTAAATGAAGAGAGAGCAAAGATAAAAATGCCACTAAAAAACATGGTCCATCATCAGTTGTGTTTGGAATTGTATGAATAACAAAAGTCGCAATTTAGTTGATAATTGCAAATATCCCTCAACCTAGAGCCCTATACCTTGATAAATAATATGTTCATTCAACACAGAAAAACTAAGAACCATTATTCCATTTATGAATATGCACAGCATGTTTCACTCCAATTTTTATGTAGGTTGCCCCTTGGGGCCCTTGCATCCATTTCATGCGGTTTAGATTGAGTATAAAGTTCATTTCATGGTTATTATTTTAACTAAACTGACGAATGGTTTGATTCTGTTAGAGCTTTGCAATTGATAACAAATAATGCTAGATAATATTACCTACCATCTATGTCCCTTCCTATGACATAAAAGGTTGGAAGGCGGTTCAGTCTATTCATATACTTAGAACCCTTAAATAAAAAGTAGTCACATTAGACAATTTTTCACTTTATAAAATTAGCATGTACTACATAAAATATTGCTAATTTTATCAAGGATAAATATTTTTCAAAATGATATTAAAAAAAATTTACACTACCTAGTTGGATTGTATCGTCACGAATTCAATGCAATGTGGCCCAAAATACATCTATGGGGCAATTCTTTTTATATGGAACCCCCACCCACTACAATAATGAGTAAGTCAATATCTAACACATATCTACTATTCTCATTAGGTTTCAACCTCAACAAGGTATGCATTTATGTAGTTCATTGAATTAATAAATAGAGTAAATGCATCTAATATATCTATAGGTGTGCATTAATCAATTATATAAAAATAGTTTTTTTGAAAAAAATTTATAAAATTAATTTACATGGCTATTTATATAAATTTCATATGCGAAACCATTTTTAGTTGGAAAACTTATTATCCAAATACAAATAAACATAAATATAACAATAACAATAACGGTAACTAATAACTAATAATAATATTATTATAATTGTTTGTAACTAATTTATGTGTATCAATCTAAGTAATTTATATAGTTCTCTCTCTAAGAGTTGTCGTTTGAAAGTAAATTTTCTAATAGTGTTTTCATTTAATATATATGTATCTACATTGAAACGTTTAAATACATCTCAATATATTTTTTTTTTTTTTGAATATTTGATTGTGATGATATTGAGTTAAACCCTAACAAGGACCTTTATTGTAAAGTTAAGATAAATTCCTCGTCTTTTAAGTAATTTACTTTAATGAACATTTGAAGAAAATCGCTTTCCTTCAAAAATTAGACAATTTAGTTTTAGGGGAATTAATATTAATACATTTGAAGCTCAATGGCATGGGGAAGAATGTTTTGCAGGTAAGGTAATCAAGCTTAATGGAACACTATAACTCTAAATTACTGTCATTTTTTATTGTCACTCAAAGGTGAGGTCCTTATATTTATTATTATTTTTAATGAATATTTATATATTTTTATTCAAATTGCACGTCATTCTCTAATGAATTTATTGACATTTTCTAGTATAACCCTTGATGTTGGTATGATTAGAGCATCCACAGCTGAAAATGTCAATCTTATTCTATTTTACCATTTCAAAAAGTCACTTTATCATTATACCATACCATTTTTTAATTCTTCCAACATCCCAATTTTTATTTTCCTATTTTACTTATTAAAATAATATATTTACTGTGGGGGCAGAGTCGTCGGGATGGCTGTATGGGCCTTGGGTCAGGTCCGAGGGCACTGCTCGGCCCAAGGGGCCACAAGAAAGGAAGAGAATATCAAAAACCCAAGGGCCCATGGACCTATCGGTCAGATCGTTGTATGCGTGGCGGTGTCCGAGGATAACGTGACCTCGGACGGGAAAAGCTACAGCCGAGGAACCGGACAGTGCAAACGGGAAAACTTCCGAAGCCTAACAAGTCATACGGGGCCTCAAGGGGATGCCGAGGAAGGGGGACAGGCAGGACGTGCCCTGCACGAAGATACTGCCTCCGCATTAAATGCCTTCCACCCACCCGCCTGGCCGCATTAATGGGGAAATGACTTCTGAAGGGACGGGGAATGGCCCTAAGGACATGGGGGAGCATTTTCAGGGAAAGGACAGGAGGGAACAAGTGGGGGGAAGTATAAATGGGAGGGATGGAACCATTGGAAGGGGATCCGGACTTTTTGGGGAAGAAGAAGGTTCTATCTCTCCCTCTCTCTTGAAGAACAGAACGCTCATCTGCACAGAAGCTCCTCGGCCACGTCCCAGAGGGGAGTTAGGTCAATCCATCAGCCAGCTATCTCTCAGAAGTGGGCTTGGACCTTACACCGCACTCTTCTAAAGTACCAGGAGGTCTAGGCTTTGAACCCATCCTCTACAAATTCTATTGTAAAGGCCACTTGGGCCGGCCCAGCCATTCACTTGGGCCATAGGCTAAACTTGTGTCCTTACAATTGGCGCCGTTTGTGGGAAGCCTTGACTGAAGGGATTGGAGGTGCCATGCAAGGTTCAGGTTCACGTCACGCGGAGTCCAGGGGGTCCCAACAAGAGGACCATATGGTGCG
The DNA here is from genome assembly GCA_032878915.1 of Castanopsis chinensis. Classification (NCBI taxonomy): domain Eukaryota; kingdom Viridiplantae; phylum Streptophyta; class Magnoliopsida; order Fagales; family Fagaceae; genus Castanopsis; species Castanopsis chinensis. The sequence continues at coordinate 29,997 of JAVQMG010000037.1, read as the reverse complement.
GTTGGAAAGGGAGCGCGAAGCCAGTGTCCACACAGAACGTACGCGCGGGGGGAGCCATACACGCGGTGATAGCAGAGCCTCCCACGAAAAAAGTGTTGAAACTCTGCAAAGGGAGGTCGACCATCTGAGAAGGAAGCTACGCCGAGAAAAACGAAGGCGCACGCCTTCCCCTTCAGACCGGTCTTCAACGGATGACAGTAGTAGCTCCGACAGCTCCAGGTCGAGGACTCCCCTTGATGAATCCTCTTCACAGGAGGACGGGCGCCGTCGCCCACCTAAGGACAGAGGAACGTCCTCCAGAGGCTTGGCCAACAATGCGCTGAGCAAGGCGCTCCACCAAATTTCCAAGTCACCCTTCACCCGGAGGATTGAGAAGGGGAAGCTCCCAAGAAGGTTTACCCAGCCCACCTTCACAATTTACGACGGGAGGACGGACCCAGTAGAGCATGTGAGCCACTTCATCCAGAGGATGGCGATGCACTCGAAGAATGAGACCCTGATGTGGAAGGTCTTTCCTTCCAACTTGGGACCCGTCGCGATGAGGTGGTTCAACAACCTGAAGGCGAGCTCTGTCGATTTCTTCACGGAGCTCACTAGGGCATTCGGCGCACGGTTCATCACCTGCAGTAGAGTCCCTCGACCCCTAGACTCGCTGTTGTCCATGGCCATGAGAGAGGGAGAAACCCTCAGGGCATATACTGACAGGTATTGGGAGATGTACAACGAGATTGATGGGGACTTCGACGAAGTGGCCATAAGTACCTTTAAGGTTGGCCTGCCGAATGAGTATGACCTGAGGAAGTCACTAACCAGAAGGCCTGTCAAGAGTGTACGTCGTCTCATGGACCGCATTGATGAGTACACGCGGGTGGAGGAGGATCAGCTGCAGGTGAAGGCTAAGATGAAGGTTATCCCTCAAGAGAGGAGGGATTTCAGGTCGGACGGATATAGCAACAGTAGGCTGAGGAGAGAGTTCGTCGGACAACCGCGTCGGATACCAGCACAGGCGGTCGGCGTCGTGTTCGACGAACCCATGCAGCGGGTGTTTGAAAAAATCCGCCACGAACCCTATTTTAGGTGGCCTAGCAAGATGATAGGTGACCCCGCAAAAAGAAACCAGAACCTCCACTGCCAATACCATCAAGAGCACGGCCATACGACCGAGAACTGCAAGAGCCTGCGCTACTACCTTGAACAGCTGGCGAAGGAGGGAAAGCTAAGACAGTTCGTGCATGACCAGGAGGGGCGGAGGGAGCATCATAGGCCGACAAGCCAGGGCCACCATGCCCCAAGGCCTCCTCTGGGAACCATCAACACCATCCTCGCAGCTCCTGGGAGGACTGGATCGCGCCCTTCTAGGGTGCTGAATGTGGCGCGGGCCCATGCGGGGGGCTCTGGCGCCGAGCCAAAACGGGTCAAGGGTAATGAGCCGCCAACGCTGGCCTTCTCAGACGCTGACAAGGAAGGAACCATCCAACCCCATGACGACGCCCTGGTCATAATGCTGAGAATTGGAGGCTACGATGTAAAGAGGGTGATGGTAGACCAGGGAAGTGGCGCAGACATCATGTACCCCGACCTGTACAAGGGGCTTAACCTAAGGGAAGAGGACCTGTCGGCCTACGACTCACCCCTGATAAGCTTCGAAGGGAAAGTGGTGATCCCCAAGGGGCAGATCAGATTGCCCGTACAGTCAGGACCAACAGTCGTAGAGGTGGATTTCATCGTGGTGGACGCCTATTCTCCCTATACGGCCATTGTGGGGAGGCCTTGGTTGCATGCCCTAAGAGCTGTCTCCTCCACTCTCCACGTCAAGGTGAAGTTCCCTTTTTGCGGCCAAGTTGAGGAAATCCTGGGAAGTCAATCAGCGGCGAGGCAATGCCTGACAGCAGCAGTTCTGCGGGGACCGGGACCCGAGCCCTCGGCTCCCGCTGCTCCGGTCCCATAGCAATTAGCCTCTTCTGCCACGACTATAGGGGCAGTGGCAGAAGGGCCTGAATGCGAGGGGTTGGACAGAGTCCTTGAAGACGACCCGTAGAGGTTCTTCTAGATTGGAGCTCAGTTGCCGACCGAGGAAAGGGACGAGTTGGTTGCGCTCTTGAGAAGAAACCTCGATGTGTTTGCATTGGACGAGCATGAGATGCCTGGGATCGACCCAAATTTCATCTGCCACCACTTGAACGTTGACCCGAAGGCAGTGCCGAAGAAACAACCTCCTCGGCGCTCTTCCTCAGAACACTCTGAGGCCGTAAAGGAGGAGGTCATCAAACTCAAGAGGGCTGGAGCTATCAAGGAGGTGTTCTACCCTGAATGGTTGGCGCACCCAGTCGTGGTGAAGAAGAAGAACGGGAAATGAAGAGTGTGTGTGGACTTCACGGACCTCAACAGGGCCTGCCCCAAGGACCCATTCCCGATGCCACGCATTGATCAATTGGTAGATGCGACGGTCGGCCACCCCCGCATGAGTTTCCTGGACGCCTTTCAAGGGTATCATCAGATACCACTAGCTTTGGAGGACCAGGAGAAAACCGCCTTTGTGACCCCCACTGGCAACTACCATTACAAGGTAATGCCCTTCGGCCTGAAGAACGCAGGGGCTACCTATTAGAGGATGATGACTCGGATGTTCGAGCCACAGTTGGGAAAGACCGTCGAAGTATATGTAGACGACATGGTCGTGAAGAGCAAAGCAGCATCAGACCATGTGGCTGACCTGGACAGCACGTTCCAGACTTTGCGGGAACATAAGTTGCGGCTGAATGCCTCCAAGTGCTCCTTCGGCGTGGGGTCTGGCAAATTCCTAGGCTACATGCTTACTCACAGGGGTATAGAGGCCAACCCCGAACAGATCACCGCAATCCGAAACCTACAACCACCTCGAAACCCAAAGGAAGTCCAGAAGCTGGCAGGGATGACGGCCGCCCTCAGCAGGTTCATTTCCCGCTCCGCGGACAGGTGCCGACCCTTCTTCCAACTACTAAACAAATGGAAGGGATTCGAATGGACCGAGGAGTGTTCTCTGGCATTCCAGCAGTTGAAGGAATACCTCTCTCGGCCCCCCGTCATGTCCCGCCCCGACCCAGATGAAGTCCTGTTTGCGTATTTAGCAGTGGCGGCCTACGCCGTCAGCCTGGTCCTGGTGCGGGACAACGCCGGTATACAAAGGCTGGTTTATTACGTAAGCAAGTCCCTGCAGGAGGCCGAGATTTGGTATTCCCCGTTGGAAAAGGCGGTTCTGGCCGTGGTGCACGCCACTCGTCGGCTCCCGCACTATTTCCAATCTCATACGGTCGTCGTCTTAACCCAACTCTCACTTAAGTCCGTCCTACGGAGCGCCGACTACTCCAGTAGAATCGCCAAATGGGGGACCTTCTTAGGGGCCTTCGACATCAAGTATTTACCTCGTACATCTATAAAGGGGCAAGTCCTAGCCGACCTGGTGGCAGAGTTCACCGAGCCTTCCCCGGAAGAAAACTGGGGGGAATGGGGTGCCGGCGGAAAGCCAGTCGGTGCGGTCTCGAGCGCAACGCCTCCGGTGTGGAAGCTTTACGTGGATGGAGCGGTGAACCAGAGGGGTTCAGGCCTGGGGATAGTGTTGACGTCCCCTGAGGGGATCATCGTGGAAAAATGCTTAAGGCTAGCGTTCTCGGCCACCAACAACGAAGCCGAATACGAGGCTTTGCTGGCGGAAATGGACATGGCATGAAAAATGGGGGCAAAGGCGGTGCTAGCATTCTCGGACTCACAGCTGGTGGTTGGACAGATGGAGGGGAAATTGGAGGCCAGGGAACCAAGGATGCGAAACTATCTAGCCCGCGCGAAACACTTACAAGCCAAGTTCGGGTCCTTCGGGTTGTCACATGTTTCCAGGAGCGGGAACACGCATGCCGACTCACTCGCCATTCTCGCTACCACCTCGGCCCAGGGGCTACCCCGGGTCATTCTCGTTAAAGACAAGCTCAAGCCAACTGGGTAGGAAAGTCACACTCCTCGGATCCAGCAAGTTAGAGTTGGGCGCAGTTGGATGGACCCCATTGCGTCCTTCCTTAAGCACGACATACTGCCGGAGGATAAGTCGGAAGCCGACAAGATCCGCCGGAAAGCTCCACGATTTTGGCTGTCCAAGGACCAAAAGCTTTACAAGCGCTCCTTCTCGGGGCCCTACCTGTTGTGTGTACATCCAGAAGAGACGGAGCAGCTCTTGGAAGAATTGCACGAGGGGACTTGTGGTAGCCACACGGGCGGAAGGTCACTAGCTCACAGGGCCCTTACGCAGGGGTACTGGTGGCCAAACATGCAGAGAGAAGCGCAGGAGTACGCGAGGAAATGCGACCAGTGTCAGAGGTATGCGCCCCTCATCCACCAGCCTGGCGACGTTCTCAATCCGTTGGTCAGCCCTTAGCCGTTTGCACAGTGGGGCCTGGACATAGTGGGACCGTTTCCAAGGGCAGCGGGCAATAAGCGATGGCTACTTGTCGGGACGGACTACTTCACTAAATGGGTTGAGGCCGAGCCGCTCTCGAATATCCGAGGCGTGGACGCGAAGAGATTCGTCTGGAAGAATATAATCACCCGATTTGGGATTCCCCGCACCCTCATCTCGGACAATGGGCTACAGTTTGACAGCAAAGCTTTCCGGAAATACTGTGGGGACTTCGGCATCACGAATAGGTACTCCACCCTAGCTTACCCTCAGGGAAACGGCCAGGCTGAAGCCACGAACAAGTCGATAGTAAATGGGCTCAAGAAAAGATTAGATGATGCGAAGGGCAGATGGGTGGATGAAGTACCACATGTGTTATGGACTTACCGAACCAAGCCGCGAAGATCCACAGGAGAGACTCTTTTCGCGATGACGTATGGCGTCGAGGCCGTGATTCTGGTGGAGATGGGGCTCCCCACAATGAGGACACAATCCTTTGCCCCAGAGGCCAACGACAACATGCTGCTGGAGGGGCTAGACCTGGTGGAAGAAAGACGAGAAAACGCCATGGTCCGGCTAGCTAGTTACCAGCAGCAGCTCAAGCGGGGATACGACTCTCATGTACGGTCTAGACCTCTCGCCCCGGGAGACTTGGTCTTAAGAAAGGTCGTCGGGACAGCAAAGGATCCATCGTGGGGGAAGTTGGGGCTGAATTGGGAGGGACCCTACCGGATAACCTCAGTAGCCGGTATAGGGGCATATTATCTAGCCGACCTGGATGACAAACTTGTAAAGCGGCCTTTTAATGTAAATAACCTACGAAGGTATTACTACTGATGAAAGGCGTGTCCGCCATGTTTTCAGATATCATTCTCTTGTGCCTACTGTCAAAATGCTGTCGTCTCTGTCGGTTCAATTTTGTAGATTAAGTGTTAACGTCAACCTTGGTTACGCCAGGTCCTCGGACCTTCTGCCTTGGGAAAATTTAACACGGTTCAATTTTAACTAAGTGTTAATGTCAACCTTGGTTACGCCAGGTCCTCGGACCTTCTGCCTTGCGAAAATTTAACACGGTTCAATTTTAACTAAGTGTTAATGTCAACCTTGGTTACGCCAGGTCCTCGGACCTTCTGCCTTCGGAAAATTTAACACGGTTCAATCTTAACTAAGTGTTAATGTCAACCTTGGTTACGCCAGGTCCTCGGACCTTCTGCCTTGGAAAAATTTAACACGGTTCAATTTTAATTAAGTGTAAATGTCAACCTTGGTTACGCCAGGTCCTCGGACCTTCTGCCTTGGGAAAATTTAACACGGTTCAATTTTAATTAAGTGTTAATGTCAACCTTGGTTACGCCAGGTCCTCGGACCTTCTGCCTTGGGAAAATTTAACACGGTTCAATCTTAACTAAGTGTTAATGTCAACCTTGGTTACGCCAGGTCCTCGGACCTTCTGCCTTAGGAAAATTTAACACGGTTCAATTTTAATTAAGTGTTAATGTCAACCTTGGTTACGCCAGGTCCTCGGACCTTCTGCCTTGGGAAAATTTAACACGGTTCAATCTTAACTAAGTGTTAATGTCAACCTTGGTTACAACAGGGTTCTCGGACCTTCTGCCTTAGGAAAATTTTAACACGCACATAATTTACTACTTAATTTACGTGTTAAATATCAACTGGGGCTAAGCCAGGTCCTCAGACCTTCTGCCTTAGGAAATTTCTAACACAGACTTGGCCAAGTAAGGTCCTCGGACCTCTTGCCTTGATGAAATTCGACGTGGAACTCATTCTTTTTTGAGTGTTAAGCCACATATTAAGGCCCACCTTGACAAGAACAGGGTTCTCAGACCTTCTGCCCTGGGAAAGTTTGACACAGATCAATTTTCGTTGGATATCAATGTTAATTTTATTCGCTAAGTGTTGGGGCCAATTTTATCCAGCTTCGGTTAAGCCCCAACGAGGATCGATTCTTATTTAAAATGCTACTATCATGTTTATTCTCTCTAAGAGAGAATGCTTCCCTATGCCACGCCAAAGTCTCGGCCAACGTCAAGCCTTTCGTACGCTATGAAGTAGGAGAAAATGTAACGCAATTCTCACATATGGGATGACTATTAACAAAGGAACCATAAGTAAGAGAAAGTACATGTTCATAGCACAATTGTCATGAATAAAATGCTAAAGTCTTTGCATTAAAATTCTAAATAGGGAACCCACTGCAAGGCTTGGCAAAAATAAATGAAAGTAGAAACAAGAGCTCCTCCTAAACACAAAAGGGACCTAGCAACTCAAGTCTTGGTCGTCGGAGGGAGATCATCCTTGTGCGCTCCGCTATCCAGCACAACTTGGTCCTCTGCTCCTTTGGCATCCGGTGGGGGGTTGCCTTGGCTCTCGCTGGCTTGCTCTCCCGTAGGAATGGTTTGGACAGGATCCAAGGAGGCAGTAGGGAGTGCAGGAACCACAAAGGAGATGGATGTAGCCGTGGCGGGAGGAGCATCGAGTTCGCGGATATCCGGTGGATACCACATGTTTTCGACCCTCCTCAGTTCGGAGGAAGAAGCGGCACCCGCCGCGTCAAGGGCCTCCGACCAGACCTGGCGGCAATATTCCCTGCACAGGTCCGCCAGCTCCTCGACCAGGCGGGTCTCCGTCTCTTCGACCCCCTTTTGGAAAGAGGTCGCCACGGCTGCGTCAGCAGCATCCTTGGCAGCTCGGGCCTCTTCCTCGGCCTTCGCCAGCTCTTTCTTCAGAGCTGCGTTCTCCACATTTGCCTTTACAAGGCTCTTCTTGCAGCCCCACAGCTCTGTGCGTTGAGCCTCGGCTTGATCAGTGGCGTTCTTCAAGCCAGCCTCGGCACTCCTCTTCGCCTGCTCTTCAGCCTTCAGGGCCTTGCCCAGCTTTATGTTCTCTGATTCGGCTAGGCAGAGGGCCTTATCCGTCTCGACTCGGATGTTAAGTTCAGCCGAGGCCTTCTTCCGAGCGTCCTCGACCCACTTCTCAGCTACGGCGACCTCTTGGATAGCCTGCATGCACACAAAAGGCATAAATAGGGTAAAACCCGCGTTCGAGACCAGCACGAGTAAAGTGAGAGTTGGTCGGAACTTACCAAACCCAAGTCCCTTTTCAGAGAGAGGAACAGCTACGGCTGAGGCAGCTGCTCAAGGGCCTCCATGTCCTTAGGAAGCAGCAGGGGTCTTTCCAGGGCCTCAGCAATGTACATGGAGTGCCCCTTCTGATAGTCCCTTATGCTGGCCCGATCGGGGATGGGGGCCCCATCCACCTCCAACGGCGGGGACCAAAGAGCCTGGCCTCGGCGCACCTCGGCCAGCGGTTGGCTCTCCCCGCTCTCCACTGAATGGGCCTGCGATTTGCCCTTGGCGGCCCTTTGGTGCTGTTGTTGCTGTTGTTGTTGGTGGTGCTGGTGATGTTGCTGCTGCTTGAGCTTCTTTTGACGAGCCTCCTCGGCCTCGTCATCTGCCTTCTTCCTCTTCTTCTTGAGGTCAGCGGCATGAACCTCGGGGTCGGCCGGAGGAGGAGGAGGAGGAGGAGGGGGAAGTTGTGGGGGGATGTGAGACCCGGTGGCGCCCTTCTTGGCCACCTGCGCTCCTCGCGCGCCCATGAGGGATCTCAGGCTGTTCATGTCTTCCTCCTCGGTGCTGCTGTCGACCTTGGAGACTATAAGGCCTTTGATGCCCGAGCACTGGGTGGCTTCGTCGTCCGAGACCTCAACGACGCCGCCTTCTTCCTCGGCAGAGACTTTGGGCGGCCAAACTGAAACCGGAACGGCGCGCACGGGCGGAGAATATAAAATCACTCCGGGTTCGTCGGGGATGTCGCGTGGGGCAAGAAAATTGGGCTTGGTGACGTCTATTCGTCTTCGCCTTTTGTCGCAGGCAAGGATTGCGTCGTCGACCTCCCCGAAGGCGGTGGACAGCAGCTCGTACCCCAAGATCAAGTGGGCGGCCCTCACTTGTAGGTCCTCGTGCACGAACACCTCGGACCTCAGCACCCTATTTAGGTCTCGGATGTTGACGTCGGCGAGGCTAGGGGAAACGTGCTGCTTATCTGCGAGAAAGGCATCCAAAAGAAAAATCACAATTAAGCTCGGCAACAAAAATAGGCAATAAGAACAACGGACGACAAATTCCCAAAAGTGGAGGTAAAGGAACTAAAGCGCAAACGAAAGCCCGAAACCTAAGGCAGCCACACCTGGTTTTCCCTCTTGAACGGGGCAATGGACCCCGTTGTGCCATCTCCCAGATGCGACGACGTAGTCATCCTTCATCCCTTTGTTGGACTTAGGAAGACACGATATGAGCCTAACGACACTCGACCGGGACTTGAAGCAGTACCCTTTGGACGTGAGTGGGTGGCACTCGTACATATAGACCACGTCTCGCCACGTGAGGTTCAGACCCATCTGCTCGTTTAGAGCATCTACACTTCTTAGGATCCTAAACATGTTGGGCGTGCATTGATCGGGGCACAGCCGGTGGTTGCGCAGGTACTCGCTGGTGATAGGACCCATAGGAAGGGTCATGCCACCCTCCAGGAAGGCAATAATGGGAATGACCACCTGCCCAAACCCCCTGGAGTCAGCCACAGCCTCAGGCAGGCAATATTTAAGTTCCACCTCCGGGGGGATGTGGAACTTGGCTCGAAATCCCTCCATACCGGACTCGCTGTCTACCAAACACTTAAACCTACCCATAATGACCCAAACTAAAGAACGAACCTAGAAGAGGAAAGGGAAATTTGACAGCCGAGGAGAAAAAGGCCAAGGAAACGAGAACTTACGAGTGGAGAAGGACACGACTCTGATAACGCTTCAGGTAACGAAATGAAAATGCACGTTTCCAGGAGCGCAACTGCTTTTTGGGAGCGAAAAGTTGGATGCGCGACTTCCCAAACGCTTCGGGATCTTTGAGAAGCAAGCATGTATGAGGCCTGCCCCGCGCGAAATTTCAGAAAGAATCACGGCCGCACGATCCGCATCTCACCGTCCAACGTGGGCGACAGGGAGTTACTCAGCGCATTTAATGCTGGCGCTGCACGATATGAAGCGTCGCGAGCTGTCTTAGGGGGCGCGAAAGAAGGATTCGGCACGTGTAGTGCTTGGAGGGCCACGTGAAAGAAACGCTCGTGAGTCAAAAACTCATTTCCCCTCTCGGATCGAGGTCAAATAAATTTTTGAGGGGCTATTGTGGGGGCAGAGTCGTCGGGACGGCTGTATGGGTCTTGGGTCAGATCCGAGGGCACTGCTCGACCCAAAGGGCCACAAGAAAGGAAGGGAATATCAAAAACTCAAGGGCCCATGGACCTATCGGTCAGATTGTTGTACGCGTGGCGGTGTCCGAGGAGAACGTGACCTCGGACGGGAAAGGCTACAGCCGAGGAACCGGACAATGCAAACGGGAAAACTTCCAAAGCCTAACAAGTCATACGGGGCCTCAAGGGGGTGCCGAGGAAGGGGGACAGGCAGGACGTGCCCTGCACGAAGATACTGCCTCCGCATTAAATGCCTTCCACCCATCCGCCTGGCCGCATTAATGGGGAAATGACTTCTGAAGGGACGAGGAATGGCCCTAAGGACATGGGGGAGCGTTTTCAGGGAAAGGACAGGAGGGAACAAGTGGGGGGAAGTATAAATGGGAGGGGTGGAACCATTGGAAGGGGATTCGGACTTTTTGGGGAAGAAGAAGGTTCTATCTCTCCCTCTCTCTTGAAGAACAGAACGCTCATCTGCACAGAAGCTCCTCGGCCACGTCCCAGAGGGGAGTTAGGTCAATCCATCAGCCAGCTATCTCTCAGAAGTGGGCTTGGACCTTACACCGCACTCTTCTAAAGTACCAGGAGGTCTAGGCTTTGAACCCATCCTCTACAAATTCTATTGTAAAGGCCACTTGGGCCGGCCCAGCCATTCACTTAGGCCATAGGCTAAACTTGTGTCCTTACATTTACAAAATAAAATATATTTATTTCTCTCTCTCATTTTTGTCTATCTTCCCCTCCCTCTCTCTCTCTCTCTCTCTCTCTCTCTCTCTCACTCTCTCTGCCACTCATCACCTCCATCACCACCGTGAAGACCCAAACTCAGCCCTAGACCCACCGTGCCACCACAACCTACGGCCCACCGCACCGATGCCACCATGATCCACCACTGAAACTCAGCCTCAAACCCACGGCCAAAACCGATTAGTAAACCCATCACCACCACGCCGGAAACCCACGGCCAAAACCGATTAGTAAACCATGATCAACCACCTTGATCACGCCGATCTCACCCAGATCAACCCACGGCCAAAACCATGATCAACCCACGCCGGAAACCCATCACCACCACGCCGGAAACCCACGGCCAAAACCACGATCAACCCATGCCGTGACCCACGCCTACCAAAACGCCGAACCCAGACCTCGCCGACCTAGACCTCGCCGATCCAAACCCACCATCAACCGATCCCAACCCACCGCCATGCCCAGATCAAGAGAGAGAGGGGATGGAGAGAGAAGCTTGACAGTGGCGAGAGAGAGAGAGAGGCGATGGAGAGCAAAGTCGGGAGAGAGAGAGAGAGAGAGAGAGAGAGTAGTTGATGTGAATTAAAATATAGTATTATGTTTTGACATAGTGCTACAGTACCATCTCAAAGATGAGATGGTACTGTAGCACTATGTCAACAAATTTTGGCCACTGTCAGTTTTACCAATCCAGTTGTTGGGGGGGTTTTTTGAGCTTAAATGCCAAATAAGGCTTACATTTGAGATATGGCAAGGCAGCTGTGGATGCTCTTATAATTTTGGCATGCAATGCCTCAGCTATGTTCTACTTATCCTTCCTAGTTCCTAAAAATTGGTTTTGATTGGACTTTAAAGTTATGTCAAAGTCAAACTGGCATGTGCTACAAGCCTTGCTCCAAAATTCTTCTAATATAGAAGTTTTGGATGTTACTAATACATTTAGTTTACCTAATCCGAATTTTTTTAAGCTAATGTTCCTCAAACTTACACTAATAATCTAGTTTTTATGTTGTCATCAGAGGAATGGTTCCCCTGAAACACAAGTAATGCTGGAAGGACTCAAATGAACTTGATTATGTGTTATCAAACCTTAAATTGTCATTGTACTAAACATAAATACTAATAGGCAGTGACCTTAATTGAACTACCATAACAAGCTTCATGGCCGCTTAGCATGAACGCTAGCAGGTTTTTCATAACTGTGAAAAACTTTCTTTAGGACCATGCCATCTGTTATTACCTGGTTGAACCAATGCTTAGTTTTTTAGGTCAGTGACTGCTCTAGGTTGTTACTCATTGCATCAAGCCTCCTTTTAGTTTAGTTGTGATATGTGTTTTTTATTATTATCAAGCAATATCTTTGTGTACAATTGGAAAAAGAACAGCAGGACATTCCTCTAACCAAATATAAGGTTTCTCAGTCTCCTTAGCAGTATTAGCCAACAATTGCGTAACACTATTACATAGCCTAGGGAGAAAATGGTAGAAGATCTTCTTAAGCATCCACTCGGTTCCTGTTCATCCTGTATTGCATAAAGCCTTTAGGATTACTGTACTAATTCCTATATAACAGTTTCATATTTTTTGGTCTGCTTAAGTAGGTTTTCATTTATTCTTCTGGTGTCTTATACAATTACTCAAGTCGCTAATTAAAACTTTCAGTCTGGTTGTTTACTTAATTTTTGGTTAACGATGCATAACACTAAGAAACTACGGAACAAGAAGTCTATTACAAACATGCCCGGCTTTATCATTATTGAGTAAATCAACCACCACAGGCGGTGGGTCATACAAAAAGAGGTAGTCTGACTTAAGATCAACTCCCATCCTAGCTAATCTGTTGGCACAGCTATTAGCTTCCCTATACACATGCGTCACAGAGCAGTTAGTGAACATCTTCGTCAGGTTCCTACATTGTTTATTAAATAATGCATTTTAGGTTGTGACGTTTTATTGTCCCTCCACATATATATATGTAAGCTACATGAAATGTACTTTTGTTATCTTGCTATCTTTATGCTAAATTTGCTAGTTTGGCAGATTTATTTTCATAGAAATATTTAATAAGCTCCTTGTTCCAGTTGCTATTCTGCAGATTGGGCAATCTCCTTACAGAGCTGGAGGTAGAAGGGGTGGTATGCCCTTTGGAGGGGGTGGTAAGGGACATTTTGACCCAAGACTAGATGGCTCATAACTCCCTCTTTGTGGTTGGGGATGTGGCCAAGGTGGTGGCAGGCACTTCCCACCACATGGTGCTGCAACACCTACAACTACAGTATCTGCACCAGTTGAAGGTGGATCTACCATAATGCCGCTCCCTTCTACACCAATTTCTGGCCAGGCACCATTACCCGTACCAGCACAAGTGCCTCCTGCTCCATTCTGGTTACTTGCCACCATATGGCATGATGTGAACTTTGAAGGATTGACTACAATGGTCTGGAAACCTAGAGCAGCATAAGAATGGAAAGCAATATTAAAAAATAAAATAACAATCACAAGTATAAGACAAGTAGCAGACGCAGCAAAGTCATAAACAGACGGGAGAAAGTACAAATGAACAATGCTGAATTGAAGCAAGTTGTTCAGCCTTCAAAGTATAGGAATTTGAAAAACAAACCCCGTTAGAAAATCTAACCTTTGAAACTGTTGCTGATGACAATAGAAAGGAAACATAGCATCAGAAAGTGGCGACAGGGACTGAAGAAGTTTTAGCGGTTGAACCTGAGAGGAAGTCCCAGGATCAATTTGCAGCTCAGGGGCGATGTTTCAAGCGAAAGACGGGAGGGGGCTATATGAGAACTTCTGAAGTTTTAATTCCAAGAAAGCCTATTGAGCCCTCCAAACCAAATTAGGCGGTTCCTCTAAAGCAACTTCATTTCCACCTGTCTTGTATGGAGAAGCAGGACTTCAAGCAATTTATCCAACCAACTTTAACGCTCCATCAGAGCAGGGACAAATGGGGCTTCAAACAGCTAACCTAACGTACATAAGTGCTTAATCAACTTCCAAAACTCCTCAAGTCCAACAACAAGGTTTTAACCGATCAAAAAAATAAAAAGGTTTTACAGATGCCCAGGTTCTTTTGGACCAACAGTTGATGACTTATGTGCTCTCTCAATCCCAGGCACCAGCAATGGTACCAGAAACAAGCACACTGGCCTACAACTACCATGCTCCACCACATCAGGATCGATTCTTGAAACTCAGTATCAACAAGGCTCAGAGACTCAAGGATGAGGATATATATCTATAAGTTGGGATCCAAAATACTGATATGACATAAGTCTAAAGTCAGTTGCAACCGGTAAAAACAGAGTCTGAAGACCCAGTAACTGCTGACACCAAAACTGAGGCAAGCATAAAAGAGGCAAGTCTACCCTCAGATAACTCAGTCATGGAACCATTGGATAATCCAGTCGTGTTGGCTGAGCAAGTTGCATTTGCAATAGTGCCCAATGAAGACTGATGAAATTGCCATAAGCATAAAGGGTTTATATATGCATTGTGGCATACGTACGTACTCCATAAAAAATTACCAGAAATCATTTTTGTAGAAGTAAAATGCTATATGTTCTTTGCCACAAGAATAAAGTGCTGGTACAAATCATGAAAAAAATTCACCTACATCTTATCAATACTTTTATGCTTACCGCAAAACAAAATGATACCTAAGGAAACAACAAGATAATGGCCTCATTTGTATCACACTTACATAACAAAACGCAATGATATTATCATTAATGATTTCACTTCTTATACAGATAGCTAAGTTGGTCCATCAAGTAACACAAGGCTTTCCATGAAACTAGTGGCTATAAGTGGAAGATGTTGAATACCGAGATCCTTCTCATGTAAAGTTTCAGGGTCAAATGAAACAATCACGGGGTCATTGCACCTCTGTAATTCACCATCATCAGATTCGGTCTTGAGTTCCTTTTCAACTAGAAGCTCACCATGCTCGGTGCAACCATAGAAATGTACATGTATAACATTTTCAAACTGGACAGAAAAAAGTTTATTCCATGATTCATGTACACCATACTCCCCCATCACCCAAATGAAGCATGGCGTATGGGTCAGCATAAATCCGTGGTAGATTACAGGGTACCCAAATGTAATGAAGGCCAATTTCCCCTTGAACACCATTAGACTCTGCGGTACCGCCACTAGACCTTGTGGCAACACTTGTCCACGAGGGAGTGCTATCTCTCCAAACTTATCATTATTGACATCAAATGACAAAATCATATTTTGATTTAGGAATTGCCCATCACCTTCACTAATATACCCCAGCCAATGCAAAGCCTTATTAAAAAACGTGGCAGACGAATAATACTTGATATTGGAGACCACAACATTGGGTCTCAATGAAATTCCAACCCTCCTCCAAGAATTCAAGCTTAAAGTGTAAACCTCAGCCTCAACCTCATCCTCAGGCCTGTTGGGTGCACGCAAAGAAGAGATCTTTACAACCTTGTAGTCATTGTTCTCACACTGATAAGCAAACCCAGTAGCAACAGAATCATATTGGCTTAAGCAAGTATCAGGCAACCTCTTAAATTTTCTAATGCTGGGGTTCCACACATATATAACTTCAGCAACAGTGGACCCATTGCCATACTGAGCAAGACACACTAGGCCATTACAGGAACCAACAATTTCAGGACAGTTTAAATGAAGTTCAGAGGGAATTGGGTACTCAGAAATCCTATTGAACTTGCGGTCAGAAGCAACCATACAAACTGGGTTGTTAGAAGGAGAATACATAGCAGGCATGTGTATAAGATAAGCACGATCATCATCATTATCATTCTCATTGTTGTTGCTGTTGCTGTTGTTGTTAAGGTGGGTAGAGATAAAATTGGAGTTGGTGATCGAGGAGTTCCAGGATTTGTGAACGCACCTGAATCTTAGTACTGACTTGACAGGCAGCCTTGACAAGATGTTGAGTACGACGTCGTCCGGGAGATGGGTCGGAGGTTGTCGGAGGATCGGAGGTTGTGGACTGAGTTCTTTTCTTTGTGACATTGTTTTTCAGCAAAGAGAGAGAGTTTAGTCTTTAGAGAGAGTAAAGTGAAAGACAAAGACTGAAGACGAGTAAAGACAGGAATATGTTTGGGGTTGCCTTGAGGTAACGCTGTGTTTAAGCATATCTATCTCTTTTTTTCTTATTGCTAATTAATGTGATGTTGCCACATCACCTACTCTATTAACCTACTTGTCCAGCTGTCTTGCATATTAAACACAAAATATCAGATCATATTATACTTGGAGATTTAATGCAATTCCATATCATTATAACTTTTCTTTTTCTTTTTTTAGGATAAGCACCATGTCATTATACCTCTGAAGAGAAACAAACACTAACATTGATGGTGAAATTTATACTTTATAGTAGTTTTAACCATTTTTTTTCTCTCTCTCAATTTATTTGGAGCTATATATATATATATATATAGCCTATGTTACTCCAATGTATTCAATGATATGACCATTAAGTCCTTTTGTAGTGATATTCTGGTTATGTAATATATTATAAATCTGTTTAAAAAATTCTATATATTATTTTCGTATTCGTGTGTTCTAATAAGTATTATTGTTTCCTCAAAAAAAAAAAAAAAGATATTTATCCCACATTGGTTGTGTTTGTTAGAGTTTCAGTCCTTATATCTTCAGACTATTACTACAAAGGTAAGATCATTTTTTAGTGGCACTCTGGTGAAGTAATATATTATAAGCCTGTTTAAAAAACTCTATATACTACTTTTGTGTTCATGTGTTCTAATAAGTATTATTGTTTCCTGAAAAAAAAAAAAAAAAAAAGAGATAATTCATCTATAATTTTGGTAATATAATTTTTTAATTAGTTAAGTGATTTGTTTAAATAATACACATAAACAGTTTTATAAATCGACTCTAAATAAATTTAACCAAAGTTTAAACTCTTTTTTCACCAATTGCAAAAAAAAATAAAAATAAAAAATAAAATTAAACATCCATTTATTGGGTGATTGAAGCCCACCAATTACATTTATCACCACATCAATCTGTAAGTTCTTTATAATAATTTTAGCATTTTCCTTTTAATAAAACATCATACTTTGTAGCTTGGGACAAAGAAAATGGAAATCAAACAAAACTAGGGCCATAAACAAACCGAGTCAAATCGAATATTAAAAGTTTAAACTTATTCATTTAATTTTATTTTGAATAGGAACCAAGCTCAAACTCAGAACCAAACAAGATTACATTTTCCAACTTGGTTCAATATCTTGTCGAACAATGTCAAGCTTGTTAACAAGCTACTTGATTCCATAAATAAATAATTAAATAACAAAACAAATAACTACTTGATTATGATTTTATTCAATCTATATCTATATATATTTAAAAACTGAAACGTAGTATTTATTATTATTATGCTCTTGCTACGCCACCTCATCTGTCACGTCATTAGTCATATAATTATTTTTTGTTTTTATTTTTTATTCCTAAATTTTGTTGACAATATTAAACATATAACTTGGACGGTTTTAATTTTACATATAATTTTGTCTTTACATATTCATCTAATTTAATTTAGATGTTTATAACTAAAAAATATCAAAACCGAAAACAATTTATATACATATCTATCCATACTATATATAATATGGAAGTTTTGCAATAAATTTTACAATCTCTTTTTACACCACATCATTAGCATCCTTTCTTCTTCTTCTTCTTCTTCTTCTTCTTCTTCTTCTTCTTCTTTTCAATTTTTATTTTATTTTCTTCAACGGTTCAACCATTGTCCTCTTAGTTCAATCTTTCATCTCCTCCTATCATTGTCTTTTTAAAATTTTCATTTTGATTCCTTTATAAATATTTAAGTTTGTTCCATCTCCTTAAATTCTACCGTTTAAAGTTTCTCAATTACTGTCTTTTTAAAATTTTAATCTTTCATTTACTACAACCTTTCCTCTTCCATATTAATTTTCATATACATTTCTTTTTACTTCTTTTCCGCCTCTCTTTCATATTCCTTTTAAGTTGTTCATGGCAAAAAAAGGTCAATACTCTCTCTCTCTCTCTCTCTCTCTCTCTCTCTCTCTCTCTCTCTCTCTCTCTCTCTCTCCAATTTTGTTTTTCTTTTGGTGGATTCTTTTATTGTTTCAACCATTTTTCCACTAATGGTGCTTTTTGTTTTTATTGATTTAATTGTCACATCATATTTGTTTCTCTTTTTGGCATATTTGTATAGACTTTTTTTGAATATTTATGTATTTTGGTATTCCAATTCTTGATCACGATTCTTTTCATCATCCCATTGGTTTGATTTGATTTGGGTTAATAATTAGCTGTTTTGCAAGTTATAATTTGAATTTTTTTTTCTAGTAATCCATTTAGAAGTTAAATTATAAGACTATGCAAAGTTTTGTTTATATTTTTTAATCCTTTTGGGAGGACAATTTTTTAGTTTTTGCATAGAAAATACTCTTAATAGTTATATTAGAAGTACCCTATATCCCTTCTCAAAAAAAAAAAGTACCCTATATTTTCAGTTATATATTTAGACAAAAGAAAAGATTATTCAAACAAAAATAACTTGATGAGTGACATATTTTTGCTTTTGCAATTGTATTTTCATTATTATTGTTATTTTTATTGTTATTATATAAGGATGCATATAGAAACTTAATTAGGAGACATGTATGATGAATGGGAACCACAGTTTAATTGTTCTCCACATTTTTCAATTACGTTTTAGTTTGCACTATTTTGAGAAGATATCGATTGTTTTTGTCAAAGATTTTCAAAGTTAAGTCGGCAATAAGAAAATCATTGAGGTGAACAAAACGCATAATCAGAAATGATCTTTATTTTTTCCTTTCTTTTTAGCATTTTTGCATTTAGTCTTTTTGAAGGATTTTGCTATTTTCCTTCTACAATATTTCAATGATATTGACTTTTGCTATTGTTGATTGCCTTAGAATTGTTAACGTAGTTTAATTTGTTCCATCATTGTTGTGAAAATTCTTGATTTTAATATAAAACATATTGATAATGAAAATATTTTGTGTTTATTTACAGAGTATTAGAAAGTGATATATATATATATATATATATATTCAATGTAGTAATTTTGATATTATTGCATCTCATGTGTTTGGTAAAATTCATTTTAGAAATCTTATGAATTATTCTCAAATTTGTTTATTATTTTTTATTTTGGGTATTCTATTTCAAATAACTAGCAGATAGCCTGTGCGATGCGCAGACAATGCTATAAGCTTTTATGTAAGATGGTTTTGGAAATGTTGAATATTTATTATAACACAAACAATGGATATTTTGATTGCTAAAATCACCTACAATTATAATTGGAACTTCGAGCAAGAAGGCATATTTTGTCCAACTATCAGAAGTAAAACCCAATTATGTGGTGGTTTTCGACATTCGATCGAAAGATGTAAGGACTTCGTCCTTCATTAACATAGGCATCGACACTCTCTCTCATATAAATCATTGAAACATGTAGTTAAGCATCATTATATTAGCTTTATAAGGTTAATTTAGGATGCTTTGGGTATCAACAATTCTGATCTACGTAATTATAATTCCGCCTATTTAAATGAATATAATTAGATATAATTATCCTAAATCCTGGTGCAAAAACTTGTTCTTAATCCACAATCCATCTTCAATATAGGTACGACAATAAACTAATTACTGAGTATAGATGCAATCTTCATATTTTACAAATTCCTACAAAAGTCAAAAAACTAAAATTAGAGAGCTTTGTCAATTAATTTTTTGTTTAAATATAACTAGGCAAAGAATGATAAGTGAAAGGTAGAGACCTATTTGAATAAGACAATTCCACTCCCATAAACTTGAAATAAACATTTTACTATCTTCATAGTTGCAATGCATTTGAAAAAACACACATTTATAGCAATTAGATTTCCCTGAAAACTCATTTATCAATTAGATTTTTCTTCAAAGTAATAAGTATTCAACAAACATGACCATCATTTTCTTGTCGACTCTTTTCATGGGTGTGTCCATCAAACACATGAAGACATAGAGATACAATTATTGGGATTAATGTTATCAACAAAATAGGGTGCAACGCACTTTGCTCAACAACAATCCATTGTAAACGATTTCATACATATGGTGTTTTTTTAGTCTATCTTAATACAAATCTAGGAAACAAACATACATTATCTATTTCCCAATATCATCCACTTGTATTACCCACATATAATCATAAATTATAAAATTGAAAAAGGAAAGGAAAGAAACAAATGTGATGAAAATAAATCAAAATATTAATTCAAGGTCAAAGTGGAATCTTTACCTTTTCCTATTGAGACCTATAGGAAATTCGGTAGCCATCAAAGCTGTGTGGCACATAGGATCAACGATTAACTCGTGACCCTTTATGCCTTGATTGATCTCTCATTTCCTTTTTGTAGTCTACAACCAACCAATTTACTCTTAAATGTTTTGAATTATTCTAATATCACTCACACATACACGATCAAATGTTGCAAAATGGGTATCATTTAAGATCAATTTCATAGCTGCAAAATTCTTCTATCTTGTTTTTTTTTTGTTTTTGGTCTAGTGACAAAATTATCAAGTTAAGCAAACCATAGACATTATAGAAAAGAAAGCAAAACCAAAATAATGTTTATTTGAAGCAATTTACAATGTTACCTTTAGCATAGACCATTTTATTGTGTATTGTTGCAATTTACAATATGAGCACATGAAAATAGTTTGCTACTTTTGCATTAATTGTTGCCTACAGCAAGATAGTCAGCTATTTTATCAAAAAATTTGTGTGCATGTAACTAAAAGGTAGTTGCTCCCAAACAATAATTATAAAGTAAAAATTAAAGGGATCAAGTAATAAAGCAAAAATTTAAGAGACTAGGACAGAGAAAGAGTTGTTTTTTAGAGATCATATACCCACCTTTTAGTGAAAGAATTACATTATGATTCAATTTGGGATCAAAAGCACAGCTCCGAGAAGAAGATATAATGGTTGAAGCAAATTGGCATCAATGGAGCAAGAAAGGGCAGAGGTATCTAATGGGATTTCGGTTATTATCCAAAGAACTATCACATTGATTTATTTTCCTTAGTGTCCAGCAAGCTCTAAGGGCTATAAAATAAAAGTTTTTATTTTTTATTTTTTTGCATTATGATTTCATACATATCTCCTAATTAAGTTTCTATATGCATCCTTTTATAACAATACCAATAACAATAACAACAGCAATAACAATAACAATAACAATAACAATAACAACAGCAATAACAATAACAATAACAATAATAATAACAATGAAAATACAATTGTCAAAGCAAAAATATGTCGCTCATCAAAATACAATTTCATACTTATCTCCCAATTAAATTTCTATAAGGATGCATATAGAAACTTATTTATTTGTCTTTTTGCAAGGTGAAATTTTTTTTAGTTTTTGCAGAGAGAATAATCCCATTAGATTATTAATAATAAATTTTTTTCCTAATCGGTCCAATTAATCATTGTTAAACATCAATTGATATGACATTAATTTTGCTTGCAAAGCATCTTCATATGGGCATGTTTTGATTTTTTTTTTTTTTTTAAGTGGAATGGGTTTTATTAAACATTAACCAAGTCCAAAAACAAAGCTTCTAACGTAGGGGGAGGGGACTCCTCCAACCATACAATCTCATCAACCAACCCTCTAGCAAACTTTGCTAAACAATGAGCCACCCCTTTGGTTGTACGCCTCACCCACCCAACTGACACAGTTCTAAGGCATGTGCATAAACATTGGATATCCCCATACAAGTGTCCCAAACATGAGCTGTTAGGCTGTGAGTGTGAAATTGTCCGCATGACTAACTCATTATCTCCTTCTATAAGAAGCTCATTGAACCCCACATTCACGACAAACTCCAAGGCTTTACGACAAGCCAGCACCTCAGCCTCCTCATAGCCTAATACAGGTGATTATCTCGCTATCAACGCTGCCATCACTTCGCCCTCATCATCATGAATCACTGCACTAAACCCTAACGCATTTAAATCCTTAAAGATGGCTGCATCAAAATTCAGCTTAAATCCATTTTTCGGCGGTGGGCTCCACTGGGCTGCTCTAACATTGGACGTTTGAATCGCTAGGTGTCGTTGAGCTTCTCTAAACTCCTCCAGAAATTCCGTTGCTCTCTTATTCAGCCGAGACAGGTATTACATGCTCCCTCCATGGATAATAATGTTCCGTTGACTCCAAATCAACCAAGCCTAGACAAAAAATAGCTCAAGAGATGAGCACCATATTTAAGAAGAGAAATTAATAGAGAACACAAAATATATAATTTTTTATTTATAGAGAACCCAAAATTCATTATTTAAAAAAAGAAAAAGAAAAGAAAGAAATATGATATTGTTTATTTTAGAAAAAAAAAATTCCTTGACCTTTGTTGGTTTTATAAAGGGTTATATATAAAAAAATATTTCTTAACTAATAGTATAACACATGTAAAATGAATATCTTATGAGAGAAACACAGCACTACAGATTACTGATCCTAATATATGATCGTATGAATATTTTAAAAAATAAATTATATACTATATTTCATTACAAAATAATTATATATTTCCGCACATCACGTGGGATTGTGATTTGTATGTAGATAATAGATAAAACTAATGGTATTGTAATTATGGAGTTGGAATATTTTAGCATATTCCTTTTTCTTCAAATTTATATTTTAATCTAATGAAAGAAATTATATAAGCAGCAGATACAGGAAGCACAACTGATAATAGTAAAATGAGGCGGCAGAGCCAGCCAAGCAGTTTATAACAAAATAATTGAAAATACTAAAAACAATACAGTTGAAAGTAAGGCGGTAGAACCGGCCAAGCAGTTATATCAAAATACTTGAAAATAAAAGCAATTATATTGAACCGTATGGCGGCAGAGCCGTCCAAGCAGTTATATCAAAATAAGCAAAGTATTGAAAACAGAAGTGTTTATTGAAAGTAGTTCAAAACACTTACAGCAGTAGTAGTTACAAGATTACAGTGATCAATAGTATAAGACTTGAAGGCTAGTCATCAATCTAGTTACAAGCTTTGTGGGAAATAGTGGGAATTTCTAAGGGGTAGCTCTCAGACAACTCTGAAGTAAGCTTACAAAGAAAAGTCTCTCACAAAGAAAATTCTCCCAAAGAAAATTCTGTGTTTAACAATAAGAGACAACCCCCCTTAAATAGGCAAATAAAGTAGTGAATAGTAAAAGTAAATAGTGACGTTTTTACTATTCATATCAGGACCCGTGAGGGGTATCAAGAACAGTAGAAAGCATTAAGAGCGCCTTTTCAGGAGCCAAAAGTATCTTGGCGTGGAGTGCCAAAAGTAGTCAAAAGGAGAATCATTACCAGGTAAATCAATAGTGAAAGTAGAATTATTGGCCTTTTGTGCAGGCTAGGCAAATAGGGAATCAATTTGCTCCTAGATCAGGAGTATCTTCTTCTTCATCATAATCTTCATCATGACTGAACCACTCTTTAGGAAATGGCTGGGGATGAGGGAAATAAGGGCTTGTAGAAATAGAACCCTCATCTGAGCTTTTAGAGGCAGCAGCTTCTTCTTTAATTTTTCTTTCAAGGAGAATACAAAGAGCTTCCTTACTTAAATCATCAAAAGGAGAGCCGCTTTTTATAGGTTTGCTGGAAGAAGAAGGAGAATCAATTTTCCTATCCTGAAGAGCAGGGGAAAGTCTCCTGGGTAATGGTCTGGAAACATTGTCAATAATATGTTGAACATATCCAAACTTATCCCACCATTTAACATACCAGCACCTGGTAAGAACATCATCATTCTTCTCATATTGCCATTTTAAAATCCAAGGAACTCTGAACTGTTTAACAAGATGGAGGAGAGTAGGGAATTTGGCATTATGAGCATCAGTCCTGAAATTGCTTTCAAAAGATTTAAAAGCGGTTAATAATGGTTCAGGGAAAATATCAGTAACAGGACCAAACTGAGTCCACCATCTGTTGAACCAGAGAGGTAAAGTAGTGCCAGCATCAAACTCTTTGTCAAAGTTAACAAACCATGAATGAGTCATTGTTTCATTCTGGTGAAGCATGCATCGGAACCAAGCAGTAATTGGTTCCTTGCTTGTACTGGATTTTCTGGTACTCTTCGTGGTTGTGCCACCATCCTGATGTTGTTAACTTGCTTGTCACTGGATTTTCTGGTACTCTTCGTGGTTGGTGGGATAAACATCTCACAGAAGAATCTCGAGAACTTATTAAACATTCTGTTAAAAAAGATGATGATGGCATGCCTATTTTTGATGAAGACATTGGTCGAGGTATTCCTGATGGTGTCAATACCTTGGTCTATACTATACTCAAACATTTTGTTGGTACTCCATCTAATATTTCATCTCGCATTTCTGATTATCTGAATAATTTGAAATGTCCTACTATGTCTGATTATAGATGGTACCAAGATGTCTTTCTCTCCAGGGTTATGCTTCGGAATGATTCCCAAAAAGCTTACTGGAAAGAGAAGTTTATTGATGGCCTTCCTCCTATCTTTGCTCATAAGGTAAAACAAGAACTAATGGGTAAAAGTGATTCTATTGATTATGATAATTTAACTTATGGTGATATTTTCAGTACTATTAAAAAACTTGGCATTAACATGTGTAATGATGAAAAATATTTACGACAACAATTAAAAAACAAAAAGAAAGCTAAATATGAAATGGGTAATTTCTGTGAACAATATGGTTTACCTCCTATTGCCCCTTCTAGGCAAAAAGGAAAAAGTAAACATGATAAGGTTTACAAAAGTTATTCCCATAAAAAGCATAAAAGATACAGATCTCATTTTGTTAAACCCAATGATTATTATTCTTCTGAAAAGAAACCTGCTTTTAGAAAACATGTTAAACAGAGGTCAGGTAAAGGTAAGTGCTTTAACTGTGGCAAATTTGGCCATTTCAGTAAGGACTGTACCCAAAAGCCTGGTAAACTAAAAAACAAATTAAAAATGTTAAACATTAATGATAATGATCAAAATGAACTGTTTCAGATTCTTGAATCTGCTATTACAAGTGAGTCTTTTGAAGAGGATTTCTCCTCCTCCTCAGATTCGTCTTATCAATCTTGTGATTCTCCTGAAACTCCTAATATTAGATTTGGTTGTAAAGGATCTTGTTGTAATGCTATGAAATCTATTAATGTTTTGACAAAAGAGGAAGAACAAGAACATCTGCTATTAACCACTATTGCTAAAATTGAAAACTCTATGCTCCAAAAAGAACTCCTTGATAAGTTTAAACAAAACTTAACAAGAGACAAAACTGTTAAAAAACCCAAAGCTCCTGTTAACTTTGAAGAAACTTTGGAAAGATTTAATAAAAATAAATCCAAAGATATAACTGTTAACGATCTTCAAAAAGAAATCAAAAATGTTAAACAAGAGATAATTCAATTAAAAAATGATGTCAAAAATATTAAAAAAGACAATGTTGATCTTAAACAAGAACTGTTAATTCTTAAAATTGATAAAAATTTGGATAAAAACTTGTCTGATAATGATGAGCACCAAGATGGAGAAGGATCTTCTCAACAAACTCCTCCTTCTGGTAATATTTCTGATAACTTGATTCCTGATAATCTTATTACTTGGAATGATAATCAGCTTGCTCTTGTTAAACATATGATGCCTCCGAAATGGTTTACTAAAGTTAGAATTGTTGTTTCACATGATTATGCTTTTGATACTATTACCATGATTGATTCTGGTGCTGAAATTAACTGCATCCAAGAAGGATTGATTCCTTCTAAATATTTTGAAAAATCTACTGAAAAATTGGTATCTGCTAATGGCACGCAAATGAAAATCAAGTATGAATTGAGTAATGCTCATGTTTGCCATAATGATGTTTGTTTTAAGATACCTTCTGTGCTTGTTAAAAACATGACTGATAGAGTGATACTTGGATTGCCTTTTATTGCTTCTTTGTATCCTTTCCTTGTTGAACATGATGGGATTACCACTGATCCTTTTGGACAAAAAGTGAAATTCAAATTTTGTTCAAAAAATACTGATAATGATGTTTTTAATCTTATTCATGCTAAAGTCAAGCATCTCAGTTTCCTTAAACAAGAAATTAAGTACAAAAAAATTGTTGAACAGCTTTCTGATAAATTATTACAGTCTAAAATTGATAATTTTCAGAAAATCTTGATGAATGATGTTTGTTCTGATATTCCTAATGCTTTTTGGCATAGGAAGAAACATATTGTTGATCTGCCTTATGTTAAAGATTTTAATGAGAAAAATATTCCTACCAAGGCTAGACCTATCCAAATGAATGCTGAAACTGTTGAATTCTGTAAAAATGAAATAAATGATTTGCTCAAGAAAAAACTGATTAGGAATAGCAAGTCCCCCTGGTCTTGTGCGGCTTTCTATGTCCAGAAAAATGCCGAACTCGAGAGAGGAACTCCTCGCTTAGTTATTAATTACAAACCTTTGAACAAAGTCTTAGAGTGGATTAGGTACCCCATTTCTAACAAAAATGATTTAGTACATAGATTGAGTGAGGCTGTTGTCTTCTCAAAATTTGATATGAAGTCTGGATTTTGGCAAGTCCAAATCAATGAAGCAGAAAGATACAAAACTGCTTTCACCACTCCTTTCGGTCACTATGAGTGGAACGTTATGCCTTTTGGTTTAAAAAATGCCCCTAGTGAATTCCAGAATATTATGAATGACATATTTAACTCCTTCAGTCATTTCACCATTGTTTACATTGATGATGTCTTGATATTCTCCAACTCTATTGATGAACACTGGAAACATTTGTACTCGTTTCTGGACACTATAAAAAGAAATGGTCTTGTTGTTTCTGCTAAGAAAATAAAACTGTTCCAAACCAAAGTCAGATTCCTCGGGTATAACATCTCCGAAGGTCAAATCCATCCTATTGATAGAGCCATTCAGTTTGTAGATAAATTCCCTAATGAAATCATTGATAAAACCCAACTCCAAAGATTTCTTGGTTCTTTAAATTATGTTGCTGATTTCTACAAAGATTTGAGAAAGCAATGCAAACCACTCTTTGATCGGTTGCAAAATAATCCTCCTCCTTGGACTGATGTCCATACTTCTATTGTTAAACAAATCAAATCTCATGTCAAGACTTTGCCTTGTCTTGGTATTCCTACTGTTAATACCTTCAAAATTGTTGAAACTGATGCCTCTGATGTTGGCTATGGAGGCATTTTGAAACAAAGAGTCACCCCAGATTCTCCAGAACAAATAGTTCGTTTCTACTCCAGAGTCTGGAATGCTGCACAACTAAATTATAGTACTATAAAAAAAGAGATTTTAGCTATTGTTCTCTGTATTTCAAAATTTCAAAGTGATTTATTAAACCAAAAGTTTCTATTACGTATAGATTGCAATAGTGCTAAATATGTTATTGAAAAAGATGTTGAAAATATTGCCTCAAAACATATTTTTGCCAGATGGCAAGCTATTTTAAGTGTTTTTGATTTCACTATTGATTATATTAAAGGATCTCAAAACAGCATCCCTGATTTTTTTACTCGTGAATTCCTGCAGAATTCCAATGGCGGGTAGAAGATCTAAGGATAAAAACCCTATTGAACCTCAGTTAGTCAAAAAAGAACCAGTCTCTTCTTCCAAAATTGTTAACCGTTTTACTCCCTTAGGAACAATTCCTAAGCCAAACTACTCTTCTGTTTTGGCCTCAGCCTATGATCCCTATGCTTTGACCCCTGTTCACCAACTAGTCAAGACTATTTACCCCAAGAAAGCCAATACTGCCCAGTATGTTAAAAAACAATATTCCCAAAATCTGTTTTTTATTGAACCAAATAGGTCTACAATTAGGAACCCCCTCCAAATTGCCAGATCTTATTTCCCTCCATTGTTCCATTGGATTCCGGAACATTTTGATAAAAAGCTAGAATATTATTCAGAGATTTTGCATCAGGAAGATGCTGTAGTGATCAAAACAATTTATGATCTCACCGATAAATCCAAAATTATTTACCACAGTGTTTACATTAAGAACTTCATTTCTGAAAGAGAATGGGGCCCCTCCCCTGCCTTTTTAAGAAGGTTGACAAGATCCTCTGTTAATATATTCTATTAATATATTCTATTAATATATAACTTATTCTATTAATATATTCTAAAAATGGGCATGATTTATCTAACGGGTTTTATAGCAATAAAATTTGTTCACATTTTTATTTTAAAATAATGGAACTTCAAAATACAAGTAATTATATAATCCTTGCAATTTGACCATATAATATTATAATTAGGTCGGCACATGATGTAAGCATTAATTCTTTAGAATAGTATCCACTCATAAAAATAAATACAATAGGATCCAAGTTTTTCAAGATTAATAAAAATTGAATTGAATATCTTATGTATAAACATATGTAAACATAATTACAAAAATTAGAATTCCACTTTCATGAAACGAGAATTGCAAATAAACAAATATGGATCTTCAATAACTAGTATATAATAAAAACATGACTTTTTTTTTTACATTTTTAGAAATCAATAACTTTTATTACAAACGGACTAATTATATTATCAATAAATTGTAATTAATAATTTGAAATCATATGAACCTATTTACAAATTTACTTAATCTAATATTAAATCTATATAATATATTTTCATACAAGTGTACATATGAAAAATATATATCATATATAGTTAAATCAAGTATGTAGCTTGTGCTTACGCACAGAAATGATGAATTATAGCAGCGTTATTGATGTTAGTTTGGGTTATTAAACATATAGAATATAATTCGATAAGGACATTTATATGTACTAAAATAGTTTTTTCCTTACAATTTTCATAATATTAGTTACGCTAAGTTTCTCATTACATTGTTGTTATGTCTATAATTTTGAAAATCACTATTGGATACTAAATATACTATCAATTCACAATTATAATCCATGAAATTTTACCAAATACAACACAAAATAAAATAATAAATTGGTCAAATAGTATCTCCTAAATTGAATATGGATGGGTGCATGGGACCATCTAGCTCAATTACAGTTTGTGACATTCAATATCTTTGCATACAAAATATCTAAATAGAGATAGTATAAAAAATATGTTCATTAGTTCAAGAAAAAATAATAGCAAAATCTAAACAATTTAATTTGTATGGAAAGCTAACAAAAGCAAAATCATTTTCTCTAAATTTTGGTTATGTGTGTGTGTGTGTGTGTGTGTGTGTGTGTGTGTGTGTGTGTATTACCTGGTTAGTAATGGATCATACATAGTCTTGGTATATTATATTGATGGTGAACTAAAAATTGAACCATCTCCAATTCATCCACAAAAGTTGTCCAAAGCAAGTAAGGTAGCCCAACTTAAGAAGGTCGTCCGTCATCAGACAGTTGTTCGCGGACAGGAGGGTCGTCCATGATGAAAACACCTGGACGACCCCTCAACACTTGGGAAATTTCAGAATGGATTTATGTACGAAAGCTCATAATTTGGATCATGTTCTACTATTTTGAAGTAATAGTAAAATCCTTGCTCATCATTGTAACTTCCTCTAAGTATGAGTAAAATCCTTACTCACTATTGTAACTTCCACTAAATACTTAACTTCCGATGGCAGTTATAGAAGATAAGATCAAACATTCTAACTTTTATAGTTGTTAAGAAGTTAAATTTGAACCTTCTAACTTTCATACATGTGGAGGAAGTTACTAAGCAAGTAACCATTCCAAAGCCCAATATATAAGGACTCATCTACATAAAATAAATGTAAGTTTTCACTACTCCTAAAAAGTGGAAATTCTTGAATTCTAGAGAAAAAACTAACTTAAGCATCGTAAGGTTCTTGGCCCGTTTCACCCCGGTCTCCTTTGACCTTGTGTCTCTTTCTTTTCAGGCCTTCCAAACAGTCACTAGCCCATTGAAGTCCAGAGCATTCAGCCTACTGATTTTCCGTGCATCATCATAATAATGACTTATAAATTTGAATTGATTTTAGTTATACAAAAAAATGACTTATAAATATAAAATCATTCAAACTTTCTCTTCCTCTAATTTTATATATAGAGTTAACTATATGATTAGTTTTTTTTAAGGTTTATTTATATTGGACTTCTCGTTTTTTACACTATATTAACTTATTTGCTACAAAAAAATAAATGCTTAGATTAGATGGAAGACGTGGCGCAAAATTAAACTCTAATTGAAATCCAATTTTATATTGAATTATCTTACTTGACACAAAAATTTTAAACTTTTTTTGACAGAAAAGATAGAAGTATATTGAACCAAAAGAAAATGATTACAAGGCGTGCTCAGAAAATAGGCATACAAGAGGCAACGAGACTTGGTTTAGCCAATCTGAATATGCTCTAGGCCTAAGCAAGTACAATAAAAATAAAAAATTAAAAAAAACCCTCATAAATACAAAGTAGAACTTAAAGGTTAAAACTTAG